>JAODAL010001184.1:0-244869 GCA_025379985.1 Phyllomedusa bahiana | reverse complement strand
TTTTGTTAAATTTTGCTTTTAAACTGGGGGGAGGGAAAGGTTGGGGGCCAAAATCTAGCGATACATAACCCACCCAAACCCCCCTTCAATACGGTGCAGCTGTCCTTTCCCCCCAAAAAAAGGGCCACTCCAAAGTAATGATGCTTCCCCCCCCATGCTTTCAGGGGTTTGGGACGGTGATTTTGGGTTTTTTAACCATTCTCCAAAAAATGGAAAATTTAAATACCAAAAAGTCAAATTTTGGCCCTCATCTACCACATTCCCTTCTCCCCTTTGGGTTTCCTCTGGATAAATTTGAGGGGTCACTGGCAAACTTAAAATGGGCCGGGAAAAATGTGCGGGCCCGGGGAGCGGGGGGGTCCTTGCATCCCCCCGCGGGAAATTTTAAAAATACTTAAACGGCGTATTTGGGGTTTTAACTAAGGGAAAGTTTTTTGAGACTGGGGCCCCCAGCTCTTTTTCCGGGCCCATTGACCATTTCCTCACCGTTATTTTTCTGGTGTTTTTCTGCCCTTTTTTCAGGGGCCCATTCCTTAGCCCATGAAGCGATATCTTTCATGGAGCCCTAACTGGGGAAAAATTTAAACAGTCCTTGGTATTTTTTTTCATTTTCAAAAAAATTGCACAAAAAAAAAATTTTTTTTGGGCCTTCTCACCAAACTGTTTTTGCCTTTATCCTGTACCCATCCCGGCCTTGGTGAAATTTCCCAAAAATTTTTTCCTTTTTGCCTTTAGCCCACCTTTGGTATTGGCCAGGGTTTAGGGGTGCGTGTGATTTATGTGGGGAAGGGGGTGTCTTTTATACAGGTAATGAGTTCAAACAGGTGCAATTAATACAGGTAATTAGCACTGAGTAGGATTGCTTTTTAAAGAAAAACTAACAGATCTGAGAGCCAGAATTATTGCTGGTTGCAGGTGATCAAATACTTATTTTATGCAATAAAATGCAAATTAATACTTGAAGTGTACCTACAATAAGAATGACAGAACTCTCCAAAATCTTGCAAAATTGCCAGTGTATCAAATTCTTATTTTCCCCACTGTACATATATACACTACCATTCAAAAGTTTGGGTTCACTTAGAAATTTCCTTATTTTTGAAAGAAAAGCACAGTTCTTTTCAATGCAGCTAACATTAAATGAGTCAGAAATGCACTCTATACATTGTTAATGTGGTAAATGACTATTCTAGCTGCAAAGGTGTATAGGGACCCATTTCCAACAACCATCACTCCAGTGTTCTAAGGGTACATTGTGTTTGCTAACTGTGTAAGAAGGCTATTGGATATTTTGAACACCATTGAAAACCCTTGTTCAAGTATGTTTTGCTGATTAGAGAAGCTATAAAACTGACCTTCCATTGAGCTAGTTGAGAATCTGGGGCATTACATTTGATAGTTCGATTAAACTTGCAAAACGGCCAGAAAAAGAGAACTTTCATTTGAAACTCGACAGTCTGTTCCAGGGGTGTAACTAGAGACGCCCGGGCCCCAAAGCAAACTTTTGGATGGGGCCCCCAAAAACCCCCCCCCCCCTTGCCCACCTCCCTGACCACGAACATTTACCAGGACATGCTGTTAGATAATACAAGGGGCAAATAACTCACCATAGATCTCACCATCATGCTGCTACCAAACAAATCCACTATACCAAGACCAACATTACCAATAACACTATTACATAGGAACCTGATTACACGGCCAGAACATGACCACAAAGTGACTGAATAATACCCCTACACTATTACTGATCAGTACACAAAGACCAATATTACCGCCATATTGTGGCCATATAGTGGTATATACTAGTGTACACAGGCTCTGCAGACTGTATCTAACCACCATACAGTGACCATATAGTGATAGCTACAATGTACACAGGCTCTGTAGACTGTATATTACCACCATACAGTGACCATATAGTGGTAGATATCAGTGTACACAGACTATGTGATTAAAGTGTAGTTACAATTTGTGACTCATAGGTGATATTTCTCTGACGAGTCGTTGACTTTCCCTTTTGTTCTGCATCCGGTCCAGTCCGCCATCATGATGACTTCTCCCGACCACTTGTCCTTGCAGATTTAGACACAAATATCTTAGAATCCTGACTTTTTCAGCACCTGCCCCCCTGGCTATATGGGGTCCCAGATAGGCAAGGTTTAGGTAGGCAATAGAGTCCCCATATAGGCAGGCAGGGTTTAGGTAGGTATAGGGAGTCATACAGGTAGACCGGGGTTAAGTGGGCTATAGGGGCCATATAGGTAGGGTTTAGATAGCTAAAGGGGCCCCATATAGGTAGACAGGCAGGCTTCGGGGGCTATATAGGTAGGTAAGCTTTAGGGGGCTGTAGGGGCTATATAGGCAGACAAGCTTCAGGGGGGCTATACAGCTATTCAGGCAGGCAGACTTAGAGCTATATAGGCAGGCTTTTTGGTGACTATGTAGGCAGGCCGGGGGAGATATAGGTAGGCTGGGGGGCTCTGCAGGCAGGCTGGGGGTATAAAGGCAGGGGGTAGGATGCTGGGGGGTATGTAGTCAGGCTGGGGGTATGTAGGCAGGCTTAGGGGGCATGTAGGCAGGCTTAGGATATATACAGGCAGGCTTAGTTGGGGTGGGTATACGGCAGGCTTAGGATGTATAACAGGCAGGCTTAGGAGTGGGGTTTATAAACAGGCAGGCTTAGGGGGTATACAGGCAGGCTTAGGATGTATACAGGCAGGCTTAGGGGGTATACAGGCAGACTTAGGATATATACAGGCAGAGCTTAGGGGTATACAGGCAGGCTTAGGGGGTATACAGGCAGGCTTAGGATGTATACAGGCAGGCTTAGGGAGTATACAGGCAGGCTTAGGGGGTATACAGGCAGGCTTAGGATGTATACAGGCAGGCTTAGGGGGTATACAGGCAGGCTTAGGATATATACAGGCAGGCTTAGGATATATAGAGGCAGGCTTAGGATGTATACAGGCAGGTTATGGGGTATGCAGGCAGGCTTAGGATATATACAGGCAGGCTTAGGGGTATACAGGCAGCCGTCGGGGGCCTTAGGGGGTATACCAGGCAGGCTTAGGATATATACAGGCAGGCTTAGGGGCAGGTAAATAAGAAATAGTTTACTTACCTCGGTCCACGCTCCCCCTTTGCGCCGTCCTGCAGCCTTTCTGCAGCCTCTCTGTTCAGCGCGGGCGGCGCGGTGATGTGATGTCACCGCGCACGCCCACGTGATCACAGAGAGCCGGCAGGGAAAGTAGCAACAATTTCATCCTGCAACAGGACAATGACGAAAGCACACCTCCAAATTATGCAAGAACTATTTAGGGAAGAAGCAGGCAGCTGGTATTCTATCTGTAATCGAGTGGCCAGCGCAGTCACCAGATCTCAACCCCATTGAGTTGTTGTGGGAGCAGCTTGACCATATGGTACGCAAAAGTGCCCATCAAGCTAATCCAACTTGTGGGAGGGGCTTCTGGAAGCATGGGGTGAAATTCCTCCAGATTACCTCAGCAAATTAGCAGCTAGAATGCCAAAGGTCTGCAAAGCTGCAATTGCTGCAAATGGAGCTTTCTTTGACGAAATCATTATTTCTAAACCTTGTCAATGTCTGGACTATGTTTCTATTCATTTTGCAGACTTTATATATATATATACACTACCGTTCAAAAGTTTGGGGCCACACGGACAATTTTGTGTTTTCCCTGAAAACTCATACTTTTATTTATCAAATGAGTTGCAAAATGAAATATAGTCCAGACGTTGACAAGGTTAGAAATGATGATTTTTATTTGAATAATTTTCTACTTCAAAATTTGCTTTTATATATATATATATATATATATATATATATTATATATAATATATAATATATATTATATATATATATATATATATATATATATATATATATATATTATATATATATATATATAATACACACAAATGCTTGCAAAAGTATTCGGCCCCCTTATAGGGGTTTTATTGTTACAAAGATCATGTCTCAGATTATGGGGACAGTAAAAATAAGCACTTTTGTAATTGGGTTGCATTACCTCTGTCACTTGGTTTAGCAGATATAAGCATCTCTGTAAATCTGTGTTCTATTTCTGCTGTTGCTGGTCAGAACGTCCCCTGGTCGATTCTCGCACCCTAGACACGCCCCCTGCACTGTGATTGGCTGGCTGACATTTCATTCAGCCTGTTGGGATACGCCCCTAGACAGGAAACGCCCCAGCCACGCCCCCTGCACTGTGATTGGCTGCCTGCACACTCTGTGTTTACTCGTCTCTGAGCTGTTAAAATCGATAGTGAAACCAAGTCTGCTGGCTCTATGTACATCTCCCAACTTTAGGGTCAATGTTCTGGGCAATTACTGCCAGTTTAAGGGGCTTTTGCCAAGAGGTTGATTAACCTCCTCACAGATCCAGTCCTTAAGCTGCTACTTGGAAAAGAAGGCGTTCTGTTCCTCAGATCGAATGCAAGCCCCGCCTCCTTATGACGTCATCACCTGTAGTGTATAACATAAGGATTCAACACTGCATCTGTATAAGCTGCTTATATAGTGCAGTGCTTAGGTGATTAACTTTGCAAGACAGAGGTTGGGAGTTCAAGCCCCATCAGTATTTTTTTTTTCTTTAAAATTTGTACACATATGTAAAGATATGAAAATATATGTGTAGACATCTATAATTTTATTCATATACACACACAAAGCTCCCCTATATAGTGTCCTATCCTTGCAGTCACACCAAGCACTTCCAACATATGTGATACAATGCATATGCTCTGGGGATGAGACATGATATAGGGGAGCTATGTATGTGTATATATATCATTATAGAGATTGACATATATATTTTAGGTCTCTCTACATATGTGTAGAATTTAGGGGGGGGAAAATATATACCCTGTGAGGGACTAGAACTCCAAACCCCTTTGTTGTAAAAAAAATACTCTACTACTGCTGCTCTACCTCTAGACCACCAGCCCAAGTTAGTTACAAGCTGAGCAAGCCCTTCTCTCAGAGCTGATTTGCTTCTCCCCCCCATTGTTTTCACTCACATGTCATTGACAGCAAGCAGAGATCTTTACTTGAAGCTGACATTTGTAGTTGAGTAAAGATCTCTGCCTGTTGTCAGTACAATTTGGATGAACCACTAGAAGTAACAGCTGCTGGCTTTCAGTTGTGTGTAAACTAAGACATATGACAGGTGCTTGCTGGAGTTTGGAGCCTCAAGGCTGCAGACATAAGCAGGCAGGAGGCTACAGAGCTGTTACATCCAGACAACCTTCTGCATCCCCTGCTTTAAACAAAATGATGATGTCACAGTTCTTCAGTGAGGGGAGACACGCCTCCTGGGAGGAGAGACACGCCCCTGGATTTCAAAATCAATCTGAGAAAATTAGCTGAACAGCACGAGCAGCTCAAACGATAACACCCCTTTAAACTTTTCAACCTTTTGCCACATTTCAGGCTCCAAACATAAGATAAAATTATTTTTTTTAAAATTGTAAGTGACGTGATATATTTTAAATTTTTGTAAAAGATAAAAAACTGAAAAGTGGGGCGTGCAATATTTTATGGCCCCTTTACTTTCAGTGCAGCAAACTCATTCCAGAAGTTCAGTGAGGATCTCTGAATGATCCAATGTTGTGCTAAATGACTGATGATGATAAATATAATCCACCTGTGTGTAATCCAGTCTCCATATAAATGCACCTGCTCTGTGATAGTCTCAGGGTTCTGTTTAAAGCGCAGAAAGCATCATGAAGACCAAGGAACACACCAGGCAGGTCAGTGATACTGTTCTGGAGAAGTTTAAAGCCGGATTTGGATACAAAAAGATTTCCCAAACTTTAAACATCCCAAGGAGCACTGTGCAAGTGATCATATTGAAATGGAAGGAGTATCAGACCACCAAGACCTGCCGTCCCTCTAAACTTTCATCTCAAATAAGGAGAAGACTGATCAGAGATGCAGTAAGAGGCCCATGATCACTCTGGATGAACTGCAGATATCTACAGCTGAGGTGGGAGAGTCTGTCCATAGGACAACAATCAGTCGTACACTGCACAACTCTGGCCTTTATGGAAGAGTGGCAAGAAGAAAGCCATCTCTCAAAGATATACATAAAAAGTCTCGTTTAAAGTTTGCCACAAGCCACCTGGGAGGCACCAAACATGTGGAAGAAGGGGCTCTGCTCAGATGAAACCAAAATCCAACTTTTTGGCCACAATGCAAAACGATATGTTTGGCGTAAAAGCAAACAGCTCATCACCCTGAACACACCATCCCCACTGTCAAACATGGTGGTAGCAGCATCATGGTTTGGGCTTTTCTTCAGCAGGGACAGGGAAGATGGTTAAAATTGATGGGAAGATGGATTGAGCCAAATACAGGACCATTCTGGAAGAAAACCTGTTGGAGTCTGCAAAAGACCTGAGATTGGGACGGAGATTTATCTTCCACCAAGACAATGATCCCAAACATAAAGCAAAATCTACAATGGAATGGTTCACAAATAAACATATCCAGATGTTAGAATGGCCAAGTCAAAGTCCAGACCTGAATCCAATCGAGAATCTGTGGAAAGAGCTGAAAACCGCTGTTCACAAACGCTCTCCATCCAACCTCACTGAGCTCGAGCTGTTTTCCAAGGAAGAATAGGCAAGAATTTCAGTCTCTCGATGTGCAAAACTGATAGAGACCCCAATCGACTTGCAGCTGTAATCGTAGCAAAAGGTGGCGCTACAAAATATTAACTTAAAGGGGTTTTGCTACGATGTAATGTTGACGTGGGATCCTCCAAAATGGGTATTTAATCACTTTTCTAAATATATGTGATTACAAAAAGTGAAGCCTGTGAGAGCTACAGCATTGCTCAGTCCCCCTTAGTTTCCTGAAAGCTTACATTAGACACGACCAGGACACTGACAGGAGCTGATCTGGCCGTGCTTGCGTGTTTGCACTTCTTATCTGATGACAGGGAACATGAAGGAGCTTGCAAGGGACTGGGGAGAAAAAGCAGTGAATGAGCCTGTGTCTTTTGTATAGAATCCACTGGTTGTAATATAATTATTTGAGTAAACATTGCAGACGCTCCCTTCTTCCTCACTCTCTGCTCATCCCCGTCCCTCTCACCCCTGCAGCCGTTCATGACTCAGCATGTTTGTTTATCTTCTCTCCTGAGCAGATAATGATAATATGCACATCCCAAAAAATTATAAATTTCCACAAAATTTAGTCACCCATGTTGATCCCACAACAATTCAGCTCCTCAATGGAGCCTTTCTCATGCACAGTGTACAAGTGCCTAGAGGATTTAAATGCTCAAATCCAATTACAATCGATCAATCATATAAAGTGTAAAAAGTTCTCAACATATTATGTGCACATCAACATCAGTAAACAATCACGTTCAAATTCAAATTATTATCAAGATTTTCATATTCACTATATTTGGAATTGAAGGTGAAAAGTTACGGATATTTGGCCTTTGGTTGAAACCTCAGGATGAACATATAGGGCAACATGTCCCAATACGAATGCGCCATAGTTTTGATGTATTTTACAACAAAAAACTTTTGCCGGCATATTCTCAATATAAATGAACTGTAATATACTAAAACTGGGCATATAATACGGCAGGCGCGACAGATTGTAATGCGTCTAAAAAGCAATGATACGCTGTGCGCCTCCATAATGTCTATAGAGGCGCATTACATACACTAGTAATGATATGTTATGTGCCTCCATAACGCAATGCGCATATCGAGGTGCGTTACATACACTAGCAATGATACACTATGCACCTCGATTGCGCAATGCACCTTTTATACTCATTAAGTTTACTATGCAAGGTATACCAGATGCCAGATTTATAAAAGGATCATAATTCCAGGCGCACTTTGCACTGATTAAATACGCCTAAAAACTGCCGCAGTGATGCCAATTTTCATACATGTTGCCCATAGTTTCTTGAAAAAATATTTAAATGAACTAAATGAGACCGTCTCTTAACTTTAGAATGAACATGTCCAACGGGTAACTGTTTCAGTAATTCTTGTACAACTTGCTAATCTCTAACAAGAAGCTTAATGGCAAAATTCTCAACAGGTGTTTTATCCAAGAATTGCTCAATACATTTAGGGGATCAATTTGAATTGGGATTTAAACAGTCCTCCTCATCATGCTGTTCACATTTTGACATCATGAGACCAAGGCAACACTTTACAATTGATCAACAGTACTTTACCATTGCGAGGCTTAAAGGGGTTGTCTCACTATAGGTTTTCAGCCTACCTCAGTGTGTCTGGCACCATAGGATTTTTTAATTCAGGGGCGTGCTCCTTGTCTGCCTCTTCTCCTCCCCCTTCCCCACTCTCTCCACCTACCTCATAACCCTGGTGCTCGCTCCCGATTCTAACTCTCCGTCATTCAGACTTAGCATTGGGATCGTGTTCTATTCAAACTACATGAGAGTTTACTGCCCTATGCCTCCTGTTGAAAGTTGTACCTCATTAACTAACTACAGTGGATGAAAGAAGTAATAAACCTTGTCAGGTGTGGGAATTGATTAAAAACATTAGAACTCTGTTTGTACCTTTCATATCCATTGATTATATCTAGAAACTGTCTATATACTATTTGCATGAATCATTCTCTATAGCTATTTCCGTTGACCAGATTAAATCAGATATTATAGGCTTGAAATGCACTGCTTTTTCAAGAGAACTACCTTCAGGATATACTTATCCTGAAATATGCTGAAGACAATAAAATGGATTCCCTGTGGCTTATTAAGAAGATAGCTTAAGCAAAAGCAGACTAACATGGCATAAAGAACACTTGAACATTTGTTTCGACATCCAGCATCCGGGACAGTAAACAACTCGGACGGTTTTAACAATTTGGACGGTTTAACATTATGCAAGCATGCAAAAAATGTATATTACCAAATATGACCTCAATATCTTATTAACTCATCCCATCAAATGTCAAGTAACCAATGATCAGCTAACACATGCTATGACAAATGCTTACGTATCAAGTGATATAAAATTACATGTACTTCCCTGTATTAAACAGAGTTTTATTATCCATCACTCAGACTGGATAGCATTACTTGGGGGCCCCGCTGCTTGCAGCAATATATATACTATTAAGAGGAGGAAGCAACTTGGATGGATTTTATATCACACCTATCAACCTTACTGTGCCTGTCCTAGATCATGGAAATCCAGAGTAGCAGATAGTACACAGACAGCTATCCTCCTCCAACTGCGGTAACTTCTATACAGCAGGAGGAGGGCGAGGGGGTTTGCTGCCAGGGTTAACCCTGTATGTGCCTGCCTGCTTACTGCTGAATCAGCTGCACTGTGCATCTCAAGCAACAACAAACACATACCCTGTTCTGTGCTGTCCTCCCATCAGAACAGACACAGGGCAGCTGTGAAGTGTGTTACTATAATCACGATGTGTCACTAATACAGCAGAGCAGGGAGGGATATGAACTGTTCACATGCCCCCCTGATCTGTTCTATTAGTATAGTTAAAGCTCCACAGACACATCGTGATTATAGTAACACACTTCACTGCTGTCACATCGTTCTGACCACAGATCAGCCACACCTCTGCTCTCCTCAATCTGTGTAGAGAGCAGGAGGGAGCAGGCACACACAGGGTTAATCCAGGCAGCACAGCTGCACAAACACAGAAGCCAAGAGTAGAGCCCTCCCCCTCCCTCCCCTACAGAAGCATCACAAGTGGCCTCATACTGTGCGGGAGGGGCTCTGTGCTCTGACCTGTATTGAGAAGCTGATGAGTCACCAGCACTGGCAGCCAGTGAGAGAAAAATCAACATGTTGGTGGCTATAGTGATTTGAGGAGCTGATGCACTCCTACTACCAGGGATAACTCAAAATCTGTAGGACATTTTTGCAAAGCTTCTTGTTTTTTAAAGATATTTTAATTAAAACCCAATCATTGTAGCGAGACAAGCCCTTTAACTCCTTAACGACCGCCCACCGTCTTTTGACGGCGGAATTTCAGGTTGTTCGTCTGCAGCAACTACTTTAGACGTCGCTGCAGATACCGCTGCTGAGATCGGGGCTGTACTACACAGATCTGATCCCAGAGCATCCCCTGCGAGCACCAGGTAGCGGGGGAAACCTCCGCATCCTGGTGCTTTAACCCTTTGATTGCGGCGGTGCGTTACCGCAGCGCAATCAAAGGGTTACCCTGCTCTGTCGGGTTAGGGGAACGCCCGGTGACCCGACAGAGCCCGGGGAACGGCTGCACAGTGAGCCCTGGGGACCTAGAGTGGCCCCAGAGGTGTCTGTGTAACAAGCCAGTGACTAGGACGCACTTTGTGCTGTCCAGATCACTGCCTGTGTCAAAGTGACACAGATTAGAATGTATTAGCATATATGACTATGCTATTACATTACTAAGTGTTTAAAAAAAAAAATTGTAAAACAGTTCTCCCTTCAGGGGATTTTAAAAAAAATTCTTTTTCAGAGGATATTTTACACTTAATAAAAATGATTGTTTTATTCATACTCCATGCCGCACGGCGCTGAGAGCCGAGATTGCCTGGCGCCGATCTCTCCATAGACTACAATGGCAGAAGTAGCTCGCACTTTGAGTGGCTGGGAGAGGCAAGCCACCGCTAGCTCAGCCAATCAGCTCTTTTCTGCATTTTTACAGTATTTTGAACTGTCCCGCCTTAGATTTTGATTGGTTCAAACTTCTCCATAGGCTATAATAGGTCCCTGTCACTCCTATTCTGATTGGCCGAGATAGCCAAGCCCGCGCTAGCTCAACCAATCAGCTCTTTTCTGCATTTTTACTGTATTTTGAACTGTCCCGCCGTTGATTCTGATTGGTCAATCGTTCTCCATAGGTTTTAATGGTTCACTGTCGCTCCTATTCTGATTGGCCGGTTTCTGCCGACCAATGAGAATAGCTTTCAGAATTTGAATTACTGTATTTCCCGGCAATTTCCAATATCCTAATTCTTGATATTGCGCCGTTCTAGATTTTTGGAAAATGATTTTTTTTTTATTATTATTTTTATTTTTGAGGTTCAGCTCTTTTCTGACACTGTTTTCCGCCTTTATAAAGGCGATTTTTTTTCGGAATCATACTCCTGCTGCACGGAGTGGAGCTCCGAGATTTCTGTCGCGATCTTCTATCTGCTTCCTCGCATGTTCCGATCTTGCTTCACTTCGCCGCCGCCGGAGCATTTAGACCAAAATAAACCAGGTCTGCCTGTCGGAGCTACCGAGCGCTGCACTGCGCCTTGCTTTGCCGACTCGCGATCGTACATGCCTCGGAGTATACGAGCGCACTGCGTCCCGCCCCGGAACGCCTACCCCGCGCCCACACCGCGCCCCTTGCCCACGCCTTTGTGCGGGGCGCAGCTGAAAGTGGCGAACGCTGCGCCTAACACCGCATCCCTGCGTCCAACAGGGGGATTCGGGCCAGGAGGCGCAGGTTACGCCAGAAAATGGGCAAAAAGCCCGTTCATACATGTCGCCCATAGAGCCTGGAAGAGTCAGAGAAAGGCAAAGAAGTGGACTTTCTTGTATTGTACTTAAAACCTTCCAGTACATTACTCACCCTGATTAACCAATAGCACAAAAAGTCCAATGAAAGGAATTGATGACAGAATTTTTCCACACAGTATTTGCTTACTGGTTGTCAAGCTGAATGTTTTGTAAACTTAGTATAAATGTGACATGTTAATTGTGTTGTATACCAGGCATGCTGCAATGCTTTATTTAATAAACCACACCAGATTGATTTTAAACTGCATGCCACGCCTGGTTATATTTGGCAGTGAACCGGATTCCTCATAGTGCCAGCATTGTCAGCTACACAAAGTCAATCTGAAAATGTACAGATCTAGCTCATGTGGGGCCAAAATATTCTGCGGCCAGGGCCAAATTTCCTATTAAAGAGTTGTTTCGTTAGGTCAATACTTTTTAAATTGAAGCCCTCCTTGTGATCAGCTGATTGTCACAAGTTGACAGATCCTGAAAGCTACTGCCTGCTATACATTTGCTTTACAGGAGCCACTGCAGGGAAAATGTCTAGCTGGTCGTACTTCCCTATGCAAAATCAGATGCTTGCTGGGTTTGGTGGGAGCAGAACTTGAGGCAATGAGCTGATATGACAGTCCCCATTTATAAGGTTGTCTGTAGTGAGACAACCTTATTAACGTATCAATATGTTTTCTAATTACAAGAAGAACCTGGAGTACCAAGAAGAAACCTGTGCAACAATAAAGACAGTATGTAAACTGTATGTATTCACAATTATGCCTTTTATGCTTATCAGTTTTAATTCGTTTTTTTTCTTCATAGTGTTTGTAGCATTCTATGCACCATTTTTAGGAACACTACCATCAAAATTTTTCTTTTCACATATTGACAGCAATATGTGACTATTATATGGATTTTTTTGTTTTAAAACTAGATGCTTGTTTTTTTTTGTATCATTTTTTAACCCCTTAAGGACCCAGTCTATTTTGACCTTCCTGACACAGCCCTATTTTTGAAATCTGGCATGTGTTACTTTATGTAAGAATAACTTTTTCACACTTTTACCTATCCATGTGATTCAGAGATTGTTTGCTCGTGATACATTGTGCTTTAAGTTAGTAAGAAATTTTGATCCATAAAATCCTTGCTTGTTTGTGAAAAATATCAAAATTTCATGAAAATGTGGAAAAATTTGTCATTTTGAAAGTACCAAAATTTCTGCATGCAAGACATATAATTATTCACCACAAAATAGTTTATAACTAGCATCTACCATATGTCTACTATAGGTTGACATCAATTTTTAAATGCTTTTTTTTTTAACGACTTTAGAGGGCTTAGAAATTTGGTAGTAATATTTCACATTTTCAATACAATGTGCAACATAGATATTTTTTTAGGGACCACTCCAATTCTGACATGGCTTTGAGGGGCTTGCATGTTAGGTACTCCCATAAATGACTCCATCTAAGAAACTAGACCCCTTAAAGTATTTACAACAGTGTTTAGGAAGTTTGATAACCCTGTAGGTATTTCACAGAAATTAAAGCAAAGTGGAGGTGAAATTTCAAAATTTCACTTCTTTTGCAGATTTTTCAATATTTATCTACTATTCACTGGAATACGGTAAATGTGATCAGGGAAATGCAACTTAATATCAATTCCCCCAGGTCTGCCATTTTTAGAGATATCCCATATGTGCCCCTAGTGCATTATTTGGCTCAACCATAAGCCTCAGAATAGGAGGAGCACTTACTGGACTCTGGGGTCTCATTTTCATTACGATTTTATTTAGGCACCATTCCAGGTTGGTGGACACCCTAAGGTGCTAAAACTTAATAAACACCCCTAAAAAGTCCCCATATTGGAAACTACACCCCTTAAGGAATATATCCAGGGGTGCAGTGAGTATGTAGACCCCACAGGTGATTCACAATTTTTTTTAAGCATTAGGTTGTGAAAATTAAAAAAAACATTTTTTTCCAATAATCTGCACTTTTAGCTTAAACTGTTTCATATTTACATGGAATCCTGGAAAAAAGAACCCCAAAATTCTGTTATGCACGTTCTTCCAAGTTCGGCACTACCCTACATGTGGGTGTAAACTGCTGTTTTGGCGCATGGCCGGGCGTACAAGGGAGGGAGCGCTATTTGGCTTTTGGAACGCAGATTTTGGTGGGGCCATGTCGCATTTGCAAAGCCCCCAAAGTACCAGAACAGGTGAAACCTTCCAGAAGTGGCCCAATTTGGATTCAACACCCCTCATGGATCTCATCTAGGGGTGTATTGTGCAGTTTTTTTTAGCATTGGGCCATGAAAATGGGGGGAAAAAACGCAGTTCGGTCATTGTTTTTTGGGTTTCAATTTTACAGCGTTCGCCGTGCAGTGTAAATGACAGGATAACTTTACTATGGAGGTCGGTACAGTTACAATGATATAAATTGTATATAGTTTTTTCTGTTTTATTACTTTTACAGAATAGAAATATGTCTATAAAAAATTGCATTTTTATGTTGTCCTATTCTGACAGTCATAACTTTTTTATTTTGCTGTGTATGGGCTTGTTTTTTGCGGGATAAGTTGTTGTTTTTATTGGTACCATTATGGAGTGCATATGACGCTATATTCACTTTTTATTAAGGTTTTTGTTAGATGTTTTGAACAAAATACAGCTATCTCGGTAGTGTTTTTTTTATTTTTAATTTTTATAGCGGTCACTGTACAATATATATGACAAGCTAGCATTACTCAGCAGGTTGATACGATTACAGTGATACCAAATTTGTATATTTTTTTTTGTGTTTTACTGCTTTTTTACAATAAAAACACTTTTATACAACCAGGAAAACACGTTTTTGCATCACCATAGCCTGAGAGCCATAACTTTTTAATTTTTCCGTGTTTGGAGCTGTGTAGGGGCTTTTTTTGCGGGATGAATTGACGTTTTTATTAGTATCATTTTTGGGGGGGACAAGGCTTTTTGATTGCTTTTAAATCCATTTTTTGGAAGGCAGGGTGAAGAAAATACTGCAATCCTAGTAGTGTTTTTTATTTTTATTTTTAACAGCGCTCACCGTGCAGTATCCGTAATAAGTTAGCTTTACTCTTTAGGTCGATACGATTATGGCGATATCCAACCTATATAGTTTTTTTTATGTTGAAGCACTTATTAAAAAAAAAAAAAAAAAAGTGTTTTTAGTGTGTAAAACAATATTTATGCATCGCTGTCTTCTGAGAGCCATACATTTTTTATTTTTCCGTATACAGAGCTGTGTAAGGACTTTTTTTTGAGGGATGAACTGACGTTTTAATTGTTACAACTTTGGCATTTATAGGAGTTTTTGATCGCTTTTTATTCCATTTTATGTGCTGCGGTATGAACAAAAATCTTAATAATGTGATTTGTTTTTGTTTGTTTTTACGGCGTTCAGCATATGGGTTAATTAACATGACAGATTTATAGGGCAGGTCGTTACGCACGCGGCTATACCAAATATGGGTACTTTATTTTTTATCTTTTTTGGGGCGATTGGCGTTTGTAAAGGGGAAAAGGGAGATGTACGTGTTTTTATGTTATTTTTCGTGTTTGTGTTTTACTTGTTTTTTTACTTTTTTTACTTTTTCACATTGTTTTTTTACCTTATGCATACGTCCAAGGTCATTAAGGGGTTAAAGTTCCCCTATGTACACTTCCTCTCTGTGAGTTCTGATAGCTCAGCAGAGAAAGGATTCCTTGGCGGTTTTTCTTCCTGGCTGAGTATGGCCTGATGGGTGTAAGTATTATCAGCTGTGAAATATTGTAATATTGTAATATTATCAGCTATTATCAGCATGAAACCCCCTCCCCAGTGCAGAAAAAGAATGTGTCATCAAAATATGAGTTATTGTTTAAGACCCGTTTTTATGTTAAACACATTTTTTAGGAAGTTTTGGTGTTTTTTTTTATTTTTCATTTCACTTTCAATATTTTTTAATAATTCTTAAGTCTTGCAGTCTTCACTTTGGCCACTAGGCCTTGTTTGCACTGCTTTAACAGCAGTTAGAGAGATGCTTTACAGTAGCTTCATGCACATAGGAGACTTAAGACTGACTCAGTCCCATTCACTTCTATAGGAGAGTTTTCTAGTCATGCTCTGTGACCTGGGAAGAAGTCACTGTGGAGGGAGGTGAAAGGGTGAACTATGATTGGTGGATCCTGTGTTATTTATTCACACTGGTGTCTCCTTTCAGTTTGACCCTCTTTGTGCTGATAATGAGATAACTGAGACTCTTTCTCTACAGAACAGGAAGTGTCAGACTATTATTAGGCAGTGGCCAAAGTGAAAACTGCAGGACTTAAGAATTATTAAAAAATATTGAAAGTGATATGGAAAATTAAGAACAAATATAACCAAAAATCTTAAAAAATGTGTTGAACATAAAAATGCGAGTTAAACAATAAGTCATTTTTGATGAAACATTCCCTTTAACTTTTATCTATCCCTATCTGGAGAACAATAGAGCGATCATTATGTCAATACCTACTATTTGTAAAGAGACTACATAGAGATAAGCAGCAACTATAGTAAAGTGAGATTAGTCTTCCAAACCAATGAGGAGTTTTATCTCTTAGTAATAACAGCTAGAAAAGGACAAGAGTTTATATGTAATTTTAATTGCATAGGATTGCCAAAATAAAAAAAATGTGTAAAATATTCTAATAAGAAATTATTCCCGATGAATATTTCAATTATACTACTTCCTTCTTGTAGATAACATCAGAATAAATATACCATTGTTTCTTTCTAATTTAAAATGCACCTCAAGCAGGAGGATAGGAATATAACAGTGCCCTGTGATACATCAAAAGTAAAGGAATAATTAAACTCTAGCAGTAACCACTCAGCCAGATGGAGCTTGCTTCTCTCTCTCTGCTTTCATCTTTCTACTGAAAGATGACTGAGAAAAACAGTAATCCTTAGGCCTGGTTCACACGGCTTAAAGCCGACGTAATTGTGGGACGGATTTCGCCCCGCAATTACGCCGGCAGCCGTGCCGGGGGGGTGGGCGGGGGGCTGGCAGCTCGCAGGCCCCCTAGACACTCATTATTCACGGCGCATACACGCCGTAAATAATGTGCATGTCACTTACTCCCCCCTCGGCGTATTCGCCGAGCGGGGAGAAGACACGGAATCCATAGTTCTCTATGAGTCTTTTGGATGTATTTAACGGATCCGATCAAAGAATTGAAATGTCAGTTCTTGATCTGTTTTATACACCAGACACCCTATTTAAAACTATAGGGTGCATTTCTGCTGCACAGAAAACGTATCTACACACAGACCATACTTTGGGGACGTGTTTGGATACATTTTACGCTGCGTTTTTCAGTATGTTTTTTGGATTGAAAACCGTATTGTAAAACACCGTGTGAACATCCCCTAAGAGAAATTTGCCAAGTGCTTTCACTGCCAGCAATTCATATTTCTTTCCATTTCTTCCAATGTATCAAAAGTGTTAATCTAGTGTTACAGCAGGAAGAACATCAATACATCGATACGTCGATACAAATATACAAGACTGATTAGTTTTAAATAAGCAAATGGACTCTATTGACACTAGTTCCAGTCAGGGGCGTAGCTACAAGTGGTGCAGCGGTAGCAGTTGCTACCGGGCCCAGCAATCTTAGGGGGCCCAAAAGCCCTTCTGCAACATACGAAGACACCAGTATTGTAAATGGCACATGGCAACTGGGGGGCCTTATTTAATTTTTAGCACTAGTGCCCAAGAGCATGACGTTACACCTCTGGTTCCAATTAAGAGGTTGGTAATCTTATTTTGAAAAGAAAATAAATATTTACTATTTTGTCAGAAATTCAGAAGGTGTATATTTATTAATTTTACCAATCAATTTTGTAATTTCTATCAAATGGTAAGATTGAGGGTTTAGTGCTGAATATAAATCAGGGTTTTGTGCATTGTAAAGCAATCTGCGGCAGATGATCAGGAAGAATGGCCATGGTGCCAGCCGTAGTGCCCCACCTAACAGTGTAGCCCATCTCAGAATGCCCTGCACCAATGCACACGGAGGTATCTATCTACCTACATGAGGCCTTTTGTGCCTACCTACCGACGATCGTGCCGCTGCTGTGAATACTTGACAGCCCGGGAGTGTTGTAAGAAACACTTCCGTGCTATCTGTGATGTCACCATTTCCCGCAATACATTGTGGGCATTGCCGGGCATTGTGGGTAACAGTCGCCATGGAGACCAGTATACAGCAACAATGCTGTGTACTGATCTCTATTGTAACAGTGATCCAAAAATCACTGATATAATTCCACCATGGGAAAAAGTGAAAAAAGTGAAAAAGCAAACAAAAAGTAAAACACAAACATGAAAAATAAAATAAAAACACATACACCGTCCTTTTCCCTTTATAAGTGTTAATAGCCCCAAAAAAGCTAAAAAATAAATAAAGTAATTGGTATTGCCGCATGTGTAACGATTTACCCTGTAAATCTGTCTATAAAGCGTAATATTGTGATATTTTTCACAAATAAATTTCTCACTATCTTAATGCACAGTGTGTCACAAGACAACAGTCTCTGAATCACATGGCTAGGTAAAAGGTTTAAAAAGTTATTCTCCTGTAAAGTGTCACATGTCAGATTTAAAAAATGGGGCTCTGTCAGAGAGGCCAAAACTGGCTGTGGCGTTAAGGTATTAAATGTTGAATTGCTATATGTAGGAAGGCAACATCCAATGTTACAAGTATATAATTCTCTTCCTATATTATTTTAATCAGTTCTTTGAAAATATGGGTGGTATCCTTTAAAGGGGTTTTGCCACGATCTAATGTTGATGTGGGATCCTCCAAAACTTTTCTAAATATATGTCTGAGAGCTACAGCCTGACTTACATGCCCTTCGTTTCCTGACAGTTTACATTAGACATGACCAGGAGCTGATCTGCATTGTTTGCACTTCTTATCTGATGGCAGTGAACATGAACGAGCTTTGAATGGACTGGGGAGAAAGTTCCTGTGTCTTTTGTATAGATAATCCACTGGTTGTAATGTAATTATCTGAGCAAACATACAGACGCTCCCTGCTCTCTGCTCCTCTTGCAGCCGTTCGTTCCTGAAGGAATGAAAGAAGGCTGCCTGTTGAGCTTATCTTCTCTTCTGAGCAAATAAGAGGGAGAAATAAAACACATATAACTTGTGCACAATACAGTTCTCGTCTGTGGATTAGCAAAACAATGTTTGCTCAACTACAGAGACTGGGTATCAAGAACGTGCATGGGAGGTGGAGTGATGACAACACAGAGGAGGTACTTGTTTTTTTAAACACAGAAACACAATACCCCTTTTTTCAGGCCTCAAGAGGGGAGTATCAGCCTGTTAGGTGAGGAACTCACTTCCTGGCAAAACCCCTTTAAGTATGCAGGGGCTGCAAGTCTACATATTCGGACATTTTGTTTGTTAAACATCCAATGCCCAAAATAATAGGTCTTCCCCGGGGGGGCTATTTTGATTTCTATGAATTTTGGGAAGATAATGAAATGCCGCTATCCTTGGGGAATCATTACATACATAATTGAATTCTTTTTTGTTTAAAATTCCTAATTCACATCCTTAAAGGGGTTGTCTCGCTACAAAGAATAGCTTTCAAATTGTAGGGAACACAAAATAAAGACATTTTCCAAATATATTGCATTGTTCCTCTGTTTTCCCTAAAGAGATACAAGTGAATTTATTACCTCCATGGCTATTTCAGTTCCCTCAGTAACTGACCTGTAAACAAATCTCCTCGGGCTGTTTGTTCAATGAGATAACAGAGAGTGAGTCATCACACAGGTCAGCAGTGTCAGTCAGTGTCCTGTGCTGCCAGACAGTAAAAAGCTTGATTTATCTCAAGTAAACAGCTCTGTAATTAGGGCTTTTGTTTTGGGGATCAGATAAGAAGTCCTGCAAGTAGTTTGAGAAGCTAATCTAATCTAATTAGCATCTGAAAGCACAACAGAGCTGTACAAGCATGGAGCTTATGCAAATTAGTCTGAACCAGGAAGTGACAGAGAATTTCTTTCATGCATTCTTTGAAACCCTGTGGGGAGACAACTCCTTTAAGTCCGCAGTTTTCACTGCAGTAATTTTAAGTCTGCATCTGTTAGATCTGATTTAAAGGGGTTTTATCGTTTCATTATTTGGCAGCCATTTATACTGGTTGCTAAGGAGAGCTTATGAAATGGAGTATCTTCTCTCTCTACAGACATGCCCAAAGGTGTGCACGTGAGAATTCATTCTGTGTGAGCAGCGGGTGGGAGGGGGGGGGAGAGAGATTCTCAGCTGTTGGAGACTAATGAATCATTGTAAGTGAAAAGCTAAGTGTAACTCGATAGCGTATATCTACATTTCTCGCTCTCTCTACATACTTTGTAACTAAAATGGGCATTTGACATTCAGGACTCTGGGAAAAATGGGTGATTTTTTTCTCTCTCTCTCACATACAGTGATATATCCTGCAGATTATTACACAAAACTATATACTTTATCTGTTTGTGTTTACATTGGACTGCACAAGATCTCTCTCTCTCTGCTGCAGGACCTCTGATCGCTGTCAGTGAACGCAGCACACCCCACACCGCATATGTCGACTGATTGCTGTCAGTGAACGCAGCAAACCCCGCACCGGATACGTCGACTGATTGCTGCCAGTGAACGCAGCAAACCCCGCATCGGTGAATTCATTCTCTCTCTCATCCCCGTTCACACATGTACCTTTACGCTCCCGTGCACAGCTACTCCGTCTCCCGCGCGTTCCTGAATACGACCGGAGGCGACACCTGGGTGGAACTCATCTCCGTGTACACATGTCCCTGCTCCCTCCCATATACAGCCTCTCCCCTGCTACTCCTTCTGACGCACGTTTCTGAATACGACCGGGGACAGGACCTGGGAATAACCCGGCCGGAAATGAGAAAACCCCTTTAAGTTTCCGGTATTTTTATGTATCTGACAAAATCCGCTATGACTCTTCATCATATGATGATCAATATAATATCACAATGCCACCTCCTTCATCTGGAGGGAATATAACTATATTGTTATTGTCCTGAAGTGACAGTATAGCCTCCATTTCGTTCCTAATTAAATTTCCTTCACAATATTCTTTGGTTCTTTGAATTTTTTTTTATTTTTTTTTTAATATCTCTAATGACTAAACTGTGGAATGTCTTGAAGGCTTCTGAGTGTTCGTTTACGGGATTAAATTTGGATTTCACTGGCAACGATATATATTCATAGATTTCTGATTTCTATTTATATTAAGATTCTCTCAGTGAAATCAGTGAGGTCGCTTTAGATTGTCAGCCTGTCTGTGAGGATCCCGCACGCCGCCGGCCGGGGCGTATCAGCGGATAGAATACCCCACTTCGTTTCTGAAGCCTCTATCTAGTTATTGAGTACTTTAGTTTTCTCTATACATACAGCGCTGTGATAAATATGTCATGCTTGTATGCACAGTGCTGATATATACACAGCGCTTTTATTGTAGAGACCTGTACTGTATGAGGTATGGTACACATGGCAAAAATATTTGCAAACTGGCTGTTTTAACTTGGTTACTTTAAAATATTTACTGTGAATATAGCGCGATTGTCTCCCATATATATTTTTTGTTCTTTGCATTAAGGACTGTAGCATGCGATATCCTTTTGATAATCTTTGCAACTTGTTCTCTGACATTTGGCACTTATATCTATTTTTGAAGTTATTTCTGCTATAAAAATAAAGATTATTATCTCTATGGGGTTTTGGACGCAAATCTGAAATACAGATGTTTTGGATGGGTTATTTTATGTGGAATACAGCGGAAGATAGAACATGTTACAAGTTTATTTTACTCTTAAATCCAACCTCTGAAAATACGCATTGTATGGACTACAAGGCTTATTTTCCATAGGGGTCAATGGGGATAATTTTACATTTGGTTTTAGATGAGTATTTCAAGTCGGAATTCGCGTGGGTTCCGAACTGAAATGCTTGTCATGTGGACAGACCCTTAGTAATGGAGGTGTGTGATGCCTTTCCATTACTAGTGCTAGGGCATGGTTTTAGCCAGTGTTGTTTTTGTCATACCAAGGCTGACATTAATTACCCCCCTATTACAACAGTCACAGTGCATAATGCATCAAGGGTACTTGGAGGAGCTAGGTTACCATCAGAAGCAGACCATGTAATGTGATGGATGGTCTGCTTCAAGGCGGCTGCAGGCTGATATTTTTAGAATGTGAAGGAACCAACATATAGTATTAACATGCAGCTGTTAGTTTTACCTTGGCTGGTTATCTAATTTATTGATTGATTGATTGATTGATTGATTGATTGAGAGTCTAAAACACGCATTCCACTTTTATCAAAAAATATGCAAAAGAAAATGACACAGGGTACCCACTTTTTTCATTCAGCTAAGATAAAACCGGCAGCTTAAGGCTGATACTGTGAGGACTGGGAGGTCTGTATCAGACGTCAGATGAATTTGCTCAACCACAGGTTATGTGTGAAAATGTACAGATTTGCAGAAAAGTTGACAGATTGCTCCAGAGAAAGAAGAAAAAAATAATTCCTGGCTTTAAGAGCTGTCAATGGGACTACTCTGGCTATTGGTATGTAGGCATGACTAGCATTTGGCTATGTCTACACAGCTAAGTTAAAATAGCATAAAAAATCCAGCGGTATTTTAACTTCGTCTGACCATGGTTTTTGCCCCAGGTTTGCACATTGAATGTGTGGATCCGACGGAAGATCTGACAGGTTTGAAAAAATTTCAAAACTGGTCAGAAATAATCTGTGCTGTGTAGACTACAGCACGGATTTTTTACTGTTCTCTATGGGTCACAGGTTACAGTCGGATTTCAGTAGATTCAAAATACTGATTAAGGTGAAAATCTGGCCAAAAAAGCTGGGCTGTGTAGACATATCCTTTGAGGATGGAGCTTCTGCATACACAAATTGCCTCAACACACAATATCACAGAAACAGATTCTTTTCATTTGATAACTATTTAACAATTAGAAAATTGAAATTGAAACTTACATTAAACAACCAACATCTTTATTGAAATTTAAAGAGATTTTTAATTAATCGTCTATCCTTATCTGGACCTATGTGTCCTAAGGATAGTGTGTCAATTAAACATCTGGGAAAACCCCATTAATCTAAATCCAGTCAGTACCAGATTTTAAATTTTTATGTATGTTTCTATTGTACTAGCTCAACAGTTTCCAATAACTAATAATAGACAACAATGATTATGTAAGAGGGCAAACATACTGTACATATTATGAAACTATAAGCCATTCTTAGGGTAAGTTCACACGGCAGATTTTGATGCTGTTTTCGGTGCTGTTTGTGGAGCATTTCCTTGCCCAAGACAGCAACAAAAAAGCCTCCAAAATACCCCCAGTTCATTTTCATTGATTCCTATGTAAAACAGCATTGTAGTTCACACTCAGTGGTTTTTACATGCGTTTTAGGCGCTTTTTTTGATGCTGTTTTGGGTGCTGAAAAAGAAGTGTCATGTCAATTCTTGAAGCTTTTTTAATGCTGAAAAGCCACATAGGATTCAATGGAGAGCTCCAAAACTTTGACATGGTGCGTTTTTGAATGCTGTTTTTGCCCTGGCTATTCATTTGTATGGGTCTTTCAGAAAAAAGACAGTTTTGGAAAACCTCATACAAAACCTTATCAAAACCTTTTCAGACGAGGTGCTTTTCAGACGAGGTTTTGACACTGATTTGGATGCTGAAAATGCAGTATCCAAATAGGCCGTGTGAACAAATCCTTAATATATTAGCTGTACCTTAAGGGGCCGTTTATACGGCACAGGACAAATACCGGTTGTTTTATCCGACCGGTATTTACACTGTTTTCGTGCCGTGCACACAGCCGCAGGGGGACGGCTTTTCTCCGTGATTAGCGGAGAAAAGCCCTCCCCCTTCACATAGACATGTTCATGTTCTGCCCGAAAACCGGACGGAAGAATGAACATGTTCTATGTTTTCCGGGCCGCCAGCAGTCTGAAAAACCGCCGGGCGGAAAAACCGGTAAAGTGGCGATTTCCATAGAGGCTCGTGTTAAAAGTTTTCACCCGGTTTGCCAACGGTTTTCAAAACCGAAAACCGGCTGAAAAAACGGGTGAAAACCCATGCCATGGGGACAAGGCCTTAGTTTGTTACCAATGTTATCTATCGAATATGGTCAAAATTATGTGGACATCGCTCCAAATTATTTAGTTTACTTATTGCCCATGTTTATCATCATGCACACAGCCATGCAATCTCTATAGAAAAACATTAGTAGCAGTATGGGTGGTGCTGAAGAGCTCAGTGACATTTGACTTGGATGCACCTTTACCATAAGTCAATCTGAACATTCTCTGATCTTGCCTGGTAAACTGTAAATAATAATAATAATAATAATAATAATAATAATCTTTATTTATATAGCGCCAACAAAATTCCGCAGCCCCTTTACCAAATTCAAGGGTAAACATACAGACTTTAAACACATTAAAAGTACTTACAAAGGGGACACAAGGTGTGAGGGTCCTGCTCGTGAGAGCTACATCTATTAGGGTGTATGGTGAAACATACAGTAAGAAGTGCCAAGTTTAAAATTGTCCGGCCATGTTTCTAAATAGGGGGTGGTTTCCATGAAAATGGATAACCCCGCCCCCCAGACTGTACATCTATATACAGATAAGTGCCTGTGAGTGCCCTAGTGTGGGGAGTGACAAATGTGTGTGATAACAGTTGGGACTTGGTGGGCCAGAACCGAGAAATGTATTTTCGGGGCCCTCTTAAAACTGTGAGGGCTGTGAGTGTGCCTGATCGCCCGCGGTAGCATTTTCCAGAGAATTGGTCCCTGCACGTGTGAAATCTTTTTAGGGGGGCATGAGAGGTTCGGATGATTGATGAGTGAAAACCTGATATCACAGCAGAGGGGAGAAAGCAGGTGGGATGGTAGACAGAGACGAGGAGGTGATGTAGGGGGGTGCAGCGTTGTGGAGAGCTTTAGTGTGAGAGTGATGAATTTATACGTATCCTGTACTGAATGGGCAACCAGTACAGTGACTCCCAAAAGGGTAGAGGCGTCATTTATAGCGGCTGGAGAGAAAGCGAGCCTGGCTGTTGCATTCAGACAGATTGGAGAGGGGAGAGTTTTGCAGACAGGTAGACCGATAAGCAAGTAGTTGCAGTAGTCAGACGAGAAAAAATAAGAGCAGTAATGAGAGTTTGAGTTGTTTCCACAATGAGAAACGGACGGATTTTGGAGATATTCTTGAGGTGCAGGTGACAGGAAGGGGGCAAGGGATTGGATATATGGGGTGAAGGTCAGATCAGAATCCAATAAAACCCCTAGACAGTGGGCCTGCTGCCTAGGAGAAATGGTGGTACCACATACAGAAACAGAAATAGCAGGGTGGGGTTGGTTAGTAGAGGGCGGAAAGACAAGAATCAGTCTTAGTGAGGTTTTAGTTCAGATGGAGAGAGGACATGATGTCAGAGACAGGGGGACAGACAGTCACTGGTGTTTTGTGATGTCACGGGAGGAGGGATAAATTGGGGTCATCCGCATAAGATGGTACTGGAAGCCAAATCTACTGATGGTTTTGTCCAATGGGGCTGTATACAATGAAAAGAGAGGACCTAGAACTGATCCCTGAGGAACTCCAACAGAAAAGAGGAAGAGGAGAGGAGGTCGAACCGGAAAATGACACTAAAGGGAGGGTCAGAGAGGTAGGACGAAATCAAGTGAGAGGGGTGTCCGGGAGGCCAATGGTGCTGAGCATGCGGAGAGAAGTTGGTGATCAGCAGTGCAAATGTGCAGAGAAGACCCCAAGAAAAAGCAACAATGAGTAGTTACCCTGAGATTTTGCTGTTAGGAGGTCATTAAAGACTTTAACAAGGCAGTTTCCGTGGTAGTGTAGGGTGGAAACCGGGATTGCAGAGGGTCAAGAAGAGAGTTAGTGGAGAGATAGCGGATTAGGCGGGGAGTAGACCAAGCGTTCCAGGAGTTTAGAGATGAAGGGCAGGTTAGAGACTGGTCGGTAGGTTGGCAGCACAGGATGGTCCAAGAGGGCTTTTTTAAAGTAAAGGGGTTATGATGGCGTGTTTTAAAGGGAAAAATGAAAGATCCCAGTGGAGATAAGAGAGGTTACAGATATCAGTAAGGTGAGAGAGGACAGCTGGAGAAATAACTGGACGAGGTGGATGGAATGGGGTCAGTAGAGCATGTGGTGGGGCGCGCAGACAGGAGAAGCCCGGACACTTCTTCCGCTGTCCGTTGGTCAAGGCTGAGAGTAGATTAGGGGACGTGCGGGAGGGACAGGATGGGTATGATTTGGGGATTATGATGTGATGTTTTGCCGGATATTTTAATTTTTGTCTTTGAAGTGAGTGGCCAGGTCTTCAGCACAGAGGTCAGTGACCGGAGCCTGAGCTTTGGGCCTGAGGAGGGAGTGGAAGGTGTCAAAAGAGCGTTTTTGGGGTTTTTGTGTAGTGTTGAGATGAGGAGGTGAAATATTTTTGTTTGGCGCAGTGAAGGGCAGTTGATAATCCTGAGGCATGAATTTGTAAGTGGGGGAAAGTCTGCAGAAAGCTTTGCTTTCTCCACAGCCGCTCAGCAAACCTAGAACATCGCGGGGAAAACGAGTCTGGGTGTGTGCCAAAGGGGCGGGCGTCTGACTCTGGTGGTGCGGTGTGTGAGTGGGCCAACATGTCCAGGGTGGTTGTGAGAGTTTCATTGTAATGTTTGACAGCCTGGTCAGGACAGGAGAGGGAGGAGATTGGGGGCAGTGAGGACTGTATGATGTCTGAGTTCGTGAGCCTTAATGGAGCGGATATTTCGGAATGTGTGATGAGCAGGTTTGTCCAGAGAAGGCTGAGAAATATGATAATGAAGGAGATAAGTGTTGGGGCAGAGAGAGCATAAGGAGAATGAGTGAAGTTAGAAATTGAGGAAAGATGACAGAAGACCAGATCCAGAGAGTTCCCATCCTTGTTGGTTTGGTTAGTCAGTAAACTGCGAGAGGCCAAGAGAGGAGGTTAATGAAAGAAACTGTGAGACAAAAAGGAGACATGGAGTCAAACAATGGGGGTGTTGAAATCACCCATGATGAGAGTGGGTATTTCATAGAGAGGAAGTGTGGGACCAGCGGCAAAATGATCCTGAAACTTGCGGGGGGAGCCGGGGGGCTGTAGACAACTGCGACTCTGATGGAAAATGGCCGAAAGAGTCTGAGGGTGTGGACCTCAAAGGAGGGGAAAGTGAGGGAGGGTCCAGGGGGCATGACCTGGGAAGTGCAGTGTGGAGACAGGAGTATGCTAACTCCACCACCCGGCCTATTCCCAGGTCTGGGGGGGTGGGTGAAGTGTAGCCCACCATAGGTGAGAGCGGCAAGGGAAGCGGTGTCAGAATGCTGTAGCCATGTTTCTGTGAGGGCTAGCAGGTTGAGGGAGTTGTA
This sequence comes from Phyllomedusa bahiana, assembly GCA_025379985.1. Lineage (NCBI taxonomy): Eukaryota > Metazoa > Chordata > Amphibia > Anura > Hylidae > Phyllomedusa > Phyllomedusa bahiana. The sequence continues at coordinate 217,816 of JAODAL010001184.1, read as the reverse complement.
GAGAAAAAGGTCATGAACAGCAGTGAGTTTGTTTTCAGACAGAAACGGGGGGGTTCCATAGAGCACACTTAAAAGGGCAGAAAAAGACGTACAGCGAATAGCAAGCAGTTAGCAGGGTTTTCTATGAGAGGTAGAGGAGGAGGTGGGATGAGCAATAAAGGAGTGTGGGCCGGGGTTAGGAGAGATGTCCCCTGCAGCAAGAAGCAGGATAATGAACAGAGACAGCAGATGGTTCAGTGATGAATATGAGTGGCGTTTGTGCAATAATATGTGAGATGGAGGTTTGGGTTGGTTGAAAAGGGAAAATAGCGTGTGGGATGAGTACATAGGTGAGGGAAGGAGAGAGGAGCTTATGTGGATAAAATTGTCTGAGGGCAAGATAGGGTGGTAAGATAGGAGGCAGATGGCTGCAAGGTAAAACTAAAACTAATTTTGTACATTGGTGGTAACATCTGGGAGTAACAGTTCAACAGTGAAGCCGTAGAGCACTTAAATTCACACAGTAACTTGGCCAACTGCTCAAGCGGGTTCCATGTAAAACTCACTTACCAACTACTCATTACAGAGTTTTAAACTACCTCTGAAATTATATTGGCATGAGAACTATGCACTAGCATCCAACTAAATAGTATTAATAGGTGAACCATGTGGACACAATCATGAGATCATCAAGCACAAGGGTAAGGTACGCCGCCATTATAACTTATGTCTCTGGCAGGCTGTTGGAAGAATGTGAATTAGGCAGATGCCTAGAAAATGTATAGCCCCTTACCACTTGTAAAATTGGCAGAGGTGGAGCTCAGGAAATATAAGCCACAAAGTAAAATTGACGTGGAAATTAAATAACAAACTTTTTCCCCATTCATCATTATTAAACATTCTGTACCATTTTTGTTTTAGCTGCTGTTTAGTGATCCATAGTGTACAGCTTATCTCTAGGGGATACGATCAGTAAAGAGAGTTCCTTAGTCCTAGCTGCACATGCTCAGACAGCACCTCTCCTCTTAGGCAGCTACTGTAGTAGTATATAATGTACAGGAAACCAAAAAGAATTTCTAAGTGGCGTAGAATGTAAAAAAAAAAGTACTTGTGCCATTTTTGCAGGGTTTTGTTTTTATGGCATAATTCTGCGCTGTAAATGTAGTGTTATCTGTATTATGCAGGTTGATATGATTCTGGTGAATCGTAGGGTTTTTGTTATGGTTTAGTAATTCAAATATTTACTATCACTTAACTTTGTGCTGCAGCAGCATTTCTGAAACTAATACGTTTTTTGTTTTTCCACCTATGGATCTGGGTATGATGCATTTTTTGCAGGCTGAAGTGTAGTTTTTATTGATACTATTTTGAGATAAATGTAGCTTTTTGATCACTTTTCATGAAATGACCCAAAAACACAATTTTCACATTCTACCAAGGACGGCGCTCCAAAAGCCAAGCGGCAATCCCCAAGACGGACCAAGATGGCGTCTCAGAGCTAAGTGGTTGCTTACGGTATATACAGTACAGTTGAAACCAGAAGTTTACATACACTATATAAAAAGACACATATGCATGTTTTTCTCACATGAAATCAAAATAAACCTTCCCCATTTTAGGTCAATTATGATTACCAAATGCCAGAATAATGAGCGAAAGAGAATTTTTTAAGGCATTTTTATTACTTTCTGCAGTTATATAAATATATTATATTATATATATATATATATATATATAATATTATATTAATAAAATATATACATACTGGCCTAGTGGCAGAAACAAGCTACCTAATAAGGTCGCTCTGCCACTATACCTATATAGATATATTTATATATATCTGCCACTATAACTCTATATATAGTGCCAGAGACCTTAGTTGGTAGCATGTTTCTGCCACTAGGTGGAGTGCAGCGGGATACCTGCTGCAGACGAACCATCGAAGACCTGGTCTCGGTGGGGGAAGGCAACTATTTTGTGTCAGTAGCCACAGGTTGCATGGCTACTATGTGGCTAAGTATGGGTTGCCTTTCCTGGAACGGCTATAGCATTGGGTGGGTGGCAGTTCCCATGTTCCAGGACAGGTTTTTGGCAAGTCTCTGGAGACGTATAAAAAGTCTGTTACTCCAGTTGATCAGAGGGTGTGGTCGGCTACCTGGAGTTGTGAGGGACAGAAGAGCTGAGGAGGAAGATCTGATTGCCCCCATAGGCTAGAGGGGAGCCTGAACTAGGGGAGTCTGGTGAGGACTCTGGTTTGATGGGGCTGTGAGGTAGGCCACAGCCCCACTGATTAGAGAGAGGTCTCTAATTGTGTTTAGTTAGTGGCCTGACAGCTTGAGGTTTCTGTTTGTATTCCATATTCTGTATGTGACTTGTGCCTGAATAAAGCTGGCTGAGGCCATTTTAAAGTGAAGACTGGTGTCAGAGTGTTGGTGTGCCAATACTGTTTAGCAAAGATGGCGATCCTATCAGATGAATTCAAGATGGCGGGCAAATGTGAGTTACAGTTTACAGTCTCTATTTTAGGCGCAGTTGATTAAGTTTGTATATAAGAGGAGATGTTCATCTCGTGTGATATAAACAGGTTAGAGTCTTTGATGCCAATTAAGTACAGATGACTCCTTGTATTGTATTAAAGATCTTTTTAAGGAAGGACAAAGTCCAAGCAATGCTTCACCGAGGAAGGGGCCTTCACGGGTTGGCTCCCCATGGACAAAAAAAAAAAATTACTCACACTTACTTTGCACTACTGTTCTCTATCGCAAGGGGTAGAGCTGACTACGTTCGTGATGTGGAAGATGTGTAGAACTGGCTCTCGACGAAGGCGCATAAAAAAGCCAGTATGACAAAACAGCCCTTGTGCAATTTTATCTCTCTTGATTGTAGACAAGATTTGCTTCTTCTTTGAAGGAGCAATGTAAATATCCCCTTCGTGTGGACTAGATGGATACAGGGAATCGTAATACTTTGCGCGATATTGTGTAGTTCCACCTGGGCTGGATCAAACCCGGTTGGTTCCAGCCTGGTGGTGGAGACTCCTCCAACATTGTTTTGGTACTTTCCAGTAGCAACTGATATTGATTGAGTGTGAACACCTAACTCTCATATGCATACTTTGGCCATTAGGTGGCAGCAAAGTACAAAACATATTGCACATTAGTTAATCCTCAGTGAAAGCACATAATCAAAGCATTATAAGCATATAAATATCAATGCATTATAAATTTTCTAACTCACAAGAATGGTGACACAATATAACAGGTCTATAACCACATGACAACTGTTTCACTCAACAGCAGCAGAAAGGGTACCACACTCACGTGTGATCTTCTGGTTTATTGAGCACAAAGTCCCACAGATATACTCCAAAATCTTGTGAAAAGCCTTCCAAAAAAGTTGAGACTGTTATAAGCACAAAGAGGACTTAAAGGGGTTGTCTCATCACAAGGATTGCTTTTTATGTTAAAGATCTTGCAAAAACAAGTCACTTTACAATATATGTCCATTAAAAATGCCCCACCTTTCTGAGATACCCCCTCTTGTAGGGGCTGCATCAGCCCCTCGGACCTATATACAGACCTGTTTGGTCTACCTGATGGGCTCCGCATGTTGCTATAGCTAGAGCCCTGGTTCTATAGCCTAGTGGAAAAAGTAAACACGCCCCTGAATTAAAAGTGAAACCAAGAAAACGGGACTGAGATAAGATGAATCAATGTAGTGAGACAACCCCTTTAATTTCATATTGCAATCCAAGGTTTTAGGATAAAATGTCAATCAATATTTGGTTGTTTTTCTAGAAGTATTACTGAATGCTTGCTCGGACAGCCCAGGATGAGGAACAGTATAGGAAAAATGCTATGCACGCAAGGAGAAGAAAGAAGTGCTGGTTTTTTTGACAAGGAGGGGAGGTGTGGACTGTTCTATGGGAAACATAGGAGGGATGTGAGAGAAACTGCAGAGAGTCTGTGGGAACACAGAATAATTGTATATCCTTGGTTACTCATTCCATCTCTGAAATAAAACAGTGTAAAATCATCCTACCTGCTTGGTTCCTGTGCTCATTTTGTGACACTCTTACGTACCAATTTTGGCATTTGGAATTTTATCTTCTACATTGTTCAGCTTAAAAATAATGGCTAAATGTCCCGATCCAGCGGTAACATTATACGCTGAGGCACCCCATCGCTGTAAAGGGGGTGGATCCACTTGATCACCGAGGCAGATGGTAGATGGAGATCCCGCCAGGGGGCAGGTTAAGGGGGCCCCCCTCTTCACCGGGCCCCCCGCAAAGAGGACGGATTTGCTGGGGGAACCCCCCGGTTCTACCCCTGATGTGGCTACCCGCATGCGCCCAGGGGCAGGACGGACTCCGGCCCGAAGCGGTGGAAGACGGGTACAGCTGGAAAACTATGCGCGGTACAGCAGGAAACCAGATGGGGATAAAAAAAAGGATACGAAGAACTGAACTGGTATAACGGCAGTATTCAGCAGGAAAAGGGCTGGGTTTAAAGGCAGGATACGGAAATAATGGACAGGTATAACAGCGGATTCAGAAAGGGAATGGACTGGGATAACGCAGGGAAAAGAGGAAAGTTGGGTCCCAAAGGGCGCAGAAGATGACAGACAGGTGGTCGGGCTTGATGGCTGCAGGGAATGAAAGGCATTCAGGGGTTAAGTCCAGAAAGCGACCGGAAGCTGGCGGGGCCCGATGGACAACCCCTTTAGAAAGTGTACAACAATGGACTGACCCAGAAGCAAGGACAGGAACTTCCTCTTATAGCCAGAAGACACAGGTCAAGAGGAAGGGGAACAGGACAGAGAACCTATAAAGGGCAGGAAGCTGCCGCGCACACACCCTAGGAGGCGCAGTGCACGTACAGGACCCCAAGAAGTAAGTACAATGAAGGCACGGACATGCTGACGGTCCGTGGCAGGGACCGCGGCGTGAACCATGACACTAAATAATGTTATATTTTAATAGAGCTGACTTTTATGGATGTGGCAATACCAATTAGGTTATTATTATTTGTATTTTTTATTCTTTTATTTGAAAAATGGGGGTATTTTGAACTTTTAAAATGTTTATTATTTTTGATATTTTTAAAAACTTTTTATTTTACTTTAACATACAGTCTCCATAGGGTTCTTGACCACTAGCAGGCCCAAATGCTTGAAGGGTGTTGGATACTCATTCCACCTTTTAAGTAAAGTACCATAAAATCATCCTACCTGCTTGCTTCCTGTGTTCAATTTGTGGTACTCTTAAAGGGGTTGTCTCACTACATTCATTCATCTTACCTCAGTCCTGTTTTCTTGGTTTCACTTTGAATTCAGGGGCGTGTTTACTGGATTCCACTAGGCTGCAGAAGAAGCCAGGTCTGTAGCTATAGTGACCACTGCAGGCAGCCTATCATAAGAGACTGAACAGGTCTGTAGTTATGGCAACCTGGAGTTGATGCAGCCAATACAAGAGGGAATATCTCAGAATAGGTAGGACACTGTTAATAGACATATATTGCAAAGTGACTTGTTTTTGCAAGATCTTTAACATAAAAAGCAATCCTTGTAGTGAGACAACCCTCTTAAGTGTAACTTTTACATTTAGACTCCCTTGTTGTTTTTCAGGTACTTCTGGGGTTGGATGTTCTTATAACACTGTCACTCCCTCTAATCTAAGCAAAGCCAAACAAGCACTTAACTGTTCTGTTGGACAAAAGTTCTGGGTGTACCCACTTATATGTGATTACTGATTATTTTGTCATGGAAGAACAATAAATTACATTAGTATCATAACTATTATATTTACATATCCCACTGAAAAGTTCAGAATATATTTGTATTTTAGCCAAATCTAAAATCTCTCTTTTTGGACGCATCAATTTTATTTTGCAAAGAGGAACTCATCTCCTAAAGAGATTTTCCTCTGACTAACAAAAGATCAATCATAACAGAACATGAAGGTAGTAAAAATAAGTAATATATAAGGACACCAGTCCCTTGACAATTGAATTTTATGACTTGTCAGAGGCACCATGAGGTCAATCTAAAACTTGCACCTCACAGCAGTCTAAAATGTGTTTTATAACAGGCCGCTGGACATAAGAAATCTAAAACAGAAAATGATTAAGTGACTTATAGGCACCAGTGACAGTATACTTTTCTTTGGAAAAATATGATTTGTAAAACGAGGCAGAAATTCAAGGGACAACCTCACATTTCTGCTGTATATTACACTTGCTGTACACGCAGACATTTAAATTCATGTCCTATCTCCCTATGCCTTTTCCACAATGGGACACTTTACATGTGTTTTCTCTGTGCATTTTGATTCATAAAATGATGTGTAAAATGCTAGTTTTCTGTATCAAAACAGTATGAAAAAACTCAATGGGCATCTATGGCTGGATTCCGCACAAGATTTACATCTCAGGAGTCTGAAGATGCAGGATGCCTGGTGCCTTTGGCTGGAATCACACAGTGTTTTTAGACACCTATTTTCCGGTGTTGATTGTAAACCAAAACCAAGAATGAAACCCACAGACAGAAAAAGTATCAAGGAAAAGCTTGTACCTCTGCTTTGTTTTGGATCTATTTCTGGTTTTGGTTTACAATCAGTGCTGCAAAATATGCATAAAAAAGCTGTGGCCTCCACCATTTTAAAGGCCATGTATACCTTTGCAATCACCCTTTATTGTTTCAGAGTATCTACACTTAAAAAAAATGAAGCAAACTTGTAAATAGTCTTGGCCAGCTGTCAATTGGTTGTGTTTGGTAATGCATCTTAGTTCCAGTAGGCTAAGTCTACACAGCAATGTGAAAATGGCGCCCAAAATCCAACGGCATTTTCATATCGCAAGACCACACTGCACTGCCGTCTTTTTAGCGTTGTTTGCGCAAAAAAAGTGTCAGGTTTCGGATTCCTGGCGGCCCAGTACATTGGGGCTATGGGAATCCGACGGCGGTCTGGCGCAATGTCCACGTTCTATATTCCGCTGGACGGTTTAAGATTCTGGAAACCCTCAGTAAAAAATCTGTGCCATGTAGATAGACTACAGCACGGATGTTCTATTGAGGGCTACACAGCGCTGGGTACAGTCGGATTTTCGGCGGATTCAAAGTACGAAATCTGCTAAAAAGCCGACCAAAATCCAGTGCTGTATAGACATATCCTCTAAGTGAATGAGACAGAGCTGTAACATCACACACAACCTGCAGACATGTATGGCATTGTTTTTAGCAGGGCTGTGGAGTCGGCAAGCCAAAGCCCCAACTCCGACTCCTCAATTTTCCAAACCTCCGACTCCCGACGCTCCGCCTGTCTTCTGACCCCCATCATACAATAGTACATGTTTAAGTGATACTTTACTGTAGTAAAATGGTAACACAGGCTTTTTAGCACCTTATGATCCAAAATCAAGCATTAGGAGAACAGAACCACAGACAATCAAAAAGGGTATCTATTTAGATCTTTATAGAAAACACTTGTGGGTAGAGTTGAAGAAAAAGCTTGGTATTTTGTATCCAAGTCGCATCCTGCACCAACATTGGGAATGTGTAGAATAGACCTGGGTCAGAATTTTGGGTCAAGATGTCCCTTGAATCGACCCCGAGCCCAAAGGTTTCCCGGCAGATTAAAAACCAAAGGTGGTTTACCCCCAAATCCAAAAAAAATTTTTTTAAAAATTTTTAAAACCCTTTTAATTTTTAAAGGAGCAAAAAAATAACAATTCATTTACGGAAAGAATCTGAAGAACAAGCAAATTGCAAAATATTTGGGGGGCCAAGTAAATTTATGAAATAAATGAAAAGGGATGACGGGTATATAAAATTAACATTTCCCTTTCTGAAACAAACTGAAGGGGGTGGTAGAAAAATGGGAGCCTAAAAGTCCACAATTTAAAAACCATTGTTACCATTTTGCTTGTCATGAAAAGGGAAATTTTATTGAATATGACTTTAAAAACCCAAAAAAAAAAATTGAAATAGGAAAAACACTCAGGAACTTTTTTGGGGAACCCTTTTGAATTTTTTCCCAGAAATAGTATTGCCTCTATAAAGACCTGAAAAACATACCTCACATCGGGTTCTCAAAAATTTCCCCGGGTTTTAGAGAATGGCCTCTCTAAACAAACTTGGTTGGGGTAAATTTTAAAAAAGGGGAAATTTACCCCTCAAAAAATGGAAAGGGTTTAAAAAAGGGAAAATCCCCAAGGAGGCAGGGGGAAAAATTTTGTGAAGGGTTTAAAAACCTTTTTAAACCCTCTGAAAGGGAAAATTGGGAAAAATTAATTTGTGAACCTTTTTGGGCAGGGACCAAACTTTTCCCCTTGGGTTAAATATAAACATTTTTCCCAAAAACCCCAAGGCCCGGTTTGCCAACACCCCTTTATGTGAAATTTGGGGGAGGAAAAAATTTTGGGAAGCAGTAAAAACCCCCCGGGCCCTTTTTTTAAAAAAAGGGGGGGGGGCATTTTCATCCGAAAAATTGGAAAAAATTATTATTTTTTGGGGGGGAAAAAAGGGTTGGGGGCCCAAAATTTTTTAAAAAATAAAGGTTTGGGAACCCCCCAAAATTTTAAACCACTTCCGACTAAACGGGGCCCCTTTAAAATTTTGAGGAAGAAAAGTTTTTTTAAAAACCAAAAAAAGGGCCCCTTTTAAAGGGGGTATGGAAATTTTCCAGGGGGCTTTTCGGGTGAATTTTCCTTTTTTAAAAAAGGGTTTGGGTTCTTTTCACTTTAAAAAAACCCTTTATGGGACTGGAAACAAATCAGGCCAGGATTTTTAACCAAAAACAAAGGTTTTTCCAAAAATGGGGTTTGGGTTTAAACCCCAGGGTTTTTTCCTTCCTTATAAAAAAGGCCCCACAAAAAAGGGCCAGTTTTTTTGTTTTAAAAAAATTTAAACATTTTTAAAAACTTTAAATCGGGGAATAAACCTTGGCTTTTTTTTGGGTTTCAATTAGGATTACCAAATTTTATTTGATTTCCCCAAATGCTAATTTAAAGGGGGTTTTTTTAAAGGAATTTTTTTGTTTGAAATTAAAAAATTTTTAAAAATTAGTTTATTGTTTAAGGGGGGGGAATTTGGGAAGGGAATTTTTTGTTGGGGGTCTTGTTTATTGGAAAACACTGATTTTTTTGGGAGAACAGGGGGGGGAGGGGGGGGTTTTTAATTAAAAAACACCCCTGCTTTTTGGGGTTTTCATCGGGGAAATCAAAAGAAATCCCCAAAGGGAATTCGGGAAAAAAATTTGGATTGCACAAGCCTGGAAATCCTTGTACAATTTCCAAATCCCCAAAAGGGTGCCTGTGAATTTTCCTGTACAAATTTTAAATACGGGGGGAAAAACAAGATGGAATTTCCACCCAATCATATCGCTCAGGAAGGAGACGGGGCCTGTGTTTTCTGAGAAAAAACCTTTGGGGGAAGAGGCGGGGGAAGGGCGGGTTTTTTAAGGGGGGGGGGGGGGAAAAAAGGGGGGTTTTTTCATTCTCCCCCCGGCCCGGGACATGCTAGCAGATTGGGGCGATAGCCTAGGGCCCCAAACCTTCTGCTAAGAAGAAAGGGGGGGGCAGTTATCACAGCCCCAACCCAAATTCATGATTTCGGGCAGTAGCTAACAACATAGCGGCTGCGGGGGTTTGACAGGACTTGATCCCTAAAATCCGGGGACCAGATAAAAAAAGGTCCCCGGGGTTTTTTTTTGGAACAGTTTTTTTTTTTTGAAAATTTTTTTCCCAAAAAGGGGTTTTGAGCCGTCCCCAGGGAAGCAAGCATTTCCCTTTTTTCCGGCTCCCTGTAAGGGGGGGGGCAGGGGGAGTCTGTGGGGGCTATTTGCTGACTGCTTGGGGCAGGGGGCCCCCCCACACCTGGGGCCCCTCTCACCCCTAAAAAAATACAGTTTTTTTTTTTTTAATAAATTAATTTGGGGGTTCCCTTGCATTTTTTCGGGGTTCTGAGTCCACTTTGTCGTGGGAAAGGGGTTCGGGCACAAAAAACTCAAAAACTTGCTGGTAGCTTAGGGAAAGCTAGTTCCTCACAGGAACAGCCACTTTGCACCATCCCAACTTTAAAAACCTGGATGCTTTCTGGCTGATGCCTAAAGCTTGCCATTCATAACCATTGAACTTTCTTTTTTGACTAATTTTCCTGGGAGCACTGAAAACCCCCGGAAAAAAACACCCCCCCCAACGTGTACATGTGTAGCCACAAGAAAAAAAAGCGCAAATGGGGGTTCAAATAAGATTTTTTTGCCCTATTTTTCTAAATGATATATGTTAAGGGGACTTTTTTTCACAGTACCCCCAAGGTTAAAAAGGGATGAAATTTGAAAATGAGATGTCAAGGCCTCTCATGAAAAAACTAAGCCATAACGCTCAAAATTTTTCTATCTTTGGGACATTTGCTGTATCCCCCAATAGTCACGACCTTTGGGCAAAGATTAAATGACATCCAAACATAAACCCCAAATTTTGTGGTAACTTTTATGGCCCTTGTGGTTTTTGAAACCAATTTTTTCTGAAAACAGTTTTTCGGGGGAAACCCGCCTTTAAAAAGGGGCTTTTTTTGGGGGGGCCCACTATTTTTTTTTTTTAATTAATAGCAACTTCTGCCCTATAAAAAAAAAAATTAACTAAACCTCCCCTTCGCCTCATTTTCCCACGCTGCCCCGGGCTTCACCCCATAAAACCTCGGGTTTTTTAGGGTTCTCCTTCCAAAAAACAACATCACTGCGGGCACCTGGATTGGCACACCCCATGTCTCCTGTGCTATTTTTACGTCACAATAACACCCCCAACCAAAGGGAAACAACTTATGTATTTAAAAAGGGTTTTTTGGGCCCCCCCCCCGGGCCCATGTTTTCTTTTTTTTTTCATGGAAACAATACACAGCATACAATTTTAAATTTTTTTTTTTAATGTAAAAAAAAAAATTAAATCTGACAAAAAGGACCCAAAAACCAAAATCCAAAAAACTAGGGAAAATTAAAAGAGTAGGTCCTGGGTCAAACGAAACTAAAAATAACTTTTTGGGCCAAAGGGACCATTTTAAAAACCAATTTTGGGGGAAAAAAGGAGAATTTAAAGCCTAAAAACCTCATCCCAACTTAAAACCGGGGGAAAACGTATCATGGGAGCAAACTTATCCATTTTACCCCCTCCACCAGTTTGCTTATCATGTGACAAACCACCCCGGGAAAAATTTTGACCCTGGAACCCAAAGGTAATAACGTAATTATTAAAAGGCAGAACTTCTCCATTTTTTAACTCCCTCCAGCGGGGTTTTAATGGGTGTTTACCCACCACATAGGTCATGTGACCGACAAGGAACAAGTGGGTTTATGGAGGAGCGGGACTTCTCCACATTACTGCCTCCCATAAACGCCCTTAAACCCTTTGGGGCCCCAACCACACAGGTAAATTGACCCGGGTTATCCAGTAAAAATTAAGTGTAGGGAGGACAGAACTTCCCATTTATTACTAACCTCCAGCAACGCTTGTCATTTTTAAACCCTGGTACCCCGGGGTAACATTATTTGAAATAGAGCAAGAACTTCTCCAAAATTACTACCCTTCCCACCCAGCGTTTTATAAAGGGGAACCCAAAACCGGGTCATTGACCGGGAAAAACAGTATTTTTAATAGAGAAAGAACTTCCCAGTTTTAACAAACCTTTCCCTCGTCTTATCATTCCCACCACAAAACCCATGGGCCCCCTCTTCCAGGTAACAGTTTTGGATGGGGGAAAAGGGCCAAAAAAAAACCCCCCATTTTACTCCCCCCGCAGCGCTTATCTTTTGGGGCCCCAACCACACGGGTCATGGGGCCCGGGTATCCGGGTAACAAAAATTTATTAAAGGAAAAATTTTAAAGTTTTAAACAATTTCCAACAGGCCCCTACAAAGTCTGTTTGAGAAGACCTGAAAAATTTTTCCCTCTTTTCTCATCTTTGTGCTTCGTTTTTTTTTTTCCTTGTTGTTCACTTTATTCACAACAACATGACAACGGGAACATTTATGTAGGGGTTGGGGTTCTTTTTTAAAAACAAATTTTTTAATTAACAAAAAATATTTCACCAAAATTATACAAGAAACCCTAAACACAGCGAAGAAGTTTCTAGAATAACCCAATCAATAATTATTAGTCCTCCCTAATTCCTACTCAGGAGCCCCCTAACTCTCATGTAACATGACTGCTAGCTGAATACCAGGAGGTCACATGACCGACACCAGGTTTAGTCCACACAGTTAGCCCATGGGTGCCAAAACTAAGGACAGGAATGTGGACTGTACCATTTTTTTTTAGATATAAATCTATTGCATTGTTTTAAAAGAGGTGCAGAAGCAGAATTTTTAATACTTTTATGTTAGAGAATTATCTACACTTCCTTTTACATTTGTAATAAATAAAAACAATATAAAGTGGAAATCCCCTTTAAGCTTAATTACTAGTGAGCCACAGTTAATAGATAGTGTCTAATAAGGTCAGAGAAATATATGAAATAAATGTGTAATTCATCTGATTCTGGAGTCTTGCACACTCCTACTTTATTTAACTTAGCATGAACCATATCTACTGCCTACATCACCTCCTCTTTCATATTTGTATATACACATGTGGACAAAATTGTTATTACTCTTCTGTTAAAGAAACAAAAACCCACAATGGTCACTGAAATAACTTAAAACTGTCAAAACTAATGATACAGCTCGGGCACTTTCCTCGTGAGTAGTGGGCTAAAATATCTGTGGACAGGTGTAGAAGTCTTATTGAGAGTTATGGAAATCATTTGTTTGTGGTGATTGCCTAGAAAGATTGTGCAACAAAATTGTAATAGTACAATATTTTTTGTCCCGACTAGTTTCATTAATGTTTTATTTTCCTTCTTTTCTTTGTTTAACCACAATTCCAAGGCAATGTTTGATTTTTAGTAAATTTAAATGTGTTACTTTTGTCAGTTTCAAGTTATTTCAGTGACCATTGTGGGTTTCTCTTTCGTTAACAAAAGGGTACCAACAATTTTGTCCATGTGTTCACAGACCTAAAGAACATACAGTGGGTACGGAAAGTATTCAGACCCCTTTACATTTTTCACTCTTTGTTTGAGAAGAGAGGCCTGTGACTGACATCATAGGTAGACCTCAACTATGAGAGACAAAATGAGAAAACAAATCCCGGAAATCACATTGTCTGATTTGGAAAGAATTTATTTGCAAATCATGGTGGAAAATAAGTGTTTGATCAATAACAAAAGTTCATCTCAATACTTTGTTCTATATCCTTTGTTGGCAATGACAGAGGTCAAATGTTTTCTGTAAGTCTTCACAAGGTTGGCACACACTGTTGCTGGTATATTGGCCCATTCCTCCATGCAGATCTCCTCTAGAGCAGTGATGTTTTGGGGCTGTCGCTGGGCTTTCAACTCCCTCCAAAGGTTTTCTATGGGGTTTAGATCTGGAGACTGGCTAGGCCACTCCAGGGCCTTGAAATGCTTCTTATGAAGCTACTCCTTTGTTGTCCTGGCGGTGTGCTTGGGATCATTGTCATGCTGAAAGACCCAGCCATGTTTCATCTTCAATGCACTTGCTGATGGCAGGAGGTTTGCACTCAAAATCTCACGATAATGGCCCCATTCATTCTTTCATGTACACGGATCAGTCATCCTGGTCCTTTTGCAGAGGAACAGCCCCAAAGCATGATGAGATGTCTGGAGCTGGACATACAGGGACCCTGGTGAGGTAAGTAGGGAGGAGGGGAGAAGGGAAACGATCCCTCCTGCCTCCTCCCGGTACTAGCAGCTGCACGGAGTGTGCCGCGGTCGTGCCGCGGTCACACAAATCAGTGAGAATCGCTGGGCAGGTGAGACGGGCGGGCAGCCGCGGCGCCCCCTCTGGTGAGTGGCACCTGCCTCGCCCGCCTGTAGGAACGGCCCGGCGGTGCCGGAAAGCATCCTGACGCTACTCTGGTGCCGCGGTCATTTAAAGAACCCTCGCTGCCTGCAGGCGGCGGGAGGTTCGCATACTCTTCCAGGAGGGCAGGAGGTGACCCCCATTAGCGGAAACTCCATGCCCAAATCGGGAGAGTTGGCATGTATGATATACTTCCATCCAATAAGCATTCAAGTTTACACAGCTTGGAGTTGGAAAATATACAGTATATTAAAATGATGAAATGGTTAAAGCACTCACTTCCCTATGCCATGGGCCAACCGAATGGCACCCCACATTCATGTAGCTAGGGAAGTAGGGGACGAAAGGGACTGTGGCCCCACATTCTAATCATTTAGACTCAGGGGTCGGCTTCACTGCCACGTATAAAGCAGGCTCAGCGAGTGAGGTATGTCCAATTGCGTGAATAGGTTAAACTGACTAATTTTTAGACAGCAGTAGCAAATGTGCCCTATTGTCTTCATTCTGCTATTTCACTGGAGAAGTGAACAGTCAGTCAGAGATACCACAAGTGTGAGTTGTGAATTCTAATAATTAGTATATTTTTAAAAATGTGATATGGAATTTTTGATTTCTAGCCATACCCTGAAGTATAGTGTCCAGCAACTGTAATGAAAATCCTGTTTAATCTCATATCTGTTCATGCAAAGCAGAACAATTTTGCTAATGTTTGATTTAAAAAAAAATACACCATATGCAAAGATATATGAAAACACTTTTTGCATATGCTACCTTATTTTTTTGTTAGTTGTCATTTCTCATAGCAGCTGTTAGAAATTGTGCAGACAGCAAACATGGGATGTTTTAATGTGATAAATATTACTCAATGCAAATAAATGAAAAAAAAAAAGAAAAAATATTCAAAACTTATTGATTTACTCAGTATCAAGTATAAGCACCACACAAAAAAAATGCATGCACTTAGACACTTTGGCATGCTATCAATGACGTTATTAATGGTTGTCTGAGGAATATTATGCCACACTGAATGCTCTGCACACAACTCACCAGGACTGGTTGCTAGCTACAATTGCCAACCATTGACGTCCTAGATTGGTGATCTTCTTTGACTAGCAAAATATCGGCCCTTGAAGGATAAAAGCAAATCCTGTTTAGTTCATTAAAGGAGTTCTATCACTACGAAGTTTAGCTTTCAACATTAAGGGACAGTTGAATGAAGACTTTTTCGAAATACATTGGTCAATGGATTTTACTTTAGTCATGAGATAAGAGACATATTATGTGCTTAGTGCAGACAGGTTTCTATGGTTTCCTGACCATAACTCTGTTATCTGATTAGAGCAGGGAATGATGTCACCCCATGGTTGGACTAGGCGCCAGAACAAACTAATTATCTGTAACAAGATTAAAGATAATCCATAGTTTTCAATCTTCACAGCACATGTACCTTGTGTATACTATAAAGATAACATTTCCTGCCTTTGTCAGAGTAAGGGTGCTTTCACACAGTGCGTTTTTTGGTGTGGTTTTTTTTCAGAAATGCACAGCAATTAAATAGAGTCAGATGATTATGAGGTTCTCTATGGGTGCTTCCACACAGCGCATTTTTGGTACTAAAAAACACACCAAACACACACCAAAAAACGCACTGTGTGAAAGCACCCATAGAGAACCTCATAATCATCTGACTTTGAATGCAAAATTGATTGTCTTGATGCTCTAGGACAGCGGTCCCCAACTTTTCTTCCACCAGGGACCGGTTTTATGCAAGACAATTTCTCCACGTCCCAGTGGGGGTTGGATGTTTAAAATGTATACTGTGTCATCCAGGGGTATAGTATGGGGTAACCAGTATTTTATAACTGCAAACTGATTGTCAGCTCTGTGGGTCAGTGTTATATTAATAAAGATGACTCACAGAGCTGATAATCAGTCTGTAGTAATATTGATCAGCTCTGTGGGCCAGCATTATACATGTATATAATATACATTTGTAATCAGCTCTGTCATTATGCCCCCTGTAGTCATTAGAGATGGATATATGCCCCCTGTAGTCATTAGAGATGGATATATGCCCCCCCGGTAGTCATTAGAGATGAATATGCCCCATGTAATCATTAGAGATGTATATACACCCCCTGTAGTCATTAGAGATGGATATATGTCCCCGTAGTCATTAGAGATGGATATATGCCCCCTGTAATCATCAAAGACAGATATATGCTCCCAGTAAATAGCCAAGCTTGTTTAAAAAAAAAAGAATGTTATTCACCTTTCCCGATCCCCTGCAGAGCTGCTGCCTCCAGGAGCCGACGAGACCCAGCGTGACTGCATCACACTCCCTGCGTCCTTGATGTGTAGATATGACACTCAGTGAGCACCGTATCACAGAGTACATGCCGACCACCCAGGCTAAAGTCATGGGGCGGTCCGCATCATACGCAACTGGGGCCGAGGACAGAGCATGCGTCACGGCCCAGTGCCGGTCCGCAACCCGGCATATGGGGACCCCTGCTCTAGGAGATTGTCTTTAAAAGAATTCTAGTGGTGTGGCTGCTTTAAATAACTTCTTCTTACAAAATTATCTGCCAACTTGCCATGACTAAATTAATATGTACTTTTCTAGGTTCAGGTCTTTGTTATGTTTTATAGTTTATGGATACTCATTGTCCGCTTTTATCAGTTTATAACTTATTTTAATCCCACTGTAATAAGTAAATCTCATTCAGTAAAATAAACCAAAAATTCCCATCAGTAATTTTTTGATAACAGACTAAATCTCTGTAATGGCAGATAATGGACATGAAGAGATTTAATTGTTCTTTTTATAAAACAAAACCTTGGAGAATTAATGAAGGCTAATTAGTTTTATATTTGAACACAATGTTCATTCTAGTGAACCATATCTGTTAGCTATTAAGACTTTTATTGAATGGAAATATAAATATATGTCATTGCATGGATGGTACAATTTAGCAGGTTGCTACCCCATAGTAGTCTGTTAGCACTTGTTGACTTTGGAAAGGACTAAGGCTGTGTTCTCAACAAAAATGCAAGCAATTACAAAAATGCATTTTTTTTTATTAATGTAGGTGGTTTTGTCACTAAATAGGATTTGGAACACTGGTGAAATTGGGGTCAATTAAAAAACGCATACCATTTTTAATTGCTTGCATTTTTGTTTTTAACTGCAACTTGATAACTCAGCCTTAAGTCTGGGTAGAAGAGAGAATTAAAGGGGTTTTTTCACCATGCTATTTCACAGAGTCACAGGCAGCTTCAGACACTGTCTGATCAGGCTGTTGGTGGTTCTATAACAGTGATTAGCTCCTCTATAACTAGCTTACCAGTACAGTGCCATAAGTGCAAAAGATTTAATCTGGAGTAAACTACTGGAGTAAAACAACGAGAAAAATGACTGGCAACACAATAATGATGAGAAAACTCCATTAGTAATCACACTGGCTCTGGTCAAGGCAGCTAGAGTTTTTGCAAAATGGTATACAGATGATAGGTTGGGACAGGTGTAGTTCTTCAAGTTCATGTCAAGCAACAGATAACAGTACGTAGTCAAGAAACAAACGGAGTCACAACCATGATACCAATCAGGAAATTTACCTTTGAAAAGTACAAAAGCTTAGAAAGCAACAAGGGCATTACAAAATCTGAAAGGCATAAACTAAAACTAAACTAAAAAAAGCCTCTCACTACTGAAAGCTGTTGATTTTACAAATCAAACTACAAGTTTCCCGAAGGTCAATCTTAGAGAACATTTTTGCATCCTGAATACTGTCAAAGAGTTTATAATTCAAGGACAATGATTTTGCCACAGATGTTCACCCCAAGAATAGTCTCAATTGGTGAATTTTTGATGGATTGAAGTCTGTGACAGGGTGCCAGGTCAGAATTTCTAGTCAGATGGGCTATGGTTAGGACAGGGCAAGTTCTTGCAAATGTTATGCAGTCAAAAGGTCAGGACAGGAGGAGTTTTTGCAGTAAGTCATTTAAGCAACAATTCAAAGCAGGCAGCAGGATGTGATGAGAAACAAGTCAGAACAAAGGAGAGCTTTGAGAACAATGTACTTTTTAGTATGCACCTATTAAACCTTATTGCTCAGGCACTGGGGTATGATGAAAGAATAGAAGGTTTTCGTTAGCATCATGATAGAAGCAGGGTGAAATCACGATACGATAATACATATGTTGCATTAAAAAAGGTACCCAAGTGGATACCGCAACGTAGCTGTGGCGACCCCATAGGGGGTAACAGAGCAGACATAGCCCAGTGTGGGCTACGTTTGCTGTATTTCCCGACGGTTTATGCATTTCCCTTGGAACTCAATAGCGTAATAGCCTACGCTACTAAGTACTGTAAAATAAGCATATGCTGCCAGGAAATAAAGCAAACGTTCGCACTGGGGGGGGGGGGGGTATGTCTGCTCTGTTATACCCGACAGAGCAGCCATGGCTGCGTCATGGTACTGTACCTTTCTTCACAGTACCCCGATGGATACCTGCAACGTATGTTTTATTGTAGTGTGAACCCACCTAAGCAACACCTAGACACAGCAATACAGAAACATATGAGCTTTTGTATAGAAAATACAGCAGAGTTCAATTTGTTAGAATAGACCTGATTAGGCATGCTTTTAGCAGGAAATAGGGGAGTCATGGCAATGAACATAGTGGGTAGCAAGCGTAACACAGTCATCCTGATTTCCATCTGAGTTAAGAGCACTTTTGCAACCAATTTTAATTATTTTTTTCCACTTAATCTAAAATAATAAAAAAAAAACATGAAAAAGTCCTTTTAAAAAATATTGCAGGGAGAGAAAAAAAGACTATACCAGCATTTCACATCACATAGCTCTCGTTGCTCTCCAGTTTCATTTGGAGAAATACAGAAATTACTCTGAAGATTTGACTCAATTCATCCTTATAGTTACAGAGTTTCTAATGAAACATAACTATTTTTATGTGATGACTCTTTATATCTTCAGATCAAGGGAGTCTCTATGGGCGCTAAGTACTCGCCATCCCTCGCTAATTTGACTGTATCCTGATGGGAACATTTGTACATCTATACCACTGCCAATCCTTTTTTGAATCATGCTGAGTGGTATGGCAGATACATCGATGACCTC
Source organism: Phyllomedusa bahiana (assembly GCA_025379985.1). Lineage (NCBI taxonomy): Eukaryota > Metazoa > Chordata > Amphibia > Anura > Hylidae > Phyllomedusa > Phyllomedusa bahiana. The sequence continues at coordinate 198,781 of JAODAL010001184.1, read as the reverse complement.
CTATTAATATGGAGTGGCAATGTGTCTGCCATACAGCTTTTTATTGATTACCTTAATAATAACCTGCAGAATTTAAGATTTACATATCAGGTCAACAAATCTAGTATAATGTTGTTAGATCTGCCATTGGTAGGTGTACATGATCAAGTCATTTGCACTAACACTTACCGCAAGCCCACAGCTGGAAATACCACCTTGCATTTCAAGAGCTTTCATCCAAGACATACACTGAAATCCATTCCGGTTGGCGAGTTAACACGTGCCAATAGAAATTGTAGTACATAACCAGAATTTGAACAGGAGAAACAGTTCCAGTTGTCAGAGACTGAGATCGAGGGGTCATCCACAATGGTTTCTCAATACATCTGTACAATTGGTCAATAAATGCCCTAGAGAAAATCTATTGAATCGCATGCCCTCTACAAAAAAATACACAAACCTGTTCTGGTATTGAATTTTAGTTACCATCCTAGTGCCATCAGAAATATAGTACTTAACCATCTCCCCATTTTGAGAAAGTATGAAGTACTGGACACTGTACTGCAAAACGTTTGCAGAATTGTGTCCAGAAAATAAAAAATGTTAGGCAACATTTTGGCATCTAAGATGATACCTACTCACAATACCAAAGCCACATGGCTACCCCAAAGGTTTTTTCAAATGGGGTGGCCATCCATGCAGAACTTGTAGATTTGCACTCCCTTGTGAATCTTTTACAAATTCTGATTCACAATTGACATCATGTAATCTATATAATCTCTTGCACCCTATGCAACCTCCTGTATGTGGTTAGTACCGCACAGAAATGAAAGGTCTATTTTTTGGAACACATTTATGATATACAGTTGAAACCAGAAGTTTACATACACTGTATAAAAAGACAGATATGCATGTTTTTCTCACTATCTGACAGGAAATCAAAATAAACCTTACCCATTTTAGGTCAGTTAGGAACCAAAATAATTTATATTTGCTAGAATAATGAGAGAGAGGCATTAAGGCATTTTTATTACTTTCTGCAAAGTCAAAAGTTTGCATACAGTAGTATTTGGCAGCATTGCCCTTAAACTGTATGACAGGTTTTTTAGTTGGTAGGAATTTTGGCCCTTTCCTCCTGACAGAACTGGTGTAACTGAGCCATGTTTGTAGGTCCCCTGCTGCTCCCCTGTCTTTCACTTTGCCCAAAAATTTTTAAAAGATTGGATCGGTTTTTTGATCCCACCCCCAAAAACATTCACTTGGTTACCCCTTTGTCCCGTTTAGCTATGCTTCGGCATTGTCCATTTGGAAACCATTTCCGCCCAACTTTAATTCCTGGCTGATGTCGAGATTTGTTTTCGATTGCCCCAAAAAATTTTTTTCCCAATGATATCTTTTTTGTGAATACCCAGTCCCCCTGCAGCAAAAACCCCCCCCACACCATGATGTGCCACCTCCGTGTTTCACATTGGGATGGTGTTTTTTTAGGCTTCCAAGCCTCTCCTTTTTCCTCCAAAGTAACAATGCTCTTGGCCCAAACAGTTAAATTTTATTTTTCAGCCCAAACAGGATTGTCTCAAAATGAAGGTCTTTGTTCCCTTTGCTTTTTGCAAACTTTAAATCTGGTTTTTATATGTTTTTTTTTGGAGTTGGTTCTTCCTGGCAGAGTGGTTTAAACCCCATTTATACAGTACCTTTCACTAAAACCAGCTTCCGCCGCTCTTCACAAGGTCTTTTGTTTTGTTTTTGGGTTTGTATGCACATTAATCTTTTGAACACAAAACCCGTGTCCTTCCTGAGGGTATGTAGCTGGACATTCTCATCTTGTTTGTTTTGCGTATAATTGCTTGTACAAAATGTAGGGACCTTCAGGTATCGGGAAATTGCACTAAGGAATCCACACTTGTACAAGTCCACAAAAGTCTCCTGTATCTTGGTGATTTCTTTAGACTTTCCCATCTACACACAGAAACTGGTTTCTTTGTGCATAAAAAAACATCCCAGGTTATCCTTTAAATTTAACTCAGTGTTTCAATAAACCTATCGAAGTTAAAAAAACTGAATATCAAAAGGGTGTCCCAAATAGTTTAAAAGCATGTAATCCTATGATGTAAATTCTGACTTTGAAAAAAGTAATTTAAAAAAGCCCTTAAAAATGCCTCTCTCTCATTATTAGGTATTTGGCAATATATATATTTTTTTTTAACCCCTAATTGCCCTAAATGGGTAAGGTTTTTTGATTTCATGTCATGGAAAAAATGTATTGTGTCTTTTTTATAAGTATCAAAATTTTGGTTAAAGTTCTAATGCAATTAAAACAAAACATTCAATTCCCCAACTTTTGTAACGCCAAATTCCGATACAACCGGTTTAAAAGCCCAAAATTTAAAAAGGGAAATTTAAATTATTCGGGGGTGATTTTGATGTAATTACCGATGAAAAGAATTGGATGTTTTTGATAAAAATTTTTCCCCAATGGAAAAAACCCATTGCGGAAATTATTTTCCATGATTATGTATAGTTTTTGGCGCTTCATTGTTATTTTTTTCTCCTGTGACCTTATGTTTCTTTGTTTTTTTTTCTCAAAAATAAAAAAACCCGGGAAGTCCTTATTTGGTATTATATGATATTAAATGTGACTACAATGCCGAAACACTTGTCTATATACTATGTATTATTTGTATCATGTTTATTAGATTTACAATTTCTTCAACAGTTATGTGGTTTCTCGGCCTGTACACACCTGGCAGTGCGGTTTCAGGGCTGGGTGGTAGCATCTACCTGTGTTCCGGGATGTGTGCATGTCTCCGCGTGTACACACTTTGGAGCCCGGTTGTGCGTCCCACCTAAGTTACTTTATTTCTGACTGCAGTTTGGTGTGTGTTTCAGGGGCATGATGTACCTCCCATTAGAGTCCACACACACACGATGTATGACAGTTGAGTATCTTCCAGGTGTTGTTTATTGTATTTTATCGATGACTCAAATTGATTTTATTCACACTATATAAGAGGATATTCGTCCATTTGGCTACAGCTATGACTAAGGGCAATATGTTGCTCGAAACGCGTCAGCTCTGATGCCCTTCTGTTTCTGTGTGTACTGTTTTGGCAATTTTTCAATACATTCCTAAATTTGTATCTGTAACCATGAACCCCCTCTGGACTTTCATTCATCCATCCACGCTTCTTGGGGCTAGGTTTCGTGCAAACAGCTTGAAAGGTACTTAGATTGTTACTACCGAGGTGAGCTGGCTATTGTGTTTTTTATTTCCTTTTTCTAAGACTACCTCTAAGGCTTAAAAGAAATATACCTAAAATCCACGGAATCCCTGAGACAGCCTGCAGCCAGTCCGTGGTTATGTACAGTTTTCCTGACTCTTTGGGACAATGAGAAGAACTGCCTCCGACCTGTCATTATGAAATTCATGTGTTGGGCTACATAAGAAAAAATGGCACGACCAAAAACAGCTCTTGGTTAATAGTCACAAAATAATTGTCTTTTTTTTAGGATTATTTACCTCTATTAAAGTGGTATTCCCATTACATTGATTAGCATTAAACATGTAGACAAAAGTAAATAAAGATTACACTGAAAAATTTGTTTTAAATTTTTGTTCCCTTTAAACACAGTTTTTTTCAATTTTTTATGGGTTTTCCCGACGGGGTTTGTGGTTTTTTCATCCTGTTTGTGTTTATCAGAGACAAACTTTAACCCTTTAGTTCTACTGTTAAAACGCCTCCATCCAGTGTCCCTTTAACAGACTCAGTTGGGAAGAGCAAAGCTGAACTGTCAATCACTGTTGTAACCCCCCTAAAGCCGAAAGGGGAAGGGGGAGATTTGCGGGCTTAAAGAGCAAGCTCTGTGAAAGAACCAGATGGGGAAAAAAAACCTTTAAAGGGGTTTTATCTTTCAAAGTTTTGTAGATGTGTTTGTTTTTAAACCCGGGGGCAGCCTCTTCTTGAGTAGGCGTGTCCCTCTGCCAGGGCGTTGTCCCTCTCACTGAAGAGTTGTGACATCATCATTCTGTGTGTGCAGTGGGAGAGGACATCAGCTTTGCAAAAAGGCTGTGTTATATGGGGGGAGCACAGGGTATAAGACTGTGTTATATGGGGGAGAGTGAATCTAGCAGTTAGTACATAGAACTATCACTGGAGAGCCATCACATAGGGCTGTCCCAGCTCCTCTCTTACATACACAGCCATCTCAGGCAGCTCCATTCTCACAGCTCAGAGGGGAGTAAACAGAGTGCAGACAGCCAATCACAGCCCAGGGGGCATTTCCCATCTAGGGGGCGTATCCCAACAGGCTGAATGAAATATCAGCCAGCCAATTACAGAAAGAGGGGGGGGGGAGTGTCCCGACCAGCTGCTGCAGAAATAGCTATAGATGCACAGTTTAGCTCATATCTACTTGTAGAATCTGCTTGGTTTTGGGGTGCCTTATTAACTGACCAAGAAAAACTGGATCTGTAAAGGGTTTATTACAAAAGATTTATTATATATATATATATATTTATTATATTATATATACATATATATATATATATATATATATATACACACACACACAGTACAGACCAAAAGTTTGGACACACCTTCTCATACCTTCTGTATTTTCTTGACTATAAAAATTGTAGATTCACACTGAAGGCATCAAAACTATGAATTAACATATGTGGAATTATATACTTAACAAAAAAGTGTGAAACAACTGAAAATATGTCTTATATTCTAGGTTTTCAAAGTAGCCTTTTGCTTTGATTACTGCTTTGCACACTCTTGGCATTCTCTTGATGAGCTTCAAGAGGTAGGCACCTGAAATGGTCTTCCAACAGTCTTGAAGGAGTTCCCAGAGATGCTTAGCACTTGTTGGCCCTTTTGCCTTCACTCTGCGGTCCAGCTCACCCCAAACCACTCGATTGGGTTTAGGTCTGGTGACTGTGGAGGCCAAAGGGCATCTGGCGTAGCACCCCATCACTCTCCCTTCTTGGTCAAATAGCCCTTACACAGTCTGGAGGTGTGTTTGGGGTCATTGTCCTGTTGAAAAATAAATTATTGTCCAACTAAACGCAAACCGGATGTAACGGCGGGATAGTGGATCCTCTGGACCACCGCAAGCGATGGTGTAAACCACGGCAGGAAGTGGAATCTAAGTAGGTCCCAGTATTCACCAGAGCCCTCCGCAAAGCGGGATGGACTTGCTGCAGCGGGAGTCTACCAGGTCGCTACCCCTGACATGACTTTCTTGCGGTGGCGGCCAAGGGTGAGCGTGGTACAGAATCGTGAGACATAAGCGTAGTCGGGGACAGGCGGCAAGGTCAGGGCAGGCAGCAAAGGTTCAGAGTCAATAAACGTAGGCAGAGGTCAGAACACACGGCAAGGCAGTAAACACACAGGAACGCTTTCTCTAGGGCACGGAGGCAACAAAGATCCAGCAGGGAAGTGACGTGGACACATACACTATATAGGGTCAGCGCCCGGCAATTATCCAATTACCGGCGCGCTGTCCCTTTAAATTCACATGAACGAGTGCGTGCGCCTTCCAGCCGGTCAGGGGACTGCGCCGGACAGGAGCAGGGTCAGGTGAGCGGATGGGACGGGTGCGCCCGCAGCCCGTAGCGGGATCAGCGGCGGGCACCTGGAGAGGGAAACATGGGTGCGCCCGGGACGTGGCGCCACACGTTACATTACCGCCCCCCACCCCCCTTAGGCCTCCCCTCCTTTTTAGCCTGAAGGAACTTGTGGATGAGATCGTGATTCAAGATATTCGAGTCTGGCTCCCAGGATCTCTCCTCGGGTCCGAAGCCCTTCCAATCCACGAGGAAGAAACGCTTCCCTCTGACAGTCTTCATGGCCAGGATGTCTTTTACTTCGAAGATGTCAGCAGAATCAGCTACCGGGGGAGGCGATACATTCTTCTGAGAAAAGCGGTTCAGGACCAGAGGCTTGAGGAGGGAGACGTGGAAAGAGTTTTGGATCTGGAGCGATGGGGGTAAGCCGAGCTTGTATGTCACCGAGTTTAGCTGCCGGAGCACCTTGAAGGGTCCCAGGAAGCGCGGACCCAATTTGTAACTGGGAATCTTCAGAGGTACGTACTTTGAAGAAAGTCACACCCTGTCCCCTGGGAGGAATATCGGAGCAAGTCTTCTCCTCTTGTCTGCTTGAGACTTCATGCGAGCAGAGGCCCGAAGTAGGGAACGTCGAGTCTCTTGCCAGATGGCCTTGATATCCCGAACTGGTCATTGACAGTGGGCACCTCCGAACCTGTGGGCAGGGGAAGGGGAGGACGCGGGTGGCGGCCGTAGACCACAAAAAATGGAGAAGCGCCGGCTGCATCCGAGTCACGATGGTTGTAAGAAAACTCGGCCCAGGAGAGCAGCTCGGCCCAGTTGTCCTGACGCCGGATACAAAATGACGCAAATAATCTCCCAGAATTTGGTTAACTCTTTCCACCTGTCCACTGGACTGCGGGTGGTAGGCCGAAGAATAGTCCAGCTTGACTTTCAAACAGGAACATAGCGCCCGCCAAAATCGAGATACGAATTGAACTCCCCGGTCGGAGACGATGTGCGAAGGTAACCCATGTAGACGAAAGATATGCTGGAAGAAGTGACAGGCCAATTGTGGTGCAGACGGCAGACCTGGAAGGGGCACGAAGTGGGACATCTTCGAGAATCGGTCCGTGACCACCCAGATGACTGAATTTCCTGAAGACATAGGTAGGTCCGTGATGAAATCCATGGCTATGTGTGTCCAAGGAATTTCTGGAACGGACAGCAGCAGTAAGAGACCTGCGGCCCCGTGACGTGGGACCTTGTTTTGAGCGCACGGGACACAGGAGAGGGTGAAGTCCTTGACGTCTAGTGCCAGAGTTGGCTACCAGTAGTGCCGAGAGATGAGAGCATAGGATTTCCTTACTCCTAGGTGACCAGCCACAAGGGAGCTATGCCCCCACTCCAGTATCCTTTTCCTGTGCGCTGGCGGCACGTAAATCTTGCCCGCAGGAACGCTTTGGAGATCAACGAGAGCCACGTGAACCAACTGTTCGGGAGGAATAATGTGCTGTGACACAGGTTCTTCACCAACTACATCAGAGGCACGGGAGAGGGCATCAGCCTTGACGTTTTTCTCAGCTGGCCAGAAGTGAATACGAAAGTCGAAGCATGAGAAAAAGAGAGACCACCTGGCTTGGCGAGGGTTAAGATGCTGGGCCTTCTGAACATACAGTAAATACTTGTGATCCGTAAAGATGTCAATTGGGTGACGCGCCCCCTCCAGCAGATGTCGCCATTCCTCCAGGGCTAACTTGATAGCCAAGAGCTCTTGATGCCCAATGGCATAATTCTGCTCCGCCGGCGAAAAGGTCTTGGAGAAGAACTCGCATGTGAGAGTCTTGCCTTTGGGGCCTGTGTGAGGACTGCCCCTGCCCCCACGGAAGAGGCATCCACCTCCATAGAGAAGGGCTTCTCAGGATCTGGCCGGATCAAGACAGGTGCTGAGGAGAAGGCAGTTTTTAGATCGATAAACGCCTTTTCAGCCTCCGGAGGCCAACATCTCGGGTTCGTGTTCTTCCTGGTGAGGGCCACAATGGGAGCCACCAAGGTGGAGAAGTGGGGAATGAATTGCCGGTAATAATTGTCGAAGCCCAGTAAGCGCTGTATCGCCCGTAGGCCGACAAGACGGGTCATTGCAGAACCGCATAGAGTTTTACTGGGTCCATCTGCAGCCCCTTAGCCGAGACTATATACCCGAGGAAAGGTAAGCTGGTCTGGTGGAATAAACATTTCTCCAGCTTGGCGTACAGTCGGTTGTTGCGCAGACATCTCAGAACCTAGCGCACTTGTGTCCGATGGGTCTGGAGATCGGGGGAGAAAATCAGGATGTCATCCAGATATACTATTACACAGGTATACAACAGATCCCGGAAGACATCATTGACGAATTCCTGGATCACAGCTGGAACGTTGCATAGCCCAAAGGGCATCACGAGATATTCGAAATGTCCATCTCGGGTATTAAAAGCCGTTTTCCACTCGTCCCTTTCTCGAATTCTGATGAGGTTATAGGCTTCTTAGCCCCCCTGAGGTGGTCAAAACGCTCCGAGATCAGTGGGAGAGGGTAGCGGTTTTTCACGGTGATTTTATTTAGACCTCTGTAGTCAATACACGGACGGAGAGAACCATCTTTTTTCTGCACGAAGAAAAATCCGGCTCCGGCTGGGGAAGAGGATTTGCGAATAAACCCTTTCTGCAAGTTTTCCTGTATATAGGCCGACATGGCCTGAGTCTCCGGCACGGATAGCGGATAGACCCTTCCCCGGGGGGGGGGACTGTTCCCAGGGAGAAGGTCAATTGGGCAGTCATAAGGCCAATGTGGCGGCAGCGTCTCAGCCTGCGTCTCAGAGAATATGTCCCCCGGGCGTGGTGCTTCCAAACAGAGGTTCTGGCATTCCGGTCCCCAACACAGGACTTCGCCTGTCTTCCAGTTGAGAGTAGGGGCGTGACGTTGCAGCCAGGGGAAGCCCCAAGAGAATCGCCGAGGAAGCACGAGGCAGAACATGGAACATGATCTTCTCCTTATGTAGAGCCCCTACACGGAGGGTCACCGGCCGGGTTATGTGCTGGATGGGGTCGCTAAGGAGCTCCCCACTGACCGAAGAAATAAACAGAGGCTTTTCCAGACCGACTACTGGCAAGCGGTACCGGGTTACCAAGGAGGCATGAATGAAGTTCCCGGCTGACACGGAGTCCAGTAAGGCAGAAATCTGGAACGATAGGCCAGCATCAGACGTCACCTCCACTGGCATCATCAAACGTGGAGGAGGAGGAAACAGCACCTAGGGACGCCTCTCCGATGGCACCTAGGTGCGAGCGTTTCCTAAACGCTGAGGACGTAGCAGACAGCTTCTGCAGAAATGGTCCGGGCTGGCGCAGTAGAGGCATAAGTTCTCTGCCCGACGGCGGGTCAGCTCCTGCTCCGATAAGTGGGCCTGATCCACCTGCATGGGTTCCGCATCGGAGGCGACAATGGAGAACGCTGGAATACCGGAGCCAGGCGAAACAGCCAACGGGGGCGTGCAGAGCCTCTCTCTTGGCGGAGCTTTTCCTGCCTTTCAGCGAACCTTACATCGATACGGGTGGCCAGGTGGATTAATTCGCTCAGGAAGGACAGAAGGTCTCTTGCTGCCAAAGCCTCTTTTACCCTGCTGGACAGACCCTTCTTGAAAGTGGCGCAGAGAGCGGCTTCATTCCAGGTCAGCTCCGAAGCCAGGGTACGAAATTGAACCGCATAGTCTCCCACGGAAGAGTCGCCCTGTCGAAGGCTCAAGAGCACGGTTTCTGCAGAGGATGCACGCGCCGGCTCCTCGAAGACGGTGCAGAATTCATTGAGGAAGGTCTGTAGATCCGCGGTCACAGGGTCATTCCTGTCCCAGAGGGGGGAAGGGGGTCGCCCACGCCAGGGCCTTCCCGGATAGCAGACTCACGACGAAGGCTACTTTAGACCTCTCCAAGGGAAAATGATCCGCCATCAGTTCCACGTGCATAGAGCACTGGGTAATAAAACCCCTACAAAGCTTGGGATCCCCGGCAAAGCTGGAGGATAAGGGAAGCCGAAGCTTGGGTCCGACAGTGGCCAATGGAACAGCTGGTGTAGACGGAGCCACAGACTGAGGTGAGGACTGTTGCTGGGATGCAAGGAGCTGACGCATCATGGTGGAGAGCTGGCCCAATTGCTGTGCCTGTTGTGCAATTTTCTGCGATTGTAGGGCAACAATCGTCATAAGATCCGCAATGCTTGGCAAGGGCACCTTGGCGAGATCCATGGCTGGATCTTACTGTAACGGCGGGATAGTGGATCCTCTGGACCACCGCAAGCAATGGTGTAAGCCATGCCAGGAAGCGGAATCTAAGTAGGTCCCGGTATTCACCAGAGCCCGCCACAAAGCGGGATGGACTTGCTGCGGCGGGAGTCTACCAGGTCGCTACTCCTGACATGAATTGCTTGCGGTGGCGGCCAAGGGTGAGCGTGGTACAGAATCGTGAGACGTGAGCGTAGTCTGGGACAGGCGGCAATGTCAGGGCAGACGGCAAAGGTTCAGAGTCGATAAACGTAGGCAGAGGTCAGAACACACGGCAAGGCAGTAAACACACATGAACGCTTTCTCTAGGGCATGGAGGCAACAAAGATCCAGCAGGGAAGTGACGTGGACACATACACTATATAGGGTCAGCGCCCGGCAATTATCCAATTACCGACACGCTGTCCCTTTAAATTCACATGAATGAGGGCGCGCGTGCGTATTCCGGTCGGCAGGGGGACTGCGCCGGACAGGAGCGTGGTCAGGTGAGCGGATTGGACGGGTGCGCCCTCAGCGGATCAGCGGCGCCTCCCGTCCCCGCCGGGCACCTGGAGAGGGAAACACGGGTGCGCCCGCGACCAGGCGCCACCCGTTACACCGGATAAAATAGCATGCCGCTGCAAGATGCTGTGGTAACCATGCTGGTTCAGTATTCCTTCAATTTTGAATAAATCCACAACAGTGTCACCAGCAAAGCACCCCACACCATCACACCTCCTCCGCCATGCTTCACGGTGCGAACCAGGCATGCAGAGTCCATTCGTTGACCTTTTCTGCGTCGCACAAAGGCACGGTGGTTGGAACCAAAGATCTCAAATTTGGACTCATCAGACCAAAGCACAGGTCTACTGGTCTAATGTCCATTCCTTGTGTTCTTTAGCCCAAACAAGTCTCTTCTGTTGTTGCCTGTCCTTAGCAGTGGTTTCATAGCAGCTATTTTACCATGAAGGTCTGCTGCACACAGTCTCCTCTTAACAGTTGTTGTAGAGATGTGTCTGCTGCTAGAACTCTGTGTGGCATTGACCTGGTCTCTAATCTGAGCTGCTGTTCACCTGCGATTTCTGAGGCTAGTGACTTGGATAAACTTCGGAACTTCGCAGCAGAGGCGACTCTTGGTCTTCCTTTCCTGGGGTGGTCCTCATGGGAGACAGTTTCTTTGTAGCTCTTGATGGGTTTTGCCACTGCACTTGGGGACACTTTCAAGGTTTCCCCAATTTTTCGGACTGACTGACCTTCATTTCTTAAAGTAATGATGGCCACTCGTTTTTCTTTACTTAGCTGCTTTTTTCTGGCCATAATAGAAATTCTAACAGTCCATTCAGTAGAACTATCAGCTGTGTATCCACCTGACTTCTGAACAACCATACAGATGGTCCCAACCCCATTTATAAGGCAAGAAATCCCACTTATTAAACCTGACAGGGCACACCTGTGAAGCGAAAACCATTTCAGGTGACTACCTCTTGGAGCTCATCAAGAGAATGGCAAGTGTGTGCAAAGGAGTAATCAAATCAAAAGGTTGCAACGTTGTATAAGCAAGAATATTAGAAATATTTTCAGTTGTTTGACTCATTTTTTTTTTGTATATAATTAAACATGTGTTAAGTCATAGTCATAGTTTTGATGCCTTCAGTGTGAATTTACAATTTTTATAGTCATGAAAATACAGAAAACTGTTGGAATGAGGTGTGCCCAAAAACTTTTGGTCTGTACTGTGTGTGTGTATATATATACATATATATATATATATATATATATATATATATATGTATATAAACAGGGAAGCTATCTAAGAGGACATGGGATAAGAAAGGGGAGACAGGAAGGATGCTGGAAAAGAGAGAGCTATCTAACCTTGTGTGCCATCTTTTATACCAGACACACCCACACACATGGCCCATCCATCGCTCATCTCTGGAACACCTCCAAGAACTCCATTAACCAATCAGCATAGCTCTTATACAGTATACAAAAATTCTTGCAGAGTTCACGTTTTCCAGTAGGTGTCACTCTTGTCCCAAAGGTTAACAGCCTTGCTGGACAGGTCGTAATGCCTGGGGGGACCACAGACCTGGTTGAATCATCATTCACATGTCCCTGAAGAATTGGGGGTTTAGCCATCCAGATTGCTGACTTCCTGGCAGGAGATAATGGTAGTGTCCCTTAAGCAAGTTGTCTTCTCAAACAGATGGCAGTGTTCATTGTTTATCCATCAAACAGGATTTACAACATGTGAGGGGGATTGCATGCATCCATGGTCACTCAGATGTCATTTACTCCAGTCTGTACTGTCTCTCTCCTGATATAGTCAGCAGACTTTAACCCCTTAGGCCTCGTTCAACGCTTATTGGCCCCGGATTGGCGCCGTACTCCGCGCCGTATTTGCGCTGCCATACGGCGCCAATCCGCCCGGTAATTACGGTAATCCACTGCTCCATAGAGAACAGGGATTCCGTTCGCCACCCCCCTTCGGAGAAAAATTCCGCCGCGGTGGGAGAAAGTAACATGACAGTATTTCGGGCGCGAAACCCCGTAAACAATCATTGTCTATGGGGGGGGAGCGGCGCCCCCCCGCCTCCGGCCCCGTCCCTTATTCACGCGGATTGGTGTAGCTCAATACGCTCACAAATCCGTCGGGAATAACCCTTGAACACCCCTTTAAAGCTGAACGCCTGAAAATACCCGAATAATCGATTTATATACCGAGTTTTTCAGCACAAAAAATGTGCTGAAAATCCTCCCTCGCTTATACTCGAGTCCTGTCGCATTTTTGGGCGCTGCGATCCTGAGTGCCGACAGGACCTTCATTTTAAAATGCACTTCCTCAATTGCGCATATAGCTAAGCCAGTCCCGCTACCCCTCCCGCGTTGCGGTGGCCCAGGCGCGTACACGATCTCCTCCCCTGTGTGCACTTCCTCCAGACGCACACGGTAAAGTACCACACTGCGCGCAAGAGCAAACCTCCTCCTAGTTGGAAACTCCGGGCGGCCCCGCAAACTCGCGGGCCATCTTGGATTTCCGGCACGCACGGTGTCATCACGCTCGTCGCGCCTGAATGAATCACCCCCTTTGCCGAAAACGGGGAAGCGCGCGGAGGCAGTGTAACGAGCAAGCGGGGGACCCATTGTTTTTTAAATTGTTTTAAAACCCTGCTACAGCCTCCCCTATAGGACCTAATACCTGCCTATAGCCTACCTATAGACCTATACCCTGCCTACAGCCTACCTATAGGACCTATACCGCCTTACCCTGCCTACACCACCTATAGAACCTAAAACCTCCTAGCCGTGCCTAATCCCCTCCCTTTATAGACCTATACCTGCCTATACCCCCTACCATACCCTCCTAAAGACCTAAAACCTGCCTAAAAGCCTACCTATAGGACCTATACCCTCCCCAATACCCTCCTATACCCCCTACCTAATACCTTACCGCCTTTTAGCCTGCGTAGGGACTATAACTGCCTATAGCCTCCCTAGGGCCTATACCTGCCTATGGGACCATACCCCCTAAGGGACCTATACTTTCCTATACCTGCCTAGGTGACCTATACCAGCCTATACCTTTGCCTAGGGGGACCTATCCCTCCTTTAAAAAAAACCTGCCTATGGGACCTATAACCCCCCTATAACGACCTATACCAGCCTTAACCTCCTATGGAGATATTAGCTGCCTAGGGGACATTAACTTCCTAAAACCACCTATATCTGCCTTTTGGGGACATTAAACCGCCTATATCTGCCTATAGCCTACCTATCCCCATCTATACCCTGCCTAAAGGACTATACCTTTCCTATAGCCTACCCTAAAACCTGCCTAAAAACCCTCCAAAAGACCTATACCTGCCTAAAGCCTACCTAATGACCTATACCTGCCTATAGCCTACCTAGATCCTATACCGCCTATACCTGCGTAGGGACCTATAACCTGCCTATAAGCCTGCAGGGACCTATAACTGCCTATAGCCTCCTAGGGGCCTATACCTCCCTTTATGGGGACCTATAACCGCCTATAACACCTATACCTGCCTAAGGCCTATACCATGCCTAAAGCCTGCCTAGGGACCTATACCATGCCTATAAGCCTGCCTAGGGGACCTATAACGACCTAAAACCTGCCTTTAACAACCTGCCTAGGGTGACCCTATACCTCCTATAAACACCTATACCACCCTTTATAACCTGCCTATGGAGACATATAAGCCTATGGGGACATTAAACTTCCTATCCCCACCCTATATCTCCTATGTGGGACTTAAACTGCCTATATCTGCCTATGTAAATTTTTTTGGTATCATCTTTATTTAAAATTAAACCAGTAGCCGCTGCATTTTTCACCCAAAGGCTTATACCTCGAGTCAATAAGTCTCCCCGGTTTTTGTGGCAAAAGTAGGTCCCCCTCGGCTTATACCCCGGTCGGCTTATACTCCGAGTAATAAAACGGTAATATGACCACTTTTAATAACCGTATATACTCGAGTATAAGCCGAGTTTTTCAGCACAAAAAATGTGCTGAAAAATCCCCCCCCGGCTTTTACTCGAGTCACTGTCGGCGCTCCGGCACTGGGGATGGCCTGAGTGCCCACAGGGACGCTTCAGTTATATGCGACCCTCATGGAGCGCATATAGCTGAAGGCCGAGTACAGCTGACAGCCTCGGGCGCTGTGGTGGGCCCCGGGCGCTGTCAGCGATCTCCTCCCCTGTGTGCACTCCTCCGGAGCGCACACAGGTGAAGAGGGACCATCTGCGGCGCAGAGAGCGAGCGCTTTCCCCCGCTCCCTAGTGACTCCGGGCGGCCGCAAACTCGCAACCGTCCGGAGTTTCCGGCACAGGCAGCGTGTGTCACACGCTGCGTGCGCGGCCTGATGACATCACCCGCCTGTGACGGGAAGACGGAGGAGAGCGCGCGTGAGGCAGAGCAGCGAGGAGGCAGAGCAGCGAGGAGCCAGGTGTTTTTTTTTTTTTTTTTTTTAAACCCTGCCTACAGCCTACCTATAGGAACTATACCCTGCCTACAGCCTACCTATAGGACCTATACCCTGCCTACAGCCTACCTATAGGACCTATACCTGCCTATAGCCTACCTATAGGACCTATACCTGCCTATAGCCTATCTATATGACCTATACCTGCCTACAGCCTACCTATAGGACCTATACCTGCCTATACCCTGCCTACAGCCTACCTATAGGACCTATACCTGCTGATACCTGCCTATAGCCTAGAGGACCTAAACCCGCCTATACCTACCTAGAGACTATAACCCTGCCTATAGCCTGCGTAGGGGGACCTATAACTGCCTATAGCCTGCCTAGGGGGCCTATACCTGCCTAGGGGAACCTATACCTGCCTAGGGGAACCTATACCTGCCTATAACGACCTATAATTGCCTAGGGGACCTACACCATGCCTATAGCTAGGGGGACCTAATAACTGCATTTTAACGACCTATACCAGCCTATAACCTGCCTAAAGGGGACATAAAAGCATGCCTATATCCCGCCTATGGGGGACATTAAACTGCCTATATCTGCCTATGGGACATTAAACGCCTATATCTGCCTATGTAAATTTTTTTTGGTATCTATTTTTAGTTTTAAAATCACCAGTAGCCGCTGCAATTTTTCACCCTAGGGTTATACTCGAGTCAATAAGCTTTCCCGGTTTTTGTGGCAAAAGTAGGGCCTCGGGTTAAACTAAAGATATACGGTATTTAAATGACCAGAACATTTTTTTTAGTTTTTGGCCCTTGCGTTTCCCAAAAGTTGTAACTTTTTTATTTTTTCAATGACGCAGTTGTATGAGGTCTCATTTTATTCCAGACGAGTTGTACTTTATGGGGGAATAGTTTAAGTTCACTTATAAATAATTGCAGTATTTTTTCTTTTTTACACCATTTACATTTCACACTTAATAACTTGTTAGATTAATTCTACAGGTTATTACGGTCGTGTGGATACCAAATATGTGTAGGTTTTTTTGTGCGTGTAATTTATGCACAATTATTTTTTATTTAAAAAATATTTTTATTATTTATTTTTTTTTAATACTTTTTAATGTTTTTTTTTTACTTTTTTTTTTTTTTACTCCCATGAAGGGAGAACTGTTTAACATTTTTTAAATTTTTTTTTACACTTTACACTGTTCCTACATGCTAATACATTCAAATCTGTGTCAGTCTGACTCAGGCAGTGAATAGGACAGCACAAAGTGCGTCCTAGTCACTGGCTTCATACACAGACAGCTCTGGGGCCACTCTAGGTCCCCAGGGCTGATTGTGCAGCCGTTCCCCGAGCTCTGTCGGGTCACCGGTGTTCCAATCACCCGACAGAGCAGGGGAACCCTTTGATTGCGCTGCGGTAACGCACCGCCGCAATCAAAGGGTTAAAGCACCGGGTTGCGGAGGTTTCCGATGTCTGCAGCGACGTCTATAGACGTCGCTGCAGACGAACGACCCGCACCAGCTGACGTCTAAAGTCGGCGGGCAGTCGTTAAGGGGTTAATCCTTTGGCAGGACATGAAGTGTTTAAAATATCGATTTTAAATCCAACACTACTATACAGTACTAAGTGATTTAGGTAAAGCAAACCAATTACAAAAGTGATTATTATTAACTGTCCCCATCAATTGAGATATGATCATTGTAGTGAGAAAACCACTTAAACCTAATCCTGCTGTTGATATCTTTAGCTACTTGTGTGGTCAAAATGTCCAATTCCAAATATTTTAACCAACCAGACTCCTCCTGAAAGTAAATAAAGAGGGAGTATCATACATAGCATAAACCGTCTATGCTCCTAATACCAAAGGTGCCTTATTGACTGGGGATTTAACAACTACTTTTATCCCAGAAGCCACAGTCCCTGCAGAGCACTGCCCCCCAGAAGCCACAGTCCCTGCAGAGCACTGCCCCCCAGAAGCCACAGTCCCTGCAGAGCACTGCCCCCCAGTAGAACAGGGCAGCGAAAAGCCACAGTCCCTGCAGAGCACTGGCCCCCAGGAGGACAGGGCACCGAAAAGCCACAGTCCCTGCAGAGCACTGGCCCCCAGGAGGACAGGGCACCGAGAAGCCACAGTCCCTGCAGAGCACTGGCCCCCGAGGAGGACAGGGCACCGAGAAGCCACAGTCCCTGCTGAGCACTGCCCCCCAGGAGGACAGGACACCGATCAGCCACAGTCCCTGCAGAGCACTGCACCCCTGGACAGGGCAACCAGAGGCCACAGCCCCTGCAGAGCACTGCACCCCAGGAGGACAGGGCACCAAGAAGCTACAGTCCCTGCAGAGCACTGCCCCCCAGGACAGAGCACCCGGAAGCCCTAGCCCCAGCAGAGCACCGCACCCCTGGACAGGGCACCCAGGGGCCACAATCCCTGCAGAGCACTGCCCCCCCCAGAAGCCACAGTCCCTGCAGAGCACTCCCCCCCCCAGAAGCCACAGTCCCTGCAGAGCACTCCCCCCCCAGAAGCCACAGTCCCTGCAAAGCACTCCCCCCCCCCCAGAAGCAACGGGTCCCTCAGAGCACTCCCCCCCCCAGAACACATCCTGCAGCGCACTGCCCCCCCCCCCAGAAGCCACAGTCCCTGCAGAGCACTGCCCCCCCCAGAAGCCACAGTCCCTGCAGAGCACTGCCCCCCCAGGAGGACATGGCACCGGGGAAGCCACAGTCCCTGCAGAGCACTGCCCCCGAGGAGGACAGGGCACCGAGAAGCCACAGTCCCTGCAGAGCACTGGCCCCCAGGAGGACATGGCACCGAGAAGCCACAGTCCCTGCAGAGCACTGGCCCCCAGGAGAACATGGAAACCGAGAAGCCACAGTCCCTGCAGAGCACTGGCCCCCAGGAAGGACATGGCACCGTGAAGCCACAGTCCCTGCAGAGAACTGCCCCCAGGAGGACATGGCACCGAGAAGCCACAGTCCCTGCAGAGCACTGGCCCCCAGGAGGACATGGCACCGAGAAGCCACAGTCCCTGCAGAGCACTGGCCCCCAGGAGGACATGGCACCGAGAAGCCACAGTCCCTGCAGAGCATTTGGCCCCCAGAGGACATGGCACCGAGAAGCCACAGTCCCGGGCAGAGCACGGGCCCCCCCAGGAGGACATGGCACCGAGAAGCCACAGTCCCTGCAGAGCACTGGCCCCCAGGAGGACTGGCACCGGAGAAGCCAAACAGTCCCTGCAGAGCACTGGCCCCCAGGAGGACATTGGCACCGAAAGCCACACCTCCCTGCAGAGCACTGGCCCCCCAGGAGGACAGGGCACCGAGAAGCCACAGTCCCTGCAGAGCACTGCCCCCCAGGACGACAGGGCACCGAGAAGCCACAGTCCCTGCAGAGCACTGCCCCCCAGGAGGACAGGGCACCAAGAAGCCACAGTCCCTGCAGAGCACTGCCCCCCCAGAAGCCACAGTCCCTGCAGAGCACTGCCCCCCAGGAGGACAGGGCACCGAGAAGCCACAGTCCCTGCAGAGCACTGCCCCCCAGGAGGACAGGGCACCGAGAAGCCACAGTCCCTGCAGAGCACTGCCCCCCAGGACGACAGGGCACCGAGAAGCCCCCGGCCCTGCAGAGCACTGCCGCCCGGGAGGACAGGGCACAGAGAAGCCACAGCCCCTGCAGAGCACTGGCCCCCAGGAGGACATGGCACCGAGAAGCCACAGTCCCTGCAGAGCACGGGCCCCCCCAGGAGGCCCAGGGCACCGAGAAGCCACAGTCCCTGCAGAGCACTGCCCCCCAGGAGGACAGGGCACCGAGAAGCCACAGTCCCTGCAGAGCACTGCCCCCCAGGAGGACAGGGCACCGAGAAGCCACAGTCCCTGCATAGCAGTGCCCCCCAGGAGGACAGGGCACCGAGAAGCCACAGTCCCTGCTGACCACTCCCCCCAGGAAGACAGGGAACCGAGAAGCCACAGTCCCTGCAGAGCACTGCACCCAGGAAGACAGGGAACCGAGAAGCCACAGTCCCTGCAGAGCACTGCACCCAAGGAGGACAGGGCACCCAGAGGCCACAGTCCCTGCAGAGCACTGCACCCAAGGAGGACAGGGCACCCAGAGGCCACAGTCCCTGTAGAGCACTGCATCCCAGGAGGACAGGGCACCAAAAAGCCACAGTACCTGCATAGCAGTGCCCCCCAGGAGGATAGGGCACCCAGAACCCATAGCCCCTGCAGAGCACTGCCCCCCAGGACAGGGCACCCAGGAGCCACAGTCCCTGCAGAGCACTGCCCCCCCAGAAGCCACAGTCCCTGCAGAGCACTGCATCCCAGGAGGACAGGGCACCGAGAAGCCACAGTCCCTGCAGAGCACTGCAACCCTGGACAGGGCACCTAGAGGCCACAGTCCCTACAGAGTACTGCACCACAGAAGCAGCATTCGCTGCATTGCACTGCACCCCGGAAGGACAGGGCACCCACAGTCCATGCACAGTATCGCAATCCCACAAGAACAGCGCTGCGCATTACAGCCAGAACCCGGGAATACAGCAGTCAGCATAGCTCCTACACAGGTCACATGGGCATGATGCCACCGCAGGTCCTTTAGCCCACTAGATGTGTCTAGCCCCAGTCCCTGCAGAGCACCCAGCACCCACAGTCCCTGCAGAGCACTGCATTCCTACAACAGCGCTGCGCATTGCAGCCAGAACCCGGGAATACAGCAGTCAGCATAGCTCCTCCCACACAGGTCACATGGGCATGATGTCACCGAAGGTCCTTTAGATGTGTTTACTCCCGACAACTAGTCTCTGAAACGCTTAATGGGTCCGTGCACTGGAAGTGTCCGGCAGGAAACAAGCTTGTGAGCGGGAAGTTCCTATTTGGGAAAGTTCTGCGGTGGCTGAATGGCTGGGCACTCTTCGCTATGATCCCGATCCCGCTGGTGGTGGCCGTGCTCGGAGGATGGTGTGCTATTTATCTGGCCGACACGTTACTGACGGTGAGAGGACGGAGGAATGCCCCTGGCTGTGCTGTCACGTGGGGTGTAATCTGCACCCGCTGCGGGGCTACTCTCTGGGCTCTAGGTGGGCGCTGCCTGCAGGACATTGGAGTTACACATAGATATTAGCGTCACTGTCTACAGGACCCTCCGCTGCTGCTGACACTGGGATCCATCAGGAGATAAGCGGCGCCAGAGGGGTTTGCACTGACAGATGCTTATCTATTATGTGTAGATCCACCTGTCCGGCTGCTTTACAGTGAGTGCACTGAATAAAGACCCCGAACACTGAACAGATTGCGGTGATCCTGCTCCTGAGACTCCCCCAGATGATCATTATAGGAGGGGTCCTGCTCCCCGGCTGCAGCACACTGCCCATTAACCCCACGGCTAAGAAATCACTGACCAAAAATACAGAATATCAGGGAATCAACAAAATCACAGAGAAAATATCCAATAAAACTTTATCTCAAGCATTAAAAGTCGCCCCTTTATGATAACCACAGACTTATACACCAAAAAGATAAACACCTGTCTTAGGGTGAAATACAAAATATGCAAGAGGGAATAATGATAGTTTACTCAGGGTACTATTGTCATCACGCATAGGACGATCAGAAGATGAAGAATAATCCTTGTGAAGCCTATAATCCTCACCCAACAAAATCCCTATACATGTTACCTATCAAATTGTGGGGTCATCGCCCCAACAAGGACGGCCCCACTCAAGATTACTACCTCTTAAGGCCCCTGGTATCACCTTACTAAATAAAGTTCATAGGTCACCAGGTAAATAACCAGACAGGAAGAAAAATAATAATTACCCCCCCAAGAAAAAAATGCCTAAAGGCAGCACTTCCCTACACGTTTCCCCCACACATTTGTTGGGTTCATCAGAGGAACAATGGCTCCTAATGGCTCAAAAAACACACTAATAATGAGATAGCCCACGATACGGGGGCACTTGGACATCATGGGCGCCCCTTATCATGGGATATCTCATTATTAGTGTGTTTTTTGAGCCATTGTTCCCCTGATGAACCCAACTAATATGTGGAGGAAACGTGTAGGGAAGTGCTGCCTTTAGGCATTTTTTCGTTTTTGGGGGGTAATTATCCTTTTTCTTCCTGTCTGGTTATTTGCCTGGTGACCTATAGACTTTATTCAGTAAGGGAGTTACCAGGGACTTTAAAGGACAGTCATAGTGAGTGGGGCCGTCCTTGTCGAGGTGATGATCCCACAATTTGATATGGAACAGGAATAAGGATTTTGTAGGGTGAGGATTATAGGCTTCACTAGGATTATTCTTCATCTTTTGATTGTCCTATGCATGATGACAATAGTACCGTGAGTTAACATTCATTAATCCTTCTTTATTCCCTATTTTTTTAATGTATTTTGGTTGTATAAGTCTGTGGTTATTGTAAAGGGGCTACTTTTAATGTTTGAAATAAAGTATAAGTTTTATTGGGGATATTTTTTCTTGTGATTTTTCTTAATCACCGTTGAAAATTCTGAGTGGATTTTTTCCATGGATTTGACGCTGTCTTTTAGAGGTAGATTTCCAGCCTCATATACTGTAATGTGAGGGGAGGATTCAGCACGGAATCTGCCTCAAGAACTGACATGTCTGTTCTTTTTCAGCCCTGACAACAAATGCACACTGAAAAAAAATCAGTGTCGTGTGCACAACGATGGGGATCTTGCATAGGAAAAAATGATAGAAGTATTGCAGTCAGATTGGACGCTGATTCTGAGGCCAATTCAGCGCTGAATCCGCACCAGAATCGGCGTCCAAATCCCCCGTGTGGACATACCCTTCCACTGTATGCGTTGTGTTTTTTTTCCTCCCCGCCTTCCAAGAGCCATAATTATTTTTATTTTTTTCTACATAGCCATAATGAAGGCTTGTATTTTTGCAGGGCAAGATGTACTTTTTAAATAGATTTTCCAGCACTTTTGAAATCCCCACTACCACCTCCAAATGTGCTAAAATAGAAAATTGATCCTAAGTTATCTCTCCTATCGCTGCCGTTTCATAGCTCCTCCTCCCTTCTTCCTCCTCCCCTTTCCCCCTTCTCCTCCTTTTTCACCCCCCCCCCCCTTTTTTTTTACGGTACCAAAACATAACGAAAACCCTACATATTTGGTATTGCCGGATTCGTATCAACCTGTAGAATACAGATAACATCCCACAATCATGAGGAGCTAGGTTTATTTGCCTCTTTTGACCGATTTACAAGTTTTTGGACTTTTCCCATTATATTCTGTGACATGGTGAATGACATCATTAGAAAGAACATCTTGTCCCGCAAACTAACAGCCCTCATATGTGTATGTGAATGGGAAAATAAAAAAGTTATGGCTGTGGGAAGGCGGGGAGGAAAAAAAAGAATGTAACAAAAAAAAAGGCTGCGGCGGGGAGGGATTAAAACCACATCCGAAAAACAACTCTAAATCCACATGCAATAATCAGGTACTTTAGGGAAAAAAATGCGTCAGTCAGTGTAGGGTTCAAGCACAGATTCCGTACTTAAATTTTACTCATCATGTTAACATCCCCTAAAATTAAGACTGTTATTCTTGCCCTTAGCAACCAATCAGAACTCTGCTTTCATTTCATATGCTGCTCTAAAAAAATGAAAGCTGAGTTCTGATTAGTTGCTATGGGCAACAAGGACAGTCTTACTGTTGGACAGTTTTCATAAATGAGGCCCATTAAGGCTATGTTCACACAAAGTAATTGCGTCGCGTACAGTATGGCCGCAATTACGCTGGGTGCTTTGGGATTCGCACTGATACGTGCATACTTATGCGGCGCGGGGGAGGGGGGGGGGGGGGTTAGGTGTGGCTACCCGCCGGCCCCATTGACCTGCATTACTCGTGGCGCGTAGTCGCCGCAAGTAAATGACATGTCGCTTATCTCCCCGCGCGTACAATACGATCGTATTGTATGAGTGAGGAGAGGAGGCGTAATCCATAGTTCTTTATGAGAGCTATGGATTACCTTAATTTCGGCGAGCAAATACGACGCAAAATGCGCGCCAAAATTTGCCCGTGTGACCATACCCTAAATGTAGATCACAAACATGATGTGTACCTGACCTAAGCAGTATGATCCATATCAATAAATGAAGAAAGTGTATGTGAGCCTCATGTCATGCCTCTCCGGTATATAGTACATTACACCTTATCATTACAACATTTTGGGTTGGGTTCTTGTGCATACTTCCCAGGTGTCCCTATTTTGGAGGGACAGTCCCTATTTTTAACCCTTTTCCCTCAGTCCGAATTTGCTCTATAAATGTCCCTCTTTTTCATTTTGGGAATAGATTTCGGTCAATAAACTATTTAGCTTTAAAAAATATCTGATTGCTTCCTAGCTGTATATTAGATAACTTACTTAAAGGGGTAGTCTCACTACATCGATTCATCTTACCTCTGTCCTGTTTTCAGTTTCATTTTTGAATTCAGAGGTGTGTTTACCGGCTTTACTGGCTACTACTGGCCTGCAGTGAATAGCTGCCGAGGACACCAAGTCTGTAGCTATATCAACCAATGCTTGCAGCCTATCACGAGAGAACAAACAGGTCTGTATCTATAGCCACCAGAGAAGCTGATGCAGCCCATACAAGAGGGGATATCTAGGAATAGGTAGGACATTGTTAATGGACATATATTGCAAAGTGACCTGTTTTTGCAAGATTCTTAACATAAAAGCAATCCTTGTAGTGAGACAACCCCTTTAATATTTCATCATTGGATCCAGTTCAATCCTGAAAATGTCTAAATTCCAATGATTTTTTTATGATAATACTTTAATAAAAATATATTCAAGCATATAGTTATGCATTAAAAAAATTGATCTTTTATAAGTTGAACCATAAGTGTCCCTGTTTGGCTGCCTAAAAGAAATTGGGACGTATGTGTGTGGGCGTGATTAGAGGCATAGCCTGGTGTGATGTAATTTGTTTGGGTGTGGTTGGAGGCGTGGCCTGATGTGTCCCTCTTTGCAATCTCTAAAAGTTGAGAGGTATGCTTGTGTATTCAGTGAAATCTCATAGTAGATTTATAATCCCGCACTCAGAAAAATAGAAGTGATATTAAAAAGCCATAACTTCCCATAAATTTAAAAGACATAAAAACAAAGTGGAGTAAGGGTCCAGATCCGAAACGCGTTAAGATGTGTGTTTCGTCATGATCCACTTTGTTTTTTATGTCTTTTACTTTTATGGGACAATAAAAGTTATCACTTTTTCATATCACGTCTGTTTTTCTGAGTGCTGGATTCTAAATCTACTATGAGCGTCCATTCCATCTGTGGCCAGGTGAGTTTTTTCCTTGCACCGGATCAACTGAACATATCACAGGAGTAACCGGTGAGCGGACCTTTTTCTTTTGTGTTTGATATTTTTCGTCAGTGAAGTGTTGTATTGATTACTATTTCCCCTTAAATTAATCTATTACTACAAATACAATGCAAATCAGAAAATACAATTTGTGCCAATAAAGCTGAGGTTAATTTTATTGCTAATGAATGGTCTTTGTTCTTTTTTTATCCCCCATAGTCCTCCAAGACTTACAAAAGCGCCTATGAGGAATGGCTTTCCACACATGGACTCAGCATCTCCCCATTTCACATCCGCTGGCAAACCACAATATTTAACCGTCTATTTTATAAGTGGGGAAGATGGAAGCCGTACTTCTTGTATATATGGTGAGTGTCTGCAAGGAGGAGCGGTCATATTTTGTACTGTTTTTAAAGGGTCAAATAACATAAAAAAAAATTTCTTGACTAAACAAAATGTACTGTATTTTTCTGACTATAAGATGAACCTAGGTTTTAGAGGGGGGAAAAAAAAAGTTGAAGCAAAGAAGTTTAGTTTTTATTAGTACCATTTTGGGGTACAGGGGACTTTTTGATCACTTTTTATTCCAATCTTTTGGGGCTATGAAATGACCAAAAACCCACAATTTTGGCATTTGGAATTTTTTCTTCTACAGTGTTCAGTGTACGGGATAAGTGATGTTATATTTTATTAGATTAGACTTTAACGGATGCAGTGATACCAAATATGGGGAACTTTTTTTTATTTGTAAAACTGCAAAAGGGGGTGATTTGAACCTTTTAAGATTTATTTATTTTAACTTTTTTTTTTTACTTTAATACTAAGTCCCCCTAGGGTATCTAACCACTAAGGGGCACAATTCCTTGTCCTATATACAGCAGTACTATTGTACTTTTGCACATACGGTAGGACTTTCATTCATTTTCATACCCTGTACATGGCAGCTGCTGCAGAAGCCTGCATGAGGTTTCAGCTGCCATGGCAACCGATCGCCTCCCGGCAATTACATTGCAGGAGGATGATCGGATGGAGGAGCGTTGCACAGCACTGATTCAGCCAGATGCAGCGGCTGCGATCGCTGCGGCGTCTAAAGTGTTAAGCACAGGGATGGAGCCTGCCCCATCCCTACGTACTGGCGAGGCTGTACGGAGCGCGGCCACACTGAGCTATCTCGGGGCGGCAGGAGAGGAGCGATGTTGTAGGAAGCCAGCGGCGGGGTTTAACCCTTTAAACCCTGCTGCCGGCTTCCCGCAGCATCGCGCCTTTCCTGCCGCCCTGAGTTAGCTCAGTGTGGTGCATCCAGTACAGCCGGCGGCCGCGCTCTGTACATTCGGACCGTAAGACGCACCTCTGTTTTCCCCCCAAATTTGGGGGCGGGGGAAGTGCGTCATATAGTCTTAAAAATACGGTACATTTTTTTTTCTCAAGATAGAGATTACTGTCAATTGGAAATAAGTGGTGACTTGACTAAGAAGGATGAGCTGATTGCTTTGGATCATGCTTCAGAAACCCAGAGAGATCAGCTGATATTGAACAAGTTAGAGACAATTTGACTAAGCATAGGAATCCGCGGTGCAGTTTCCATGATGCAGCCAATAAGCACGCTCCCTATGTGGCTGCCAGTGGCAGCCCGAGATGCCAGCGAATTCATGTGGGGGCATGGTTCTATGCTGCATTATGGCTGTACAATGTATTCCTACCCTAATAGAGGAAGGAGACTTTCTCTTCTATATACCCTACTGCAGCTGACAGCTCAGTTTCTAGAACAACCTCTGACCAAAGCAAGAATCGAAGAAAGCCTCTGATCCTGCCCATTTAAACCTTGAGTAATGCAGACTGTAGCAATGATCAAAGTGGCCTCCTCTGCATAATTCGGTCACTGAAAAGCCGTGAGACCCAATCAGAGCTTGGGGAAACCCTCTACAGTCCGCTCCGGAGACCTAGAATAGACCCCAAGGCTGTTGTGCAGTAAAACCTCTGTTAGGGCACAGAAAATAATTTATTAGCATACAGGAGTATGCAAATACATTATAAATGTAAAATAAAGTGTTAAAATAGTAAACTGTCATGTGTTTAAAAAAACAAAAGTTATACAAGTTAATAATATAAAAAAGCCGGAAAAATAATAAAAAATATAAATTTAATTTTATTTTTATTGTGCCTAGATTACATAAAAAACCGTAATCATATCCATTATCCACACCCCCATTATAGCTTCAAGAGTTAAATTAACAGGTTATTTAGTGTGATGCCTTAGGGTATGTTCACATGCCGTATTTGCGGGGTGTGTTTTGGCACGTAATTGCGCTGCATTACGCCCGAATTACGCCCCACAAATGTAGTAATTCATAGCTCTTATTGAGAGCTAGGATTACCTACTGTTTTTGCCTGTACACAGTATGCGCCGGGAGAAAGAAGTGACATGTCTCCTGTTCCTGGCGCGTTTACGCGGGGAAAGTGATTGTCAGTGGGAGCGCTTCAGAAGTACCGTGTGCGTTGGCCACCGACTCGGTTTTCCTTATGTATTCTTTGCTTCTTGCAGCTGAAGGTCCACTTTCAAATCAACCCCCCTTGTCCCTCTCTTCTACAAAAATATGATTAGCTATTAACTATGAGTAGCTACAATGTAGCTGAGTGGTTAGCATGTCTGCCTTTCAGCATAGGGTTTCTGTGTTCAAATCCGTGCAGGAACCAAATGTGATTTTCTGAGGTTTTTTTGGGGGGGAGGAAAGGGGGTGGTGAAATGAAAAAATTGAAAAATGAAAAAAACAAACACGCAGCATGATGATATCGGCACTGTTTGACTAATTACTAAGGAGTACAGAGGAGAGCACCTGGGTTTGAACACACACTCAGCAGTGAGTGTGTGTGATTACTAAGCAGGGAAGAGATGAATACCCTCTTGTAGGGCTGCCTCAATTTAAGCAGTGTGAAGTTTGATTCTAATAAGAGATTGTGCATCAGTGCTACCAAGGCTAATCACATATACTTCTTCTTACAATACAGGTTCAGCTTGGGCATGGTGTTTGGGATCCTGGCTATGTTTGGATCCATGATTCTGCTGGGAAGGACACTGATACAGACATTGAATCAGATGATAGCAGACACCCCGGGGCCTCAAAATGATCGTATGCTCCAAGTTGTGGTCAGTACTTAATAAACCCATTTAAAGTTTTTATGATATCTCACAATTATACAGCACATAGCCTACAGTATATAGGGGTGACATATAAAGCGGTGTTAAGAAAGCTCTTTGGTCCATTGGGACATGATAAAAAATAGAAGATAAGACACATACTTACCTCCCAGATGCTCCCGTTTAGTCCTGGCACCGTTCCGTTTGTCCATACTGAAGCAGTGAGTGGTAATAGTTAATGTGATAGCTGCAGCCAAAGCAGTCACGTGCACGCTCATGTTTACTTCCTGGATGTACAGACTGGCCGCCGGGACTGTACGAGAGCACCCGGGAGTTAAGTATAAAGGCACGGCCACAAGGCAGTGATAAAATGCTGGTTGGGTTCTGTTTAAAGAATGCGGACGGTATTTTCTCGTCTTTTGTATGGTCTTGGGGGACGGTTCTGTTCGCAGTTTGCAGATTCGGCCATTCTCTTTAAATATTGTGCATGTTCCAAGTTTTTGAACGTTTTTCGGATTTAAAATCCGACCGTGTAGACTGCAACTCAGATTTTCTATTGAAGTCTATGGGGATGGTTGACAGTCAGTTTTCAAATCCGAAACCCACGCTGTGTGGCCTTCACCGACGTCTTATCTCCTCTTCTTGATCATGCCCTGAGGGATCAACGAGCTCTCTTAAGGCTTAAACCTGGACGTATTTCAGTTCGTAATTACGCGCCGGAGTGCGCAAATTACGGCTGGGATACGTCCCTGTCATTACGGTAATCCACAGTTCTCATAGAGAACTATGGATTACGTCTCCTCTCCCCGCTCGGCGAATCCGCTGGGCGGGGGAGATAAGTGACATGTGAATTACTAGCGGCGTATACGCGCCGCTGGTAATACAAGTCTATGGGCCGGCGAGGTGCCGGCCTCCCGCTCCCTCCCCCGCTCCCGCCCCTGGCCACACGGCTTAAATGCAGGGCGTAATTACGCCCTGCATTTAAGCCGTGTGAACATAGCCTAACTCTCATAATGCCCCTTTAACTATTTCTAGCCCAGCTGTCAACCGGTAAAATATTTATCTATACAGATGTGCCCTCTCTTCACATGGCGTGTTCTGCGCCGAAGTTGTGTTATTTTCCTTGCTGAAACTCCACGCTGTGGATTTCTGCCTTGGGTGCTTTATTATTATCAATAAACACTCATGTTACAATGCACACAGTATAAATCACTGAATTCTCAGTTTTGGTGCTGATTTTGGGCACAGAACCTGCACCCAGAATCCGCATCCAAACCTGTAGTGTGAACTTACCCTTAAAGAGATTTTACCATGATGTAAAATCCCTAGCTCTGGGGGGTCATGCATGTGAATGAGAAGAGCGGCACTTGCCGCTGTCATCTCCATTCACTTCTATGAGAGATTCCGAACATAGCCGAGCGCACACACTCGGTTGTATTTGGAAGCTCCCATAGAAGTGATTGAGGAGGACAGAGGTGCTGCCGTCCTCATTCACATGCATGGCCAGCTCGCTGCATGCGGCCACCGCTGGGGATTTTACATCATGGTAAAAGCCCTTTAATGGTTTCCTCAAATTTCACTAAAGACTTTAAATTCTCAACATACAGATTCAATACTGTGTTACCTCAAGTTACAGTGGCCTCAGGATACAATATTTCAACCATACAATGATCTGTTCTGGGACATTGTATGGAGAATGGTGTTTCAAAATACAATGTCACAGATGCTACTGATCTGCGACTCATGTGATTGATGGAAGATCCAACCAATTTTCATGAACATTTTACTTGTAAAACCTCTGTATTAGTGAGGTACATGCAGTGATTGGCGTTCTAGTCGCGCCTCTCTACAGTACAGTGCGGTATTACATGTCCTGTACTGCTCTTTTATGGGCCAGGAAGAGCAGCTCCTTTGGGCACCAGGTAATGATGGCTCCATTTAATTTTTTATTTTTTTTGGTATATTGTCTACTCTATGCTATGTACCTGATGAAGCACCTGTCCTTAACCACTTCCTGAGCAGGTTGTTTACCCCCACCCTGACTAGGCTC
Source organism: Phyllomedusa bahiana (assembly GCA_025379985.1). Lineage (NCBI taxonomy): Eukaryota > Metazoa > Chordata > Amphibia > Anura > Hylidae > Phyllomedusa > Phyllomedusa bahiana. The sequence continues at coordinate 169,476 of JAODAL010001184.1, read as the reverse complement.
ATTTTTCTATTAATATATGTCAGTTTGAATGCTACAACGCTTTTTCACACATAGTTATTAAAATTTTTTTTTAGACTTTGTTTCCGTGATATGTAAAGCTTTAGTCTTTACATTAGATTTTCTTTTCATTAATATCGGGGAAAATGGTGACTTTTTTTTTTTTATGTTTTTCACATTTTTTATATTCACTTATTTTGGAAACGGCAAAAGTGTTGCTAAAGTAAGTTTTGTAATTGTGTCCCTTTACTGTCTTGAACGTTAATAAATTAGTGTTCTAAAGTGTTAAAGTCATCCAGGGGCAGGGCAAAAGGTAGCAGTCTGGGCTTTTTTGTGTGTTTTTTTTTTTTTTTTTTTAATTTTACATATTGTGCCTCCTATAAAGTCAGAAAAAGACCACTGGGGGCATTAGCAGCAGCAGCTGGGCTCTCTACTCTCCTACCTGTCCATGTAGAGTTAGATGTTGATTGCCCAGACGTATATAGTTAACAGGCAGTTGTCATCTAGTTACCAAACAATTATAGAAGAAGTCTGCGGCACTCACCATTCAAATCTTCTTCTATTATTGTGATCTTCGTATCTTCTGTCTATGTGCCACTGAGCACGATCATAAGGGGCCGTTCACACGGCTTATTTTGGGCACGGATTGCAGCCGTATTGCACGCCATACTGCTCTGCAATATGGCTGCAATCCGTCCCAGCCATAACGGTAATCCACAGTTCTCATAGAAAACTATGGATTCCGTCTCTCCTTCCTGCTCGGCGAATCCGTCGGGCGGGGAGAAAGTGACATGTTCATTATCCCGGCGGGATACGCGCCGTGGATAATGCATGTCTATGGGGCCGGTGGGCAGCGCCCCCACCCCCCCCCCCCCCCATAATCAAGCCCTAAATGCAGGCGAAATCCATCCCGCAATTACGGCTTGAATAAGCCGTGTGAACCGGCCCTAAAAGCGCTTGTAATACGGAGTGTAAACTCCGTGTGAACCGGCCCTAAGAAGAAAACTGATGAGTTGCTATTCCTTCCGTTAGTGCAGAAGTGTGGTGCCGACTGGAATTTCTCTTTGGGCGGTATAGTTACCAAACAAGTTATTTACCTCTTCCTAACATTAATGTATACGGATTTGCTGTATCTGTATAAAGTATCTCCTTAGTTCTCTGTAATTCTCATTTTACATTACGGGTATGTTCACAAGACATATTTGTGGAGCATACTTCACAAAGTACGCCCGGCAAATAGGTGAAATCATAGCACTCATTGAGTGCTAAGATTCCCCAGTGCACAGTACACGCCCGTACAAAAAGTGACCTGTTGGGGAATACTAGACTGAATAGGAGGCCGGGTCATTGTGCTGGTGAAAGTATGTGATGGCCGGCATATACTTTCAACAGCAGGCGTATTGCACCGCAATACGCCGCGTGAACTCAGCCTTCTAGTTTGCCGTCAACTATTTTTTAGCTTACAGTGGTCATCCCAGTATCAATTCAATGTTAACAAACTGTTGACGAGCTGCAGTACACATCTAACTACTAGGTGGCCACAGACACATACCAAATTAATATAAGGCTATGTTCACACGGCTTAACTGCAGGACGTAATTACGCCCCGCAATTACGCTGTGTGGGCGGGGCGGGAGCGGGGGGCCGGCACTTCGCCGGCCCAAAGACACTCAATGCTAGCGGCGCGGATACGCCGCTAGAAAGTGACATTTCAAATATCTACCCCCCCCGCGGATTAGCCCAGCAGGGAGAGGAGACGTAATCCATAGTTCTCTATGAGAACTGTGGATTACCGTAATGACCAGGACGTTTTCAGCCCGTAATAAGCGCACTCCGGCACGTAATTACGGACCGAATTACATCTTGGTTTAAGCCGTGTGAACATGGCCTAAGACACTGTCTTATTTTCGGGGAAACAGGGTAGTATAGAAAACCCCTGGGACTTTGCAAATCATGTTTTTTTTTTCCTCAAAGCTGGTGATCTCACACCATTCGTCTTAGATTGTCGAGCCAAGAGGAAACGTGAAGAAGGATATGTGTATCACTTGTATTATCCATGTTATCTGCAGCATTGCCTATTCTTCCCTTAAACATCCCTATGATGCTAACTGAGAATGTTCACATGTAAAAGTAAAATATCATTAAAACGGTCTCTTATCTGTGACCTTTATAAAGTAATCTGACATTTCACAAGTGTGCTTTTACCATTAGTCTACTATTGCTCTGCTATTCTAAGGTGTGTTTTGTAGCTTTACTTCAGTCATTTTCCACAGAAAGTTGCTTAATTTTTCTCTATCTTGACTTCTAAAGTAGTGTGACCTTCTAAAGTGCGCATGGAGTTAAATGTCACGTGTCACATATGTCGTTTAGAATATATAACTAAGCTGCAGAACATTACTATAGATCTGCTGATGGGAGCTGAGACCTGCTGGTTACTGCTAAAATCCTAACATCATAAAGTGTGAAAATTGATGTAACAGCTCTTTCAGCAGGATTTCCTCCTCTTCATTTATGCTATTTTGTCCCAGTTAGGCTACAGGATTTATTGTGTCTCCAGCTATTTGGAAAAATTAAAACTTCCCCATTTTGCTTTGACTGCAGTTTACTTCAAGCAAAAGAAACCCGTCTCTTTAACAATATCCCAACCATCTGACTTTATACGTCCGGGGGGGTTGACACCTAACTTTGTACGGACGTTTTAAAACATTGATGTAATGTGCGCAGCATTAGCCAGGTTCTCCACTGAGAAGGCATAACATATGTCAAGCAAGTACAATGGTAACGATAAAAAGAGACAGAAGGTGAGGGGCAGACATGTTTGTGGGGTGGAGTAGGGGCAACGGGGTTATTGTTGGTTATGGGCAATTGTGAAGAGATGGGATTTCAGGTTGCTTTTGAGGCTAGAAGTCGAGAAGAGTCTGATGTGTTGGGGCAGTGAGTTCCAGAGTATAGGGGAAGCACGGGAGAAGTCTTGGAGACGGTTATGTGAAGAGCTGATAAGAGGAAACTAGAGAAGGTCCTGTGAGGAGCGGAAATTGCGTGAGGGGAGGTATCTAGAGATTAAGGCTGAGATGTATGAAGGGGAGAGGTTATGGAGAGCCTTGTAGGTCATGGTGAGTAACTTGAACTGGGTTTGCTGGGCAATGGGAAGCCAGTGAAGGGATTGGCAGGGGGGAGAGGCAGAGGAGTAGCAAGGAGAGAGGTGAATCAGATGGCAGCAGAGTTAAGGATGGTTTGGAGGAGAGCGATAGTGCTAGATGGGAGGCCACAGAGAAGGATGTTGCAATAGTCTAGGCGTGAGATGACGAGGGCATGGACAAGCATTTTAGTAGTATTTAAGGAATGAGCAGATTCGGGAGATATTTTTCAGGTGGAGGTAGCAGGCAGAAGTAAGGGCTTCGATGTGTGGTTTGAAGGACAGATTGAAGTCAAAGGTTATCCCAAGGCAGTGAACTTGCGGAGCCGGTGAAAGTGTGGAGCCGTTGAGTGTGATAGGGAGATCAGGTCGGGGGGTAGAGTGGGACGGTGGAAAGATGATGAATTCAGTTTTCTCCACATTTAGTTTTAGGAGACGGAAAGAAAAGAGGGAGGAGAATATGGACAAAAGACAGTCTGGGATCCGGGAGAGAAGAGAGTTAACATCTGGGCCAGAGATGTAGAGTTGGGTATCATCAGCATACAGGTGGTACTGAAAGCCGTGTGATGCTAAGAGTTGACTCACGCCAAGAATGTAGATAGAGAAAAGTAAGGGATCCAGGACTGACCCCTGGGGGACACCAACAGAGGGCGGGAGGAGGAGGTGGTGGTGCGACATACTGTGATATCGTTATTCTGTGGGTCTTCACAGTTCTGGCAATAACATAATTATACCGTTTTTTTTTTTTTTTTTTTTTTTTTTTTTTTACTTTTAGACAACAAGAACACTTTAAATAATAAATAAATAAAAAAAATAGTTGTCTCTGTATTCCAAGACCTGTAACATATTTTTATTTTTTCTGTTGACAGATCTGAATGAGGGCTAGTTTTTTGCAGGGTGACTTTTAGTTTTTATTGATATTATTTTGGGGTATATAAGACTTTTTTATCGCTTTCTATTGTGCTTTTGGGGAAAAAATTGCAATTTTGTCTTTTGTTTTTTATTTTTTTACTCTGTTCCGCATGTGAGATAAATAGTGTGATACTTGTATAATTTGAATTGCTACAATTTCAGCAATACCAATTATGTTTGTTTTATTCTTTTTTTTCATAGATAGGGATTTTGTTATGAAAAAATGGGAATTTATTTTTTTATCTTCCTTGTGATTTTTTACATTTTTTTATTATTATTATTATTATTATTATTATTATTATTATTATTATTATTATTTAGTCCCACTGGAGGATTTAAACATACAATCGTTTGATAATACACTGTACTAATTATATATTGCATTATTTTATCAGTGTTAGTATAAAACTGCCAGGTGTCCTTTTGGTCGTTACCTCTGGCAGGGGTGCCAGTGAGGTAACAGGGAGCTTTCATTAAGCCTCCAGCTGTGATTTAAACCCTTTGGCTCCCTAATAACACATCACAGGGGTGCCAGTGAGGTGAGAGAGGGAACTCCTTCACTCTAAAACCCCTTAGATACCATGATCACTATTTACTGCAGCATCTAAGTGGTTGAACAGCTCGGATTGGAGCCATTATAGAAGTGTCCTGGCTGTCATGTGACGCTTGTACCCTACTTTACCCAGCCCAGGGCATTGATGCCAACTCATTTTTGCCCTGATAACAGAAGATCTATTTTGGTCCTTAAGGGGTTAAATCAGTGTTTTAAAATCATTGTCAATACCAAGACTTTCTGGTAAAGCAAGTTCTTGAGATAAATGTAGTGAAGCTCGGAATCTGCAGCAGAAAATAGAGGTAATACTCTATGGTATCTGTCATGGACTGTCACTTTGTAGCTGTGGTTTCCGCTAGTAGAGTGGCTAGAACTTTTTGTTGCCTGGGGCTGTCCATGAGTTTGCCAGCAATTTTTACAGACTACACCCCCATGTTTTCAGACCACACCTCTTTTTACATTCCCCTCCCCCATAAATTAATATTGGTACTTTGAAAAAAAATCATGTTTTTATGTTACTATATTCTGAGAGTCAAAACTTTTTTTGTTACTTTTCTGTTGAGTTGTGTGAGGGCTTCTAATTTGCAGAACGAGTTCACGTTTTTGTTGGTATCCTGTTAGGGTACAGAAGATTATTATTTTTATTCACTTTTCATTTCTGGCATTTTTTTTAATTTTGGCATTTTTTTATTTTTAAATGACAATTATTTTAAAGATCAAATTGTTAGTGTGTTTTCGCACAGCGCAGTTTTGGTGCAGTTTTAACTGCGCTCTAATTATGAGCCTTTATTACCAGCAAGCTCTTTTCACTTATCTAAACTGTTTGGAAAGGGAGTAATCAATTGTGTTTGTACTCCACAAGACTTCACACACAGTAATTGATTACTTACTTGAAACACCTTTCTGAACAATTTAGACAACTGAAAGAAGCTTGTTGGCAATTGGCACATAGTTAATACTGCACCAAAACTGTGCTGTGTGAAAGCACCCTTACAGAAGCAGCAAGTATGTTAACTTTTTTTTCCAAGTTTTTTTTTTATTGGGGAATTTGTCATTTTTTTATTTGTTTTTGTCCCATTATGAGACTAGACCAAGTGATTGCTTGTTATATTGCTTTTATAATACATGGCAACACATTACTGTTTTGCTGTGAATCATACTGTATGTGACAGGTAGCCTATTAGGTCTTGTCTGTAGAAGAGTTTGCTAGGCTTTTATACATGGTATATATTTGGCCTTTGGCTGCCATGGCAACCATTAACACCTTGCAGTCGTGTTGCAGAGGTCCCCAAGGGTGACAGAGGACACCCCTGCCTCCTTTCAACCACCTAGTTATCGCTGCCGCTTTTCACTACAGCATCAAGGAGGTTAAACCAGCTAATGCAGTGGGGGCCAGGGTTGTGGAGTCGGAGTCAGTGCCCATTTTAGTGGAGTCGGAGTCGTTATAAAATGGACTCCCAAAATATTCAATAAATTGGTCCAGTTAGTTGAATGCAGTGCCAAGAGCAAGAGGAATTGAATCTTGCAAGTGCTACTGCTTCCATATCTTCAGCCCCATCAGATGAGGAGTTTAACTCTGAAAAGTATTTGGATGACATGGAGCAGGCAAAGCATTGCCACAGAGGAAAGGATTCCGCTCCCATAGCAAACAGATTGACCAGATTTCAGCAACATTTTTCACGTGCTCTCAAAGAAGCAGAAGAGTTCAACCGTTCATCAGACCTCACTGTGCCTGAGACAATTCCTTTATACCCTGACATTGTTGGAAAAGTTGCCCCTGTGGTCACCGCTTTGCCACCAACTCAAGTTAGTGTAGAGAGGCTGTTCTCTAGTCTGAAAATAATGAGATCAGATTTGAGATCAGCTATGGAGGATCTGATGGAGGCAATACTATTTCTCAGAACAAATTCATAAAAAAAACTCAACAAATATTATTCAGGACGTTTTTGTTGAAAACTGTTTGCATATTTACAATTTGTAAAAAAATTTTGTGTTCTAAAGTTGTTTTCGAATAAAAATATTTTACATCGACAAGCTAAAGCCTAACAATGTTTGAAATTTTGACTTTCAGGCTCCATATCTCACCATCCACTACAGCTTTGAATGTGAGGCTGCCATCATTTTATAGACAATCATCTTGGCTATCTCATTTGCTCAGTTGGGCAGATTCTTGTCATGTAACTGCATTGTTACTGTTTTTCTCCTGGTGGTGGTACAATCTTTTTCTTCTTGTATACTACAAATTACAACCTGTTCTCACATTCCCTAATAGCTCAGTGTATTATTAGGCTGATTTCCAAGTGAAAAGTCACTGGTTCGATTCGAGGAGCAGCCATGAAGAAGATTTCCCAAGAAAAGAGAAACCGCATCATCCAGCTCACTGGTACCGGTCTCTTGGCCAAGAAAATTGCATCATGTGAGGCCATGACAGCTGGAAGAATATGAAAAGTCTGTCCATCTATTCAAAAGCCAAAAGGTGGACGTCCAGGCAAAAATATTGGAGTCAGCAAGTCGGCTCATCACAAGGTCTATCAGTTCTAACGTGACAGACATGGCAGTGGAGGCGGCTCGTATGCTTCGTAAGAGTGAAATCACAGACGTCCATGCAAGCACTGTGCAACGCGCATTACACAGGTCTGCAATGGTGGCCCAAAAAAGGTGAAGAAGCCTCCACTTTAATCATGTCATAAGAAGCATCGAAGCCTGATGATATAGGGTTGTTTCACAGCCAAAGATATTGGATACTTGACCAGGATCAATGGTGATCTCAATGCTGAGCTATATTTGAGTATCCCACAAGATGAGTTACTTCATACACTCAAGTACTATGGGTATGAAAAGGACGACATAGTGTTGCAGCAGGACAATGAGCTAAAGCATACGTCGAGTATGGCGAAGAAAGGATTCAATGATAATTAAAGGGGTTCTCTGGGACTTTCTTTTTATTTGCTATAGGGCTCACAACTTAATTATTTTGAACTTTGTAATTGATAATAAACTCACAACTTAATTATTTTGAACTTTGTAATTGATATTAAAAATGATTTACCTGTTCTGCTTTGCAAAACCAAGCAGAGAGCCCTTTTCTCCCTTCCTTCCTACTTCCTGTATACCATGTGATGTCCATCGATCACATTGTTTTGATTCTGAGTCTATGGACATTTTTCGTCACTCGGTGGGTGTGCTTTGAAGCCAGGCTCAGCTCACAGACACTCCCCTGTAGTGGGCGTGACCTGAGCAAAGAAGAGCGGCTGCCTCTAGTGACTCATCAGTTACTGTAAACAGAGGTTCTGACAGGAATGTAATCATTCAGTATAGAGCTGCAAGGAGAGGGTGTTATACATATACAGTGATAACTATGTGTCCATAGTGACTCATCACTGGTAGAGTCTAGCAGCCTTCATTACTGTGCACTGTCTTTACCTCTTCTGACAGGAGGGGATGGTCAGAAGACTTGCATTGTTTGATTGGCTGCATGTGAATTAGGAACTCTGAGATTATTCTGCTCTTTATATAGTAGTGGTGCCAGGGTAAAGCGTCATGAGACACTGCCTTGACATCACTGGGTGCAGGAATGATGACACATCGCCTGCAGCAGGCACACAGCTTTCTCATGATCAAAAACTGATTGCAGTAGGGGATGTGACATCACTCGCCTTTCTTGGATGCCAGATAGGCTATCCAGTGTACAGGAAAGCTGGGTGATGCCACATTCCTCACAACAATCAGTTACAATGATGGGATAGCTGAGTACCTGCTGAAGGGGATGTACATCACATACATAGAAATATATAAACCAAAATCATTGTGTAATTTGGTAGCAATGTATCTACATATATTATATGCGGCATAATGCAATGTAATGTGACTTTTAACCATGTTACAAACTAATTTGGTGGACTACACACAGCCTGCTACTTGCAGAGCAACAGGAATTAAGTGGAGCAGAGATGCAAGGGGCATGAGATGTACATGTCTGACGAGAATGAATAAATGAACAGTGCTAGGAAGGATTTTAAGAGCTAGGGTGCCTAGATAAATTCTAAGTTTGAATAAACTGCATAGGAATTCTTTAAGTGTACTTGTGGGCGGAAGAGCCTGCTGGAAAACTGACTGCATTCCCACAGCTCAGGATAGTTTCCCATGACTTATGATAGATGAATACCGGAGGCAAAAGAAGAAGAATAGTAACACATGGAAGGTGTTGGAATATCTTTGGACTCTTTTCAAGTATAAATGCCCTGTTTGTAGTTGTTGAAAATCAATTAAACTCCTGGATAAGCTTTTAAAGTAGAGTTGCTGGGATCTAGCCCTCCACAGTCTTAGCAGACCTCAACCCAATTGAACACTTATGGGTAGAGGTTTGAAGAAAAGCTGTATTTTACCCAAGTGAGGTCGTTCTAACGACCAGTGTGCCCACCAAATTGGAAGGAAACCTGGGATCAGATTGGTTTGAGACATGCTTGAATCTAATCCTGCACCATCACAGGGCCGTGTGTGTACGGCACCAGGAGAAGCTCTGGCACTTTTCTTTGGTCTTGGCCACAGTGTTTTCAAGTGACTGCCCAACACTGGTAGCATTTATTGGCAGTCCGGGGTGTCGTCTCCCACCTTGCTAGCGTATGCCCAGTGCGTTTTCACTTGCTGTTCTAGTGAATGCATTTAAAATTGGAGGCTAATATGTACTACTACGCTAATACCTATACAGACAAGCTTGACACAAAAATTCCCAATATCAATGATGTGACAACAGGCTGGATTACCCATATGAAAACAATAGAGGAGGTTCAATTCCACAAACAGGTTTTCACACAGAATCTGCTTTGGATTCCACATGAAAGAGTTGCTTGTAAACATAGCCTTCCAGTAAAGAAGTTTTATTTGCCACTGAGAAAGCTTTCTTTTTCAGTTGAAGAGGGCGCCCCCTTGTCTTCTAAAGTCTCCTATAGTAAACAGCTGGTTACTATATTTTTATTTGGGCCTTGTATGTATGTGTACACATTGATCAGGCTCACTTTTTCTTTCTCAGTACTAATACTATGAGATAGCCAAGCTACATAAATTCGCCGTTCCTATATGTGTGCGCCCATATTGTACATGCAGCTAGCCCAGTGATACTGTGTCTTGTTGGTCGGTGTCCCATGGAGCTCATGTTCTATATGTTTGCTCTCTGTACTCCGATTGAACAGGTGCCTGGCTGTAAAACCTAGGCCCCAATCAAAGCTGACATACTTCTTGCTGCGCAAATTTCCATCAGATTGGTGTCCGATACATAGATGGCGACTCTGGGCATGGGAAAGTCGGCAGTTAAGCAGCCATGTCCAGGTAATCCGAATCCTCTGCCTTTTTTATGTCATTGGACACAGTTTTAAAAGCTGCCTCATTCTTGTATTCACATGAATATTTAACGGGTATAGCTGGACAAAGGATGAAATATTGATACTGTACCTGGACGTGCTGTATGGAAGCAGTCAAAAATCTGATGATTCTCCAGTATGACATTCTAATGAGCCTTTATGGTTAGACATTTCTTTAATAAGCAGCTTGTTTTACAGGAAATGAGATCTAGAGAGCTCAATTGGAGACTTCAGTGCAAAACAAAATAGTGATCGCATTGTTACTAAGGGAACTTATGCCAGAGGAGTAAGGTGTGCTAGCCCCATTTTGTAAAACACTGGCGAACAAGGATGTTAGGGGAAGTATTGGTTGTAGTGTCCGTGATTATGTTATGGGTGTGTATTATAGTATATCATATAAATATTTTAATATAGTATATGATAATATATATATATAATATATAAGTATATTATAGGTTATGTATAGTAATTATATTATACATGATGTGTGTGTGTGTGTGTGTATATATATATGCTTGCTAATTATATATATTATATATATATAGTATAATATACTGTTTGAATATGTGTAGTATTGTGTGTGTGTAATATATAATAATATGTGTTGGTTATATTTATAGCATATGTGTGTGTGTGTATATATGTGTGTGTGTGTGTCTGTGTATTATATATATATAATAATGATGTGTGTGTGCTATATATATATATACGTGGTGATGCTGTTTTTATAATAATATAATATATATATAGTATACTATATTCTGTTGTTAGTGATATGTTGTGTATCAATATATATATAATATAATTATAATTAGTATAATGTGTGTTATATATTATTATCATGTGTGTGTGTATAATATATTTATGTGTGTGTGTATTCTAGCTTATTATATAATAAAAGTATAGTAAGTATTATATATTTGTGTGTGAGGTTGTATATATATATAGTATATATTATAAATCTGTGTGTGTATATATATTTATGCTATGGTGTGTGTTTGTTATGGTGTTTATATTTATATGTATGTGTGTGTGTTGTGTGTTATATATGAATTTATTTATATATTATTTATTGTGTGTGTGTGTGTGTATTATATTTTATATGTGTGTGTGTATATTATATATATATATATGTGTGTGTTACTATTATATATACTATGATGTGTCGTTGTGATTATATAATATAATTATTAGTTAATATTATATGTTGTGCTGTGTGTATATATATATTGTGTTGTTGTGTGTATTATATTTATGTGTGTGTGATATGTAGGTATATATATAATATATATGATTAAATATTATATGTGTGTGATGTTGCTTTAGTGATATTTTAAGGCTCGATGTGGTATATATATATATAATATATATTAAATGTAGGTGGTCTAGCTTGTGCGTATATATATGTGAGTGTGTTTATATATATGTGTGGTTATTTATATTATCATCATATGTGTTGATGTGTGATGTGGTGATGTGTGTGTGTGTGTGTATAGTAATATATAGGTATTATATATATATGTGTGTGTATATATATGTATGTATGTGGGTAGTGCTGTTCTGTGTGTAGTACTTATTTATATATGTATGTGTGTGTGTTTTGTGTATAGTATGATATTATATATATATCTATATATTGTGTGATGTGTGTGTGTGTAGTATTATCTATATGGTGTGTGTAGTGTATTGTGTGGTGTGTATATTTATGTAGTATATGTAATTTATATATATATATATATAGTATATGGCTATATATACTACACTCACCTGGCAACTTGTTTTAGTACACCATGCTAGTAAGGGTATGGACACCCCTTTCTATTTTGCCCTTCAGAAGAGAACTGCACTCTAATTCTTCGTTATGCATAGATTACAGGTGTGTGCAACGATGCTCAATTGGTATCAAGGGGCCCATAAAGAGTAAACGCCCCCCCCCCCCCCCCCCCCCCCAAACTGCAATGAAAATATTCCCCCACCCATGACCACCACCCACCACAGCCTGAACCGTTGATACAAGGCCAGGATGGATCTGCTTTCATGTTGGTTTGACGCCAAATTCTCGACCTCACATCCGAATGTCGCAGAGAAATCGTGACTCATCAGACCAGAGGCCAACGTTTCTTCCAATACTTCTACTGTCCAATTTCGCTTTGAGCATTGCGCGCTAAATTGAAGGAGCCTCAGGTTCCTGTTTCGTAGCCTGAAAGGAGTGGACACCCAGGTGTGGTCTTCATGTCCTGACTGTAAAGCCCATCTGCCTCAAATGTTCCGCCGTACTGTGCATTCAGAGATGCTCATTCTGCCTTACCTTAGGTTGTACTACGCCGCGTGGACTATTTGAGTCACTGTATGACCTTTCTATCAGCATCGAACCAGAGGTCTGGCCATTCTCATTTTGACTCTGGCTGATCAACAGGCATTTCCGCCCACAGACTGACATCCCGATCAGTCTAGACGGGTTTTTTTTTTTTCGGACCGATTCTACTGTCAAACCTAGAGCGCGCATGGTTTTGAGGTGCAGTGAAAATCCCAGCGAGATCAGCAGTTTCTGAAAATACTCAGACCAGCCACTTCTTGGCACAATCAACATGTGCACGTTCAAAAGGCACTCAAATCTAACCTTTATTCCCCATACTGGATGACGTCGGCGTTATGAACGGCGACAAACAAGGAGGGATTGTCTTGACCATGTCACATGCGCTATATGACTGAGTTGCGCCATGTGATTGGCCTATCCTGATTAGAAATTAAGTGTTAACGCTAGCCAGTTGGACAGGTGTACCTAATAAAGTGGCAGTGAGTGGTATAGTACTAGTATAGTAGTATATATATTATATATTATCATATATATTGATATTATTATATTTGTGTGTTATATATCTGTGTGTTGTTATGATTCTAGTGCTATATATATGTGTTGAGCTTGTGTGTATGGTGTATGCTGTAGTATATATGTGTGTGTGTGTGGGTGAGTATATATTGTATAATATATATATAGTTTATATCGTGTGTGTGTGTGCATATATGTATATATATATCTCTATATGTACTATATAGACGTGTGTGTGTTGTTGTATTTATTATAGCTAATAATATATAATATAAATATATATATTGTATATTAGTATATATACTATGTGTGTGTGTGATTACCATATATATGTGTGTGTGTATATATAGTATTATTATCTTATCTTTTATATATGTAGTGTGTGTGTGTATATATTATTAGGTTAGTATATATGTGTAGTAGTGTGTATATGTATAATATTATAGTATATATATATAATTTATAAATATTTAATATATATATATATATGTGTGTGTGGTATTATATATATATGGTGTGTGTGTATAGCTTCATATATAATATATATGTGTGTGTAATGTGTGCTTATAGTATTATATAGTCATATTATGTGTGTGTGTATATTATATATATATATTATTTTATTATATATATGTGTGTGGTTGTGTAATTACTATATATATATATATGTGGGTGTTTGTGTGGTGGGTAATATATATATACTTATATATGTGTGTGTGAGTAAGATATATAATATATATATATATACATATATATTATATATTTGTGTGTGTGTGGTGCTAGTCTATATTATTATATGCTGTTTGTGTTTGGAAAGTGTAGTCGGGTAATACTATATATTTAGTATATATATATGTGTGTGATGTGATGGTATGATTTATTAATATATATATATATATGTTTATTATGACATATATATATATATTGTTGTTGTGGTCGTGTGGGTATGTGTTTATATGATTATATATATTTAGTAGTATATATTATGTGTGTGTGTGTGTATATGATATATTATAATGTGTGTGAATGCTTGAATATACTAGTTAGTATATATGATATGATGTGAGTGTGTGTGTTGATGTTATGTGTGTGCTATATATATATGTGTGTGTGTTGTATATATTATATATTTTTTATATATGTGTGTGTGTGAATGTATATATAGTTATAGAGCGTATATATATGTTGTGTGTGTGTGTGTGTATTATATATATATATGTGTGTGATGTGTATATATATTTGTGTGTGTGGTTCATGTAATGTCTATATATATATTATTATATATGATATTTATATATGTTGTGTGTAGGTAGTATTTAATAATATATAGTGTTTGTAGATTTATATATATGTGGTTAAGATGAGTTGTGATGTGTGTATTAAGGGGGTGGTGGAAGGAGGTGTTTGGTTGTAGTGTACTAATATAATGTGATTGTGTGTTTGATGCTTTGGAAGAGTGTGTGTGTCGTGTGTGTGTGTGTGTGTGTATATATACTCATAGATATATCTATATATAGTATTGTGTGTGTGTGTGTGTTATTATATATGTGCTGTCGTAGTGACTGCGTATATATATGTGTGTGTAGTGTGTCTGTTTAGTAATAATATGTGTGTGTATATATATAATATTGTTTTTACTTTACTGTGTCGATTGGTGGTATAGTATATTACATTTATATTGTATTATTAGTATGTGTGTGTGTGATGTACTATTATAGTTATATAACTATGTGTGTGGTGTGTGGATTTATATATACTTTAGTATATGTGTGTGTGTGGTGTATTTATGTATATAGTATATTATGTGTGATGTGTGTTATATATATCATTATTATATATATGTGTGTTGTGGTGTATATATATATTATATATGTGATGTGTGTGTGTATATATATAGTACTATGTGTGTGTGTGAGCTATTGAGTATCTTATATATATATATAGTATATATATGGTGTGTGCGTATAGTTCGTATATAATATATATATTATGATTATATGTGTGCTGTTGTAGTGAGTATTATATATATATATTATAATATATATATATGTGTGTAGTGGTGTATATTATATATATATATGGTGTGTGTATGTGTGGTATATATATAATACTATATATATGTGTTGTGGTGTGTGTATATATAGTATAATATATGTGTATTGGTGTGGTTAGTTATATATATTATATATATAGATATATATATATGTGTGTGGCGTGTGAAGGAATATGTGATTGGTTACGTATATAGTGTGTGGGTGTGTGTGTGTTGTATGGTGGGTGGGTGTGTATTATATAAAGTATATAGTAATATAATTAATATTATGTGTGTGTGTTGTGTGTATAGTGTGATGTGTGTGTAATGTGTGAATTGTGCTGTTGTATGTGTGTGTGTGTGATTACCTAATACTATATGTTGTGTGTGTGTGCCGGTGTGTCGTATATATGGTGTGTGTGCTGTGTGTGTATATATGTGTGTTGATGTATAATATTTATATTCCCTCAACAATTTGTACTGTATATATAATATATATGTAGTGTGTGTGTATATTATATATACTGTGTGTGCTGTGTGTATTATATATTATATATATGTGTAGGTAGTATATATGATGTGTGTGTATTAATAGATACTCATCCGTGTTGTGTTAATTAGTATATTATATGTATTATATGGTGGGTGTGTGTGTGTGTATATGATATATGATATATGTGTGTGGTGTGTGTATATATATACTTATTATATATGTTAGTTCGTGTAGTATAATATATATTATATATATATATGTGTGTGTGTGTGATGTGGTATATATATATTTGTGTGTGTGATGTGTGTATGTGTGTGCGTGGTATGCAGATATATATTATTATATATAGTATATATATATATGTGTGTGTATATGTGTTTGTGTGGTGTATATGTTGTGATTATGTGTGTATGTGTGTGCTGTTGCTGATATGTGTTGTGTGTGTGTATTATATATATGTGGTGTGGTAGTTGTGTGATGTATATTATGTAGTGTGCCTGTGTGGGCGCGGGTGGTGTATATATGTGTTGATGTGAATAGTATAATATATATAGTATAGTTACCATATATATATGTGTGTTGTGTGTTAGTATATATAGTAAGTATATATGGTGTGTTTTGTGTGTATTGATGTTTATATTTATGTGTGGTGTTTATATATGTGTGGGTGTATTATATATATAAGTGTGTTTATAGTTATTTAAAATATAATATGTATATATGTGTGCTGTGTGTGTCGTGTATATATATATATATATGTGTGTGTGTATTAATGTGTATGATATAATATATTATATAATTATATATATATATTTATTAGTCTATTATACAACACACAACACACTGTGTGTGTGTGTGTATATATATTATATATATATATATGTGTGATGTAGTGTGTGTATTGCTATAAGTGTGTGAGGATATATATATATATATTATATATATATAGTATAATATTATATATATAGTTTAAGTTATAATTATCTATAATGTGATATCTATATATAATATATATATTATATAATCGCAAAATAATATTTAATCATTTATATACAAATATGCACCCCTTTTTATGCGCGATGCGACAAATTATATCAGCATTTCTCGCCACTAGATGCTCTACAGGGCAGCTGGACAGTTCCAAGGTGATGGGTTACCAAGTTGCCATGCCTGTCAGCTGACGGAAGCGCGAGCCAGTTCTGGCAAGGGTAACCATGATGTTAATTAACTCAGCTGTTGATGTGACATTAGGAGAGTTGCTAGCTGTGTCCAACTTCAAGAGGCTTATTAAATAGCCTGCGTCTTCTACATGTACAAGCGGGGAGTGTGGCCTCACAAGTCGGAGGCGAGATGGGAGGACGTGTGCATGCAGGCCTTAGTCCAGGAGAAGTATACTTGGGTTATTCCCCTTAGGACTTGAGAGAACCAGCTCCGTGAGGAAGGACTATATTGTAGGCGTGAGTACGAATGATTGAGAGGGCTGGGTATTTAGACAAGAACCATGCTATAGAGAGGGACACTCTGATGTATACTTACGTTTATTAGAGGTAGTCTGAGTAAGGGGCCTGGGAGCATTTATTTTGTATTGCTGTAATGTTTTGCTTTTTGTTGAAGAATAAAGCTGGCGGAGGCCAGACTTCAAGAGAATCCTGTGTCGACCTGCTGTTCCGTTTACCAAAGCAGCGATCCCAGAGTGAGAGTGTCCCCCAGGCCGGGCCAAGGTGGCGGCCGAACTCATGTGAACACTTACAATATTTTTAGTGTGTGTGTGTTTTATGTATTAAATATATATATATATATATATATATATATATATATATATATATATACACACACACATTGACAGCTGCAACCCTTAAATAGCTGTCCTTACCTAGATTGTGAGTGTTAATAATCCACAGCACTCGTTAATGCATAAATATGACTTTTTATTCAGCAAAAGTTCATACAATAACAAAAACTTCAATATACTTGCAGATATCTGGTAACCTCACTCAGTTTATGGCTTGGAGCATTGGTGGGCAGTATTGCCGTGGGACCATTTTGGCTCGGTACCATTTTGCTTACACTTTCTATATATACTGGCTGTGACAAGCATGATTAAGGTTACCAGTTAACCGAAACGTTGCAAAGAGTCACCACTCCCAACATCCTGAATTTCATTAGAGTTCTGCACGCATATTGAAGTTTTTGTTATTGTATGAACTTTGGCTGAATACAAAGTAATGTTTTTGCATTAATAATTGCTGTAGATTATTTACGCTATAATGTCTACTGGGATTGCAATATCGCCGCCTTCACTTGTATCTAACCTGTGTGCTGGACATTCTCTGCAATATTGAAAGGCTGTGAGCAGTCACGCTTTTCAGATTTGTAGTATACTGGTACTTTGAGATATGAGTTTAATTTGTTCTGTGTCCTTGCTCTTAAGTGAAATTGCTCTTATGTCAAATCAAAGTTTCCCATAGAAATGAGTTGAAAAGTCATTAATCTGTTCCACTCATCCCAAAACCACCACATTTTTTTACATGTTTATTAACAAATGTACACTGTGTAAATTTACTGTATACGGTAAAACAAAAGAGAATGCAAAGAATTAAACTGGTTTAATAAAGTGTATTCACCTTGAAAGTCAAACAAAGATGCTGCCAGAGATGGAGGTGGAGGAGATCACTAAACGTAAAGGGGTTGTCTCACTACAAGGATTGCTTTTTATGTTAAAGATCTTACAAAAACAAGTCAGTTTGCAATATATGTCCATTACCAGTGTCCTACCTATTCTGTGATACCCCCTCTTGTATGGGCTGCATCAGCTCCTCAGGTCGCTATAGCTACAGAACTGTTCAATCTCTCATGATAGGCTGCCGGCATTGGTTGCTATAGCTACAGACCTGGCTTGTACTGCAGCCTAGTAGAATCCAGTAAACACGCCCCTGTATTCAAAGTGAAACCAAGAAAACCGGACTGATGTAAGATGAATCAACTTAGTGAGACAACCCCTTTAAATTCTTAGGTTTTTTTCCATTCACTTAGGGTGGGTTTACACAATGTTGCTGTAATGGCAGATGGCTTTCAGAGCAGATTCTTTTTTTTTTTTCTTTAACTGTATTTTTATTGATATTATAACAAGGTAAAACACTGTTGTAAATGTTAATCATAACATAACATATATCATGTGGTGAACCAGACGAACAATATTAATATCAGAGTACATATTTCCAGTGTATTAGAGATTATGGATATAGCTATGAAACATACAATCATTAAGCTATTCAAGAATTGTAATATCTAGATCAATTTAACAAAGACAAACGCCAGACAAGACACAAGTTGTGGGGGAGGGGGGGGGGACCAATGGGCACTTTAGTTCCGCGCACGTACCCATCGGCCAAGGAGTAGTCTAAATTTTGAGTGATCCTAAAATAACCCCAAAGGTTTTCCATATCTTGTAAAAGGGGACTCAATTCGCCCCGCGCTAAGGTGTGAGATATTCCATTGCCGGTCTCTTAAAACCGGGACTACGGGTTCCCTAACAGGGGGGAAGTTGCTTCCGGGGGCCCAGCTATCAGACATTTGCTCTGTGAAAAATATACAAAAAAAATTACCCAACCCCCCAAGATTTGGGAAAAGGGGATGTTCAAGAGATAGGTTGAGGCGAAGGGGATCCGGGTTTGAAAACCTCAAAGCTAGGACGGATCATTTTCCGAAGGGGGACAACCCCCCACAGGACCAAAATATTGAGGGACATCGCCCCCGGTCTCCCGCACCCCAACCACCACCCGGAAACAAAGGGTTTAACCTTGTGCACGCAGGTGTGTGTACCAGTACATTAGACTTTATTTTGATTCTCCTTATTTGGAAAAAGCGGAAATCGGGCCCCCTGTCGCCTATACTCCCCACCCCTCGCGATAATTGCATCCCAAGAAGTCCTCCCATTTGGACAGTAAGAGTGCTGAATTAAAGTCTCTTGCTGGGGGGGATGACAGGATCCTTTTAAATTTGCGAGATCAACCCCCGGGTAGGGAATCCCACTCCAGAGTGTTCAAAGAGGATGGTTTGGAGCCCCTATTCATCCCCAAATATCGACTTCATGTATTTTTAAAAATTTGAGGTAAGAGAAAAAGAGGAGGATGGTAAATTAAGCTATTTTGGGGAGCTCCGAAAAGGTCTAGTTCCTGGTGGGGTCATTCCATACCCGAAAAGGAAACAGCTTGGCCCGAACCACCTTCCACGGGGGTCCAATTCCCTTTTTTGGAGAAAGGGATGAACAGAAAGGACTCATAGGGGGAGGCCTCTGAGCACGCGAAATCTTTTAAAAGCATCTCTCCATATATTTTCAAAGACATGGAATGCAGGGGGGGGAAACCCAATTTAACAGCTGTGGGGGGCCCAAAAAAAGAGAGTTTGATGCGAGGGCCATCCAAAGTTTCTCCAGCTCCTATCTGGTGTAGGCTAAAGAGCCGCCCCGGATGGGAAAGGGTTTAGCTGTGATGCCCCGTAAAATTTTGGGGATTTTGGGACCGACAGACCCCCTGCTCCCCTTCCCCCAATATATCTTTGGCAATCCGGTGCCTCCTGGGGGCCCAAAGAAAAGGATGAAGTCGCTTGCAAAGCCCCGAGGTTGCCAGAGGACCGGAAACGGCAAGGTCTCGAATAAATACATAAGTTTTGGTAAAGCTGACATTTTGATAGCAGCTATACATTCAAAAAGAGACAGTGACAACTTGTTCCAACGATCTAAGTGTTGTTTAATCGCCGTTATAAGCTTTGGGAATGTTTGTCTTATTAAAGTGAGGAATATATTCCGACGTTAAATTAATCCCTAGATACTTCAACGCTTCTGCCTTCTGCCTAAGCCGGTCTACCACTGTCTCTGGGAGGCCCACAGGCAAGGCTTCCGTTTTGGAGGTATTTACTTTGTAGCCCGATAGGACACCAAATTGATCCAGGAGAGAATGCAAATTGGGCAACGAGATCACTGGGTCTACAAGGGTTAACAACACATCGTCCGCATATAGTGAAATTTTGAACTCTCTCCCTTTCACTAGTACCCCCCTGATGTCTGGGGACAGTCTCACCGCCGCTGCTAGGGGCTCAATACACAAGGCAAACAGCAGCGGGGATAAGGGGCATCCCTGTCTGGTACCATTGCTAATTAGTATTTTGGGGGACTAGCGTGAGGTAGCCGTATAGTGGGCGGCAGGGGCAGGAGGTAAAGCCCCCGTAACGCGGGGTGACAAACAGGGCAGTGATCCCAAAGGCTCGAGTTGTACAAAAGATGGAATGATCTCAATTGAGGCGGGGGTCAAAGGCCTTTTCGGCCATCCAAACTTAATAAAGCATTGCTTATCTAGGCAGGTTGACATCATCAATGAGATCAATGGCCCTCTCTGGTGTATCCCCACCCTGGACGGACCCGGGATGAATCCACGGATCTTGTGTATTAAGTGTGGTAAATGGGAGGAGAGTCTATTCGCCAAAAAACTTTGGTGAGTTTTTTTTATATTCTGCGTTCAACAACGCAATGGGCTTGTAGATGCCACATTCAAGTGATCTCCCCCTACCCAGATTTGGGGATAAGCGTTACATAAGAATGCACATCGTGTTGAGTTTGGGGACCCCTGGAGAAAGGGTTAAAGAGCACCTAATAGGCTGTGAACCAACTGGGGTTGATATATCTGATAATAAAGTTAAGTAAGCCCATCAGGGACCTGGCGCCTTTCCAGTTGGGAGTTTCCCGTTGTCCTCCCCTGAGTACCTCTTACACGATGGGGGCATTAAGGGATTCTGAGGCCTCGGGAGAGAGAACCGGTAAGTTACATGAATCCAGGAAATCTGATCTCAATTTGTCTCGATCCACATTCCCCCCTGGCAGGCCGTCCGGGATGTTATAAAGATTCGCAAAAAAAGTGTGGAATACTTCTGCATTGGCTTTTGGATCATAGACTGGGGGCCCTCTGCCATCATTGAGAGCATGAGGAGTCCGGCGCTCCGTTTCCTCTCTTGCCTTATCATAATATTTATGTTTGGTAAAAACAAGTAGTCTCTCCGCTCCCAGCCTTGCTCCAAACTCCGTAGTTTAGTTTCTCAAACACAATATCTTTCTAAATGTGGGTTTTGTTGGGCGGTTGAAGCCAAACTTGCTTCCAATTGGTGAAGCTCAGTGGAGTAGTCATTCCACTTCTGCATTCTATCCCTCTTCAATCTGGACCCCAGAGCAATACACTCCCCTCTTGAATACGCCTTGTAAAGCCTCCCAGAGGACAGCCGGCGACGACACCGCTCCCTCATTAACCTCAAAGTAATTAGAGATGGTGTGTCCTAAATTTCCCTTTCTTTATGTGTTGAGTATTTGGGGAGAGACTCGTTCAACCTCAATGACAGCCCCTAGCAGATGAACCAGAAGGGTTTTAAAAAAGTCAGGCTAACCGGAGCAGGGGTTAGACCAGGTTATAGCCCCTATTTCTGCAGTGCCATCATCCGGGAGTCAAAATGTTACCAAAAATGTAGTCGATTCGGGAATGGGATTGGTGTGGAGCGGAAAAGAAGGAAAAGGTCTTTTCCGTCGGGTGAGCGATCCTCCACAAATCAAACAACCTAAACCTACGGACCAGTTGCCTAAATCCTTTGGAGACATTTCGCTGGGGTGAGGTGTGCGCTTGGGATCCCATTGAGAGTCTATCATAGGCATCCAAAAAAGTCAGATTGAAGTCTCCGCCCATTATGATTGCTGACGGTGGAAATCGGGACAGTCTATTCAGGAGTTGGGTCAGGAATCGCAATTGTCCCGTATTGGGAGCATAGACATTGCATAGCAGAATAGGGGAGCCCCCCATTTGCCCCTCTAATATCAAAAACCTCCCACCTGGGTCTGCTATGGAATTCACTACCGTGATTGGGCAGGCGCTTGTGAGTAGTATGGCCACCCCAGCCTTTTTCTTATTATCTTGTGAGGCCATAAAGGCCTTTGGGTACAGTTGCTTAAGAAAATTGAAGTTTCCCTCCCTATTAAAATGCGTTTCCTGAATCGAATACCAGATCAGGTCTATTGCTTTTCAGATCCACTTGTAATAATTTCCTTTTTAGATTGGAATTGAGTCCCTTAACATTCAACGAATATAGTTTAATCATTAGAGTCATATGGAAAATTACCTCTAAATGTGCATCGCCGCGGGTCTCCAGATGCCTGAGATACAAACAGGAGGAAAACAGTAGGAAGAGGGGGTTTCACTGGACATGTACAGACAACATATAACAAATACTGTCTCCAGTCATTACCAAGGCACATCGTGTCTTGGAGAGGTGAACAACACCGCAAGACATATACTAACATCAGCACATATCTCGCGCCAATAGCTAGATGTGGTGTCATAAAGCCGGAAAGAGCACCTCAGGGGTGCGGTTCAGCACCGGCCAAGTGTAAAGCCGCAGGACCCGACAGGCCCATGAGAGCACACTGCGTGAAAAATGCAGAGTAGAAAAAACAAGGATGTCGCGGGAGCCATAACCCCGGAGACCAAAAGAGGACCGGAGCATAGCACCCACGAGACCCTCCTATACTTATGTGAGGGGGCAATCCTCACAGAAACATTTCAACGTGTTTAAACTGAAAGGCAGTGGACAAAGAACACAGAGTCAACAATTCAGTGGCAAAGTGGGCGAGGAATACTCCGCCCCTTTCCCCATCGAAACCCCAGCACCCCATCAAAAAACCAGGCCACTGGCCCATGGTATTAACAGCTATCAACATATCTGCAAACGAGGTAGGGGGAGCTCCAAGCCCCCCGTCCTAGAAAACATATACCAGATTCGGCAATAGGGTGAGAAATGACTAGAGTCCCAACACAGGGGAGCACCCAAAAGGGATAAGGCAGGGCCTCTTGTAGGCAAAGAACTACAATGGGGTAAACATCCTCATCTAATCCCGCAGTCAGGGAGTGGGCGGTGCAGGGCGACTTCCACCCGAGCCTCCAGATCGTTGCGGAGGAGATCTCCTCCGTTTCGGTTGCGCTGTTTGCCAGACAGGCATGGGTGCCGGAGGAGGGTCCTCTAGCTCCCAGTCCGCCAGATTAGGTGGCAAGATTTCCAGTGCAGAGCAGAAATTCGGTAGATCCTCAAATGAGCGCAAAACTGCAGAGCGTCCATTCCTTGAGGCAATCAGGCTAAAGGGGAAGCCCCAACGATATTGTATGGAAATGTTTTTTGTAATACTCCTTTTTAGCGGTTTTAAAAGGTTGGGCGTCGTTTTTTGGGGGGTGACCCATGAAAAGATGGGGGAAAGATTTGGATTTTTGACCTTTTTATTGAATCTTTTTCTGTGTCGAGTTTTCCCCAAAGGATCTGCCCCCTTTGTTTGGAAATCATGTAAAAAAACCCAAAAAAAGGCCCCGTGGGCGGGGTACTGGCCCCCGGGGGTTTTGAGGGCTCTATGGGGCCCAAACCCTTTTTAACTTTGGGTAGGCCCAAAGCGTCCCCCCCAAGTTTTTCCCGAAAAATTGTCCCCTGGGGTTTTGGAAGACTTTCCCCCTGGTTAGCAGCCCCCGGGGAACCCCCCCAAACTCTCTTGTTACGGGCAAACCTCAATTGCCCCAGGTCTTCTAGCTGCCTATTTGTGTCCCGCGGAGTTTGCCTTGTTTGGGAAATAAACAACTGTTTTGCAAAGAAGGTTTAAATATTCCCGGGTATAAATCTTGGCAGATTCAAAAAAAAAAAGGGCCCACCCTTTCCCCCAAATATTTTTTTAAATCTGCCCAAAAGGTTTCCCAAAATTCTGCTTGGGAAGGTTTCTTTTCCCTTCTGAGTCTGCCAGGGAAAGGCCCTTGCTCTATTTGGGAGTCTTTAAGGAGCCTTTGGGCCAGTTGGGGGAAAGGTTTTTGGGGTGGGACCCCATCATGGGTTCCGGAGACATGCGGAGATTTTTAAAATGGGATAGTTTAAATCGAAAAGGTTGATTTTTATCCGCTGTATTACCCCAGAAGGTTTTGTGTTGCCCTGAGCCCTTTCCCAGCATTTTTTTTGAAAGGAAATGGGGGTTAGACCCCCGTTTTTGCTCCCCCTTTGAGGGCCCATATTTGCCCTCTGAGAAAGGGAAATTAGATTTTGGCCATGTTCTAAAAAGTCCTCGGGATCTGGGGCCCAGGACCCGGGGGGAAAGTCCAAGCAAGCATTTTAAAAAGGGCCCACCTTGGGGTATATTTGGTGATTTTACACAAAGCCCTTTTCCCCAAGGAAAAAATTGCCCGGCAGCCCCCCGTTGCTCCTTGGGGAAAGAAAGGGGCAGTGGGGGAAAAGGGTTTGTTTGGGCGACACCCGAAAAGGTGTCCCGGGGCCCGGGGTGGTGTCAAAGCCACAGCATTTTAGGGACAGGGGGCTCTTATGTGGGGTTACCTGCCCCGTGTCCGTTCCGACCCGGGCAGCTGGACTGTTTTCCCGATTGTTTACAGCGGTCCCCCTTGTTTTTGGGCCCTTGGGGTCTCTGTATAAGCAGGAGAACCTGCAGGACGATGGGGATGCACGCCGCCGTTTTCACGCACTGTTTTTACCCCCGGGAAAGGGGGGCCCCGACCCAGGGGCCCGGGGAAAAACCCGGCCTCCCCGTCCCAAGCCCCGCCCCCCTGCTTCAAAAGTCCAAACCCCCCAAAAGGTGTCCGCAGCGTCTCCTTTAGCCCCCCCGAGCTCGTCAGGTAAGCCGAGCATGAAGCGCTGTCCTCCTCAGCTGGTGTTTCCCCTATGAGGGGTACAGGCGGTCAGCCCGGGGGAAATCCAAAGGGGCCGGGGCGGTCCCCCCCAGTGGGCCCTCAATCCCCTCCCCCTCGTGTGCAGTCGGGGAAAAACGGGTAAAAAAGGGGGGAAAGGCCCCCCTTTAAAAACCCCTTTCTCAGGGTCCCCTGGAGTGTAGATGGCTGTGTGTAAAAGTCCACAAAGGCGGAAGGGTTTTTTGGGGATTGCCCCCCGGATGTCGCGGGTTTCTTCTGGGCTACTGGGATCATGCACCCTTCTGATTTGGGCCCGCCCAAGCCATCCCCAAAAATTTTAAATTTTTAAAAAGTACGGTATATGGGTTAAAATTAAAAAAAAAGGGTTTTCCCCTACACAGTCTTTTTGTAGTTTTTTTGGGGCCATCAGCGGGATTACGCAGCATACTTGGGTATGGGGGTTTTTTGGGGGGGTGGCCGGGGACAAAAACACGTGTATAAAAATTTAAACACAAAACAGAAAATCCCCCAAAGAAACATTTTAAAAATTTTTAAATGAAAAGCCCGTTTGTTTCCCCTTTTTTCCCTAAGACCCCAAAAAAATTGTTTGTAAAGGAGGCTCAGGGGCCAAACAAAATTTGGGGGCCCAGTTAAAGGGGCGGGCACAGGCCCAAACCCCCGGTGGGTTTTATCCGCCGCTATTTTTTCCTTTTTTTTGTTGCCGTGAAACACGGGCCCCGCAGGGGGGAGGCTTTTCTTTGCGGTTTGCGGAGAAAAAGCGCCCCCCCTTTCCATAGAAAATGTTCATATTCCGTTAAAAACCAGAGGGAAAACAAAAAAAATTTGAACATGTTCTATTTTTTTCCCCCGCGGCGGTCAAAAAACCCCCAGGGCGGAAAATCCTTTGGAAAGGGGGGGAAACCCCCAGCACGGTTTTCCCCTTTAAGGAACTTGTAAAAATTTTTCCCAAACCCAGTTTGCGACGGTTTTAAAAAAACCGGAACCGTCGGGAAAAAACCAGCTGAAAAAAAAAAGGGCCCGTTGGGGCTTGGCCAAAAGAACCCGTTTTGCAGCATCTCAAAATGTGTTAGAGATACATGTGTCGTGTTTGGGACTGTGTTTTTTATTTGTTTTTATTTGGGGAAATAAAATTTAAAAATTTTAAGGTTTTTTTTAAAATGTTTGGGAGAGTGCGGGAAAATGACCTCCCCTAGCCAATCCCAATTTCCAAAAATACTTTCAAAATTACAATGTGCTTTTTTTTTGTCAAATTTCAAAAACTATGGGGAAATTAACCCCCTTTTATTTTTTCAAAATTTTTTTCCCTTTTTCAATTCACTGTCATCATAGTAAAGAGTTTCACTATTCATAGTCATTTTGCATATGAATTTACAACCTTTTAAAAACTTTGGGCCCTTTAAAAAGGGATAATGTCGCTGATTTGTGCTGCCTTTTCCCGGAAAGCGGAAAGGGATAGAGAGAGGGAGTGAGCTTGTGATATAAAAGGGTTTTTATATGTTAGAGGGGGGGAGCGGGAGCTCTGTGTATATGGGGTTTTAGATAGAGGGGGGAGTTTGAGCTTTTGTAAATTATTATGGTTTTTAGAGGAGAGGAGCTCTGTGATTTATAGGGTTATACAAATAGAGGAGAGAAGCTGAGCTCTGTGATAAATGGGGTTAAAATGATTAGAGGAGGAAGCGGGAGCCTTTTTGATATTAGGGTTTTTGATAGAGGAGGAAAAAGCTGAGCTCTGTGATATATGGGGATTTTAGAGGAGGGAGCTGAGGTCTGTGATATTTTGGGTTTTTTTGATAAGGGGGGGAGTAAAGCTGTGATCCCTTTTAGGGTTTTATGTTTTGGGGAGAGAGAAGCTAAAGCTCTGTGTATATAGGGTTTATTTTGGGGGATGAAAGCTGAGCGGGTGATATTTTAGGGTTTATATGATAGAGGAGAGAAAGCTGAGTTGTGATTTTAGGGTTTTAGAGGAGAGGAGCTCTGTGTATTTTTGGGTTTTTAACGAAGAGGAGAGAAGTAAAGCTCCTGATTTATAGGGTTATATGATAGGGGAAAGGAGAAGCTGAGCTCTGTGATTTATGGGGGTTTTTTATATGATAGAGGGGGAAAAGCTGAGCTCTGGGATTATTGGGTTATTAATAGAGGAGAGAAGCTGAGCTTTATTTTTATAGGAATTTTTTTGATAGAGGAGAGAAGCTGAGTCCGGTTGAATATTTTGGTTTTTAAAGAGGAGGGAGGGGAGCTCTGTGATATATGGGGTTTTTAAAGGAGAGGAGTGAGTTTCTGTGATATATGGGGTTTTTACGATAGGGGAAAGCTGAGGCCCTGTGATATTATAGGGTTTTTATGAAGGGGGAGGGAGCTGAGCTATGATACAAAAGGGTTTTTTGGGATAGAGGAAAAAGAAGCTGAACTCTTTGATATATGGGGTTTTTTATAATTATAGAGGAGGGAGTGAGCTTTGGGGATATATATGGTTATTAAATAGGGGGCGAGAAGTGGGGGGGAAATTTTATAGGGTTATATGATAGAGGGGGGAAAAGCTGGGGCTCTGTGATTTATAGGTTATATGATAGAGGGAGAAAAATTCTGAGCTTGTGATTATTGGGTTTTTGGGAAAAGAGGAGAGGAGCTGGCTCAAGGATATATTTGGTTATATGATAGAGGAGAAAAAGGGCTGAGCCCCCGTATTATAGTGTTTTTTAGAGGGAGGGAGCTTGTGATATATGGGTTATACGATAGAGGGGGAGAAAAGGTGGCTCTGTGAAAATTTTGGGGTTATAGGATAGAGGTTGAAAAGCTGAGCTCTTTTAAATTTATGGGTTATATAATAGGGGAAAGAGAAGCGGGAAGCTTTTTGGTTTATATATGGTCATTAGAGGAGAGGGAAAAGCTAAGCTTGTTTAAAATTAGGGTTATTAGAGGGGGAGGAGCTGAGCTCTGTGATATATGGGTTTTATAGGGTTTGGGGAAGAGAAGTTGGCTTTTTGTGATTTTGGGGGTTTTATGATAGAGGTTTTGAAAAGTGAGCTCTGTGATATTTTGGGGTTATATAATAAGGAGAGAAGCGGGAAGTTTGTAAATATTTTAAGGATTATATGATAGAGGGGGAGAAGCTGAGTCTTTAAACCAATATATGGTTTTTTAGGGGGAAAAGGGGGAAAAGGGTGAGCTGTGATATATAGGTTTTTTACGATGGGAAAGGAGCTGAGCTCTTTTGATTTTTAGGGTTAAAAGGATAGAGGAGGGGAAAGCTGAGCTCTGTGTTATAGGGGGTTTATATGTTAGAGGAGAGGAGTGAGCTGTTATACATGGGGGTTATATGTTAGGGAAAGGAAAAAGCTGAGCTCTGTGATATATGGGGTTTTTTGAGGAGAGGAGCTGAGCTCTGGGGAATATATTGGTTATATGTTTAGAGGAAAAGAAGTTTAAACCCTCTGGTATATAGGGTTATTAGAGGAGGGGAGCTCTGTGATATATGGGTTTACGATAGAGGGGGGGAAGCTGAGCTCTGGATATTTTTGGGTTTTTAGAGGAGAGGAGCGGGAAGCTTGTGATTTTATAGGGTTATAAATAGAGGAGCGGGAGGTCAGTGATATATGGGGGGTTTTATATGATAGAGGAAGGAGAAGTTTGGGTTCTGTGATTTTAAAGGGTTATACGATAGGGGAAAAAGGGGGCGGAGTTTTGGGAAAATTATTAGGGTTTTATGTATAGGAGAAAACCCGGAGTTCGGGGTGATATATGGGTTATATGTTTGAGGAGAGAAGCTGAGCTCTGGTTGGATTTTAATAGGGTTTTTGTTTGGGGGGAAAAGAAGAGCTGAGTTTTGGTGTATAAAAAGGGTTTTGTTTTTAGGAGAGAATTTTGGTTTATTTTGTTTATATGGGTTTATATTTAGGGAGAGAAGGCTGAGCTCGGGTGATATAAGGGTTATTGATAGGGGGAGAGAAGCTGAGCTCTGTTATATTTTGGGTTATAAAATAGGGGGAGAGAAGCTGAGTGGATTTTTTTGGGATTATATGTTTGAGGAGAAAAGGGCTGAGTTTCTGTGTTTATATGGTTATTAGAGGAGGGAGAGAAGCTGAGCTGTGATTTTTTTTTTTTTTTTTTTTTAAAAAAGGGTTATACGATAGAGGAGAGGAGCTGGCTCTGTGATATAAAAGGGTTTACGATAGAGGAAAAGGGAGCTGGCTTGTGATTTTATGGGGTTTTATATGTTTGGGAGCTGAAGCTCTGGGGATATATGGGAGTTATATGTTTGAGGAGAAAAGCTCAGCCCCTGTAAAATATATAGGGTTAAAATGATATGGGAAAGGAAGCTGAGCTCTGTGTATTTTTAGGGTTATATGATAGAGGAAAAAAAAGGCTGAGCTTTTGTGTTTATAAAAGGTTATATGATAGGGGAAAAGGAGCTGAGCTCTGTAAATTCAAAAGGGGTTTATGTTTAGAGGGAAAAGGGAGTGGCTTGTGATATAGGGGGGTTATATGATGGGAGGGAGGGGGAAATTTTGAGTTTGATAAAAAAGGGTTATATGTTACAGGAGAGAAGCTAGCTCTGTAATTTTTAGGGTTTTTATGATAGGGGAGAAAAGCTGAGCTCTGAATATTTAGGGTTATATGTTTACAGGAGGAAGCTGAGCTCTGTAAATTTTTTGGTTTTATATAATAGAGGGGGAGAGTGACCCTTTTATTTAAAAAGGAAATATATTGTGGGAGGAAAAGAAGCTGGCTCTTTGATATATATGGTTATTAGAGGGAGGAGAGGAAGCTGAGTGTGAAAATAAGCTTTTATACGATAGAGGAAAAGGGAGCTGAGCTCTGTGATTATAGGGTTTTAAGATAGAGGGGAGGAGCTGAGCTCTGGGGAAAAATATAGGGTTATATGTTTGAGGAGGAAAAGCTGAGCTCTGTGATATATGGGTTATATGATAGAGGAGAGGAGCTGAGCTGATACTTTAAGGGTTATTTTGATAGAGGAGAAAAAGCTGAGCTCTGTGAAAATATGGGTTATTGGGGGGAAAGGGGGGAGCTGAGCTCTGTGTTTATATATGGTTATATAAATAGAGGAGGGGGAAGCTGGCTCTGTATATATAGGGTTATTAGAGGAGGGCGCTCTGGTTATTTGGGGTTTTATACGATAGGGGGAGAGAACTGAGTTTCTGTGATATTTAGGGTTTTTAGAGGGAGGAGCTGGGGCTCTGAGTTATATGGGGGTTATACAATAGAGGAGCTGGGGGGGGGTTTTTTCCCCAAGTGTATTTTAGGGTTTTTGATAGAGGAGAGAATTGACCCTTGTGAATATTTGGGTTTTTCGATAGAGGAGAGGAGCTGAGCTTTTGGGTATATAGGGGTTATTGATTTGGGAGAGAAGCTGGTTCTGTGATATTTGGGGTTTTTAATGATAAAAGGAGAAAAGCTGGCTCTTTTGATATTAGGGGGGATTTGTTTGGGGAAAGAAAAGAGGCTGAGCTTTGTGATTTTTTTTAAAAGGGTTTAAATTGATTAGAGGAGAAAAGGGGAGCTATGTGATTTTATAGGGTTTATTATAGAGGAGAGAGCTGAGTCTGGGGATATATAGGGTTATATGATAGAGGGAGAGAAGTGGCTCTTTTTTTTATTAGGGTTATTAATGGGAGGAGAGAAGCTGGGGCTGTGATTATAGGATTATATAAATAGAGGAGGGAAGCGAGCTCTGTGAATATTTATGGTTATTAGAGGGGGGGGGGAAAAGGAGAAGCTTAAAGTGTGATATATAGGGTTTTTCGATAGAGGAGAGGAGCTGGTCTGTGATTTATAGGGGTTTACGTTTAGAGGAGAGGAGCTGAGTCTGTGAATTTTAAGGGTTATATGATAGAGGAGTTTGAGCTCGTGAAAAAATTTAGAGTTTTTTGTTTGGGAGGAAAAAGCGCTCTGTGTTAATAGGGTTTTTTGATATAGGAGAGAAGCGGGAGTCTTTGTGTATATGGGTTTTTTTTAAAATTGGGGAAAGGGGAAAAGCGAGCTCTTTTATATATGGTTATATATGGGGGTGAGGGACCCTTTTGTGATTGGGTCTTAGGATAGGGGAGGGGGACCCTGAGCTCGGTGTTCTCAAAGGGTTATTGATAGGGAAAGAGGAGCGGCTCTGGGGGTTTTTTTGGGGGTTTTAATTTTTGTTGGGAGAGGGCTGAGCTCGGGGATTAAAAAGGGGTTTTGGGTGGTTGGGAAACCCTGAGCTTTGTTTTTAGGGGTTTATGATACGGGAGAGAAGCTGAGCTCTGTGTATTATAGGTTATATGATAGAGGGAGAGGAGCTGAGCTCTGTGGTATATAGGGTTATATGATAGAGAAAAGAGAGCCCTTTAATATTGTATATAGGGTTATATGATTTAATGCTGAATTTCTGAGTAAAAAGTAGAGAAAAGTCCTACTGACCCGGATTACTGTACATACATTGACAGATTGCTCTGCACACACAGTGGTACAGGGAAAGCTGTCAACCACTGTATGTGGGTGGGGTCAGCAGGACTTTTAAAATTTCCTCACCTTTTTAACTCTGTCACATAGGACATAATAAACCACCTGACAGGTTCTCTTTAAACCATTACACTTTTTCAAAGCCATAGTACTGCATTTTTTGCCTCTTATTTCATATGTGGATGCCAAATTACAGAGATTGTTTCCCCTAGAATCATTGAGACTAGGCGGAAATACCTTAAAGGAGTTGTCTCACTACAGGCTTTCAGCCTACTTCAATGTGTCTGGCAGTAAAGGATTTTAGAATTCAGGGGCGTGCTTCTTGTCTGCCTCTTCTCCTCCCCCTTCCTCCCTCCCCTCAGCACACAGACAGCTCTCCTTCTATACAGCAGGGGGAGGGCAAGGGGGTTTGCTGCCAGGGTTAACTCTGTGTGTGCCTGCCTAGATCTGCTACTCATTGCTGAATCAGCTGCACTGTCAGCTCCACAGAGTCAGGAGACAGCAGGGAGAGGGCTGATCTATGAGTGTGGAGAGGTCTGTGAAGCTGTGTATGCTAATAGCAGAGCAGGGAGGATGCAAGTGTTCCTATACCCACTGCTTAGCATACAAATCTCCACATCTCAAGCAACAACAAACAAACCCTGTCAGAACAGACACAGGACAGCTGTGAAGTGAGTTACTATAATCACCATGTGTCACTAATACAGCAGAGCAGGGAGGGGTATGAACCGTTCACATGCTCCCCTGATCTGTTCTATTATAATAGTCAAAGCTCCACAGATGCATCATGATTATAGTAACACACTTCACTGCTGTCACATCTACTGACCGAAAGATCAGCCTCACCTCTGCTCTCCTCAATCTGTGTAGAGAGCAGGAGGGAGCAGGCACACACAGGGTTAATCCACACAGACACAGAAGCCAGAGCGCTCCCCCTCCCTTCCCTACAGAAGCATACTGTGCAGGAGGGGCTCTGTGCTCTGATCTGTATTCAGTAACAGATGAGTCCCCAGGACTGGCAGCCAGTGAGATAACAATCAACAAGTCAGATGCTATAGGGATTTCAGGAGCTGATGCACTACTACTAACAGGGATAACTCAAAATCAGTAGGACATTTGTAATGAACATATATTGCAAAGCTGCTTGTTTTATAAAGATCTTTTAATTAAAACCCAATCATTGTAGCGAGACAACCCCTTAAATAATATGGTTTGCATGGAGGCAGAAGGGACGTAACTAGAATTCATAGGGCCCCATAGCAAAAACAGCATAGCATAAACTAGAACAGCAGCCATAAGCAGCAATAAGCAAAGGTATAAATAATACCGCCATACATCAGGAAACAGAAGTAGTAGTGCTGGAGAGCAGAAAGCAACAATCAAGTTTAAAGAGGACCGGTGGTTGTTTCTAATATGTCTGTTTTAGTAAATCCATATGTTCCCTGTGTAATAACAATTCTGGAGCATCTTCTCCTATAACTCTGTGCTGTGCTGTTCCTCTGTTAACCAAATCATTCAGCTGGGTGTTACCATTTCAGTTTTTAGAGGATTGTGCACCTGCACACACTGACCGCCAGCACGGATTGGACAATGTCAGAATGTGCAGGGGCACAACCCCAGTTGGTAACACAATTTATTCTGTGTTTAAATCAATACATCATTAATTTGCAAAAATAGGTTTGTGTTAAAAAAAAGAATAAAAGTCCTTCTCTTTTTTATTCTCATGACCAGTCGCCCCGTATCCTCAGTCTAGTCCAATGTTAAATAAAAGCGGACCCAACTATCTTCACATACATGTGAACACTGAGCCCTATGGAGGAGACGGCCCTATTGTAACTACAACTGTATTGTATAAACCCTCAAAGAAATCAACTGGATGGAGCAGCTTAAGTGGTAAGAAATTATGTATCCTGAGATATTTTACTGTTCTACATTCAATTCACAACATACATAGATATAAAGCATTAAAGAACGAAGTATCCTCAGAGCCCGTATCGCGAGTCAGTGCTTAAAGTACAGCATTGAAAAAAACTTTGAGATTCTTAGTTCACACGTTTTGATCAAAAAATGTTTAAGCCACCCACGGCTTACAACGTGATCTCAAGGCGGGTGGTCCTACGCTATCTTTACCTCTCAATAGAGCCAAATTCCGACTTCTCATTGGTCCAACCGACCTCCATTATCCAGAGAGAAAAATAAAAAAACACCAACCTTGCAAACACTCTGCACTGATATAACAGCCTGTGAAGGTGGGCGGAGTGCAGGAAATCAAAATGGAGGCATCCATTCCTCCCTATATAGATTAAAAGCAATATATGCCAAATACAACGTAAAGTTCTGCACAAAAAAACAGCATTGTCTCATCTGGATGTTCAACGTAGTCCACAAATACAGAAGAGAGTCATAGTCTTAGGTTAGCACAGCTCTATGTACAGTATGATACCAATGAGAATAACCCAGGGCTGTGTTAACAGCCTTATGGGCCTCTGTGGATAGCAGTGCAGTGGGTCCTGCCCAAATACTTGACATCAGTCTAGACCATGCCGAAACATAACACCATATGAAGCCGTGCCTCTAACCACCTACAAGCACCCCCAAATCATCGTGCCAGCCATGTCAGGACACCCTTCAGATGTCTTGTGGTCAGTCTGCAGCCTACAAGACCAATAGACAAGACAGGGAGCCGATGGCTCCCTTCTACACTATGGTTCTTAACTGTTTGCATGTCCTAAGAACAAACAGTTAAATAAGTGGAGCCAACAGAGGAATCCAGTGCATTTTCCCTGGATTCCTGGGACATACATACACCACCTGGGGCCCCTATGCTTGTGGGGCCCCTGCCCAATGTAAAAGATGGCCCTGGAATAACCAATAACTAAACCATGGCTTTTTCTCATAAGATATTATTCTGTATCTTTAATTATTTTTTTCATGTTTATCTAATTCATTTAATAAACAGTTTATGATATAAGAAGACATTATGAGTTAGTTGACTCTCTTCTCACTTTTTTAGTACCTGTAAATTCTAAAATTGTGAAACTGGAAAACCTGGAGCCAAGAACTGATTACAAGGTTTGTGTTCAGTTGGGGCGAAAAGGAGAAGGAGGAGTGGGACATCCAGGTCCAGAAATGATCTTCACCACAGAAGCATTTGGTAATTGACCGGCATGTTTTTTTTTTTCCAAGCTGGTGGTTCAAATTTCATAGCAATTTGTCATTAAAGGGGTTGTCTCACTACAAGGGTTGCTTTTTATGTTAAAGATCACTTTGCAATATGTGTCCATTAGCAGTGTCCTACCTATTCCAAAATATCCACTCTTGTATGAGCTGCATCAGCTTCTCAGGTTGCTATAGCTACAGTTTGTTTACTCTCTCATGATAGGCTGTCAGCATTGGTTGCTATAACTACAGACCTGGCTTCTACTGCAACCTAGTAGAAGCCAGTAAACACGTCCCTGAATTCAAAATGAAACCAAGAAAACAGGACGAATCAATGTAGTGAGACAACTCCTTTAATGTTAATAATTATTAATTCATTAATATTATTAATTAGTTAATTAATGTTAACATGTACTGTTCCCTTTTACTCTATTTCATTGTGTCTTATTACAGATCATCAAAGAGCTTTTCCCAGTTAGGTGTATAAAACTAGGTAAAGGTTGAATAAAGCAATTTCACTGTTTCTTCTTTCTTTGACCATAGTGGTCTCTGTTGCAATTTACACCCTTGTTTGGAAGCCGGCTCATGTCCTACCACCCATGTGTTTCTGGTACAAGCTTCCTTTTCCACAGGAGATTTGGTGCTTTAGCATTTTTTGCTGATTTTTATGCAGGGTTTTATCCAAACTTACACTTTAATATTTTCAGTTTCACTCATTTAACTTCTTAAGCCCCAGGCCTGTAAAGGCCTTAATGACCAACACATTTTATTTAGTTTTTGCCTCCTTGCTTTAAACAGTCGTAACTTTTTTATTTTTTCAATGAAATTGATGAGCCCTTTTTATGGGGGGAGAAGTTGAATTTTTGGGGGCATATTTTGAGTTAATATAAATATTGAGAATTTTTTTTTTTTTTGTTAGATTATTCCCGGGGTTTTTGGGTCATGGGATTCCTAAATTGTAGTTTTTTGGGGGGTTTTTTGTGATGTGGGCACAATAATTTTTTTTTAAAATATTTCTTTTTTTATTTTATTTATTTTTTACATTTTTTTTTATGTTTTTTACCTTTTTTTTATAATCCCATGAAGGGATAACTATTTTAAATTTTTTTACACTTATATTTATATATGCTAATACATTAGACTGTTTCATACTGACACAGGCAGCAGTCAGGGCAGAACAAATTGCCCCGTGCAGGCTTTTATAAGACGCCCAGGGGGCTCTAAGTCCCCAAGGGGTGACTTACAGTGTTTTCCCCCGTACATTGGGTCACCAGGAGGTCCAATCAACCTTTGATTATGCCACGGTCATGGACCACTGCAACCAAAGGAGTAAGCACCGGGGATAGGAGCTTTCCTCCGTTTCCTGGTGCTTGCAGAGACTGCTGTAGGAACAGGACTGTTAACTACAGCTCTGTGCCTAGTGCAGCTGCGGTTCTGTGAGCCGCAAAATCCCTCTTTCTGCAGTAATGTCTCCGGACGTCGCTGCAGATTAAAGACTTGCAACGCCCACTGTCAAAAGACGGTGGGTGGATGTTAAGGGGTTAACTCATTGGAATTTGACTTGAACTGGGAATTGCTGAATGTCCAAGACATCAATATTTGCATTTAAAGTTTTTGTTGAAAATTAAGCTAATAACTAATACAGATAAAGCAAGCCCTTACATATTAAAATCAGAAAAAACTGCTGGAAGCTGAAAATCAATTTCTATGTTCAGGATAGGAGCTTCTTTGGGTTATGGTTTTTTATGTCCAAGGTATAAGAAAATGTTGTCACCCTTATCAGGTGACCAAAGGACCATATATATGGGTAGATAGACATAGATATATAGAGGGTTGCAAAAGTATTCATACTCCTTAAACTGTTCCCCATTTTTATACCACAAACTTATATGTATTTTATTTATATTTTATGTGATAGAGCAACACAAAGTAGCAAGTATTTGTGAAGTGTAAAGATAACTATACATGCTTTTCCAAATTTTAGCAAATTAAAAAACTGAAAAGTGTGGCACCTTTATCTGTAATGACAGCTGCAAGTCTGTTGGGGTAAGACCCTACCAGCTCTGCACATCTGGAATTGTTTCCCAGTCTTCCTTGCAAACTAGCTCTACTTCCATCAGATTTACAGATGATGGAGTGAACAGTGCTCTGTGATATGTTCAGAGCTGGTGCTGTTTTTTTTTTTTTTTTTTTTTTAAACCTAACCCTGCAATACACTTTGCTACAACTTTATCCCTGAGCTGTCTGGTGTGTTCCTTAATTTTCATGATGCTGTTTATTCACTAATGTTCTCTAACAAATATCTGAGGCCTTCACGAAACAGCTGTAGTTGTACTGACAATAAATGTCATACAAATGTATTCTATTTTCTAATGAAGTGACTTTTAAAGACTATTGATCACACTGGATTTTATTTAGCAGTATCAGAGTATAGGGGGCTGAATACAGCACGCTTAATTTTTTTATTAGCAAAAATTTGGAACAGAACATATAATTTCTTTATACTTTACAAATACTTGCTACTTTGTGTTGCTTATCACATAAAATGTCAGTTACGTAGAGCAAATTTGTGTAAACACATCAAAGATAACGGAGTCACTGAGCAGTTAAAAATGTGTCTTAGCACCATGTAAGTTTTTCTCTCTCACTAGAAGCTTCCTCTCATGACAAATACAGCTGTTAGTTCACATTTATAGCTGTAACGTTTAAAATGAGGAACAGACCAAGGGCTATGAATACTTTTGCAACCCACTGTAGATATGTAAAATATTTCTAGACTTGGTAATAACAATATTAACCATTGACTAGTAATGCATATGTCTTACTTTTTCTAGGCCTTTCTCCTCCAAAAGTAATAAATCTGACACCTAGCAGTCAAACATCTCTAAATCTGACTTGGTTACCAAATGAGGAGGACTCTGAAGAAGAACATGTGTATGAAGCAAATGCGAGCCCAAAATGCTATAGAACAAAATTTAAAGAAACTCCAAAATATAATGGAATTATAATAGATAACCTCAAGCCAAAGACATTATACCACTGCAAAGTAAGAGTGAACACCAAGTCACAGGGAGAATGGAGTGAGCCAATCTATGCTTGGACATACAGTGATGGTAAGTAAAATTTGGCCCTCAAATTTTTGCCCTCATACTTTTGGAGCAGAATATATTAAATAATTGTAAAAATAAAAATATAACAATTCTGGTTACTCAGTTTTTATGTTTTTGACGTTAGTATACCGCCTCCAACTGGCTTGAGAAATTATTCCAATCTCTGTCTATGGAGTTTGTATTAAGTATTATGCCCTATGAGAAGAGGCCAATGAACGTTACATCTTTTTTATGATCAGATCTACAGTATCTCACAAATACACCCTCCCTTTTTTAAAAAAAATTTTTTATCTTTTTTATGGGACAACTTGAAAATTGACCTTAAAAATGTAAAGTAATCATTTCACAGCTTGTATAACATGTAAAAACTGTTGGCATCAAAATAACTCAACATATGAGTGCTGCCGGGCTGGTGGGGAGGGTCAGTTCACTGAGGAACCATTACTTCAACTTTTCTATGACATACTGAAGCAGGCGGATCCCCCTTTCCCCAAAACTTGGCTGCGGCGTATTCCAACATGATAATACCCAAACAAACTCCAACTGACCACGCCTTCTAAAAAAAAATTAAGTAAAGGTGCTGGAAACTGGCCAAACATGTCCCAGACCCAAACCCCATTGAAACACTTGAGGCCCTCCTCAAACAGAAGATGGAGGAGCGCAAGGTCTCTAACATCCACCAGCTCCATGATTTGGTCATGGAGGAGTAGATGAAGACTCTAGTGGCTGCAACCTGTGAAGCTCTAGGGAACTCCATGCCCAAGAAAGTTAAGGCAGTGCTGGAAAATAATGGTGGCCACACTAAATATTGACACTTTGGGCACAATTTGCCCATTTTCACTTAGGAGTGTTCTCACTTTTGTTGCCAGTGGTTTAGACATTGATGGTTTTGTGTTGAGTTATTTTGAGGACACACCACATTTGTTATACAAGCTGTACACTGACTACTTTATATTGTACCAAAGTGTCAGATCTTAAGTGTTGTCCCATGTAAAGATACAATACAATATTTACAAAAATGTGAGGCGTGTACTCAAATTTGTGAGATACTGGATATATTACCTTTTTAATATCATTAAAGAGATATTCTCATCTCATTGATTAGCTTTAAACATGTAGGGAAAGGTAAGATTACCAAATACATTGCTGTTCCAATTGTGCTTAATTTCCATTAGAGCAGTTCTTATCTCCTGCCTGTTACAGCTCTTTCTGTCCTAGCAGTGATCAGGCTGGTGACCTCACTCCCTACTGTGTCTTATCAACAGGATGGAACTTGCTTCTCAATTTCTGATCTTATCTTTCTACTGAGAAAAAAAGGTAACCCTTAGAGTTACTGACCTGGTAGCAGCTTTGTACCATCCTGTCAGGTCTGTAGAGTACATTTGTGTAATCACATCAAAGATAACAGATTCACTCAGCAGCTAAAAATGTGTCTTAACAGCATGTAAGTTTTTCTCTCTCACTATAAGCTTCCTCTGATGACAAATACTGCTGATAGTTCACATTTATAGCCAGACATCCTGCTTGGACAGTGTCATTATTTTTTGTAACCCTTCCATCAGTAATGCCCATGGTCAGGAATAGGAGCTAGCAGACTTGAAATGTCATCCACTGATGTAGACGAGCGCACTGCCTGCACCGGAAGTATCAGCCTGAAGAGTGAACACAGGCAGATAGGACAACCCTTTAAGATCTTAGTGATATATAATAAATTGAGAACATTGCATTTAATATTATATTTCATCTGATTATACTTATAGAAGTCCCACCACCTCCCACACATATCAATGTACTGAACATCACAGATTCGTCAGCGATTGTCACCTGGACAATTGAGGAGGGACACTCGATTTCCACTGTTATCATTCGTTATAAGATATTTGGAGACACTGAGTACAATCATGACATCAAGATCAGAAATATTACAATCACCCAGTATCAGCTAAAGGGACTGGAAGCCAACTCCCCATACCTGATTGAGTTATGCACGGAGAACAATATTGGACAAAGCTTTCGCAATCCTGTACGAGATGTAAAAACCCGACAGGAAATTAAAGGTAAGTCATCATTTAAGCTCTTTTGCCAAGATATCAAATTATTTATATAAATTGGCAGAAAATCAAAATGAGCACAAGTAGGTGAAAGAATGATCAGCTTACCACCGTTAGAGTCCCAACAATGCCATTCAGGAGGGTCTCAGCCGATGCGTGCAGGGGTAAATCCCTGGGCTATTTCTCATGTATCTCCGAAAAAAGTTGAATAGCATACAAACTGTTTGGCAGTACAGCAAGATAAGAACTAGAGTATAGAGACCACGAGCTTATATAAGAATAGTCAGCGCACTACTATTGCAGTCTGAACAATGACAGGAGGGTCTGATGCATGGAAGGGAACTAATAAGATGTATCATCAAATTACTAACAGGAAACTAGACACCAATATTTAGTTGCACATTGAGATAATAAAAAAGATAAAACACTACAAGATGGTGCTTTAATACATCTAATCAACTTTTCTTTGATCTCCTTACATGAGAAAATTACAATGTTTGGAAGCACCTACAAAGTTAATTTTGCTTAAAGGTGTTTTCTTGCTACAAAGATCATATCTCAAATGATGGGGACAGTAAAAATAAGCACTTTTGCAATTGGTTTGCATTACCTTAGTCACTTAGTATAACAGATCTGAGCTAATCTGTGCATCTACAGCTATTTATGTAGCAGCTGGATGGGACACGCCCCCTTTTCTGTGATTGGCTGACTGATATGTCATTCAGCCTGTTCGGACATGCCCCCTGGAGGGAAACGCCCCCTGTGCAGTGATTGGCTGCCTGCACTCTGTGCTTACTCTCCTCTGAGTTTTGGAAAACAAAAGTGAAACAAATTGCCTGAGAGGGCTGTGTGTGTACAATGAAGGCTGTCTCAGCTTCTCTTTATACTCATCTTCCAGTGATGGCTCTATGTAAAGGATCTGGGCAATTACTGAGCGTCTAGCTGCTAGATTCACTCTCCCCTCCTATAACACAATCTTGTACCCTGTACTCCTCCCATATTACAGCCATATACAGTCTGCTCTACCTCCTGCTTGATAACAGAGTGGGGAGGGAGGAGGACAGCGTGCATTTCTCACATTTGTTTCATCAGTTCAGGCTGTATATAACTGCTTACATCAATGAAGGTGTTCTGGTTACATCAATGCAGGGGTTCTGGTTACAGCAATGCAGGGTTTCTGGTTACAGCAATGCAGGGGTTCTGGTAACAAGAATCCTGTGCAGTCTGGGAGGCAGGTGACAGCTCTGCAGACCAGAGAACATTGAAGGAGATCTGCAGAACCGTGACGTCCTCTCCCTTTCACTGCTTCACACACAATGATGAAGTCACAACTCTTCAGTGAAGAGAGACACGCCTACTGGGAGTCGATACACGCCTACAGTGAAGAGAGACACGCCTCCTGGGAGGAGATACACGCCTACAGAGAAGAGAGCCTCGCCCCTGGATTTGAAGCTGAAACAGATAGAAACAGCTCAAGTCTACGAAAGTTTTTAATGATAAAACCCCTTTAATAAGAGCAACAGTAATTGTGTCATGTATATCTGTGGTTGCTGACTATACAGTGAATACAGATTTACAGGAGGCATTCAGCTCCGATTGCCACTAATTTTCTTAGGGAATGTTCACATAATAAGTAAAATTTACTCGTTGGATTCTGCCACTGAAAACTACATTGTCCGACGCATTTTCAACAGGTATTTCACATGCTTAATGCATGTGGATTTTTTGTCATTTTTTGGTTTGGTTTAGTCGCGGTTTACAGTCAGAAACCAGTCCCGTTCATGCCTATGTGGTTTTGGATGCAGAAAACCACATACAAATGTTTTGATTGCATATTGCATGAGGTTTTTAGCCATCCCCATTGACATCAATAGTAAATTTCCATGTGTTTTCCATGCAGAAATATTACAACAGAATCAGCATGAAAAAAGGTTGTTTTTTTTACTGCCCTTTGGTTTTGAAGTACAATGCAGATTTTCTATTGAAGTCAATGGTAATTGTTTCCTTTCAGTTTTAAATAAATATTTTAAATTGGAATCCGCATAGAATCCAACTAGAAATCCTCGTCTTATGGACAGAGCCTTAGAATTAAAATTTAAAAGCAGGATAAAAAGTACTAAGAAGTCAGTGTAGAGATCCAATGTGTTTCCATTACACAAGACAAAGCCTATTCTTCTTTACTCATGTAATGATCCTTGGAACATCATGAACCATTTAACTATGCAATGTCTATATTGAGTGGGTTGCCACCCTCGGCTTCTGGATGCGTGAATAAGGGTAAAATTGGTTACATAAATATATAGATGGGAATTTCTCATAGAAATGCATTATTTCAAGACGTCAAGTTTTCTGTTCTCTGAACTGTTTTACGGCTGGATTCACACACACAGTTTAGGTCTATATTTTTTTCCTAGCTACAACCACTACAGCCAAAAGTTTGTTGTAGGTTTATAGGAAAATCTGAAGCTCTCTGCACTTAGCGGAGGAAGTGTAAGGAGATTTATTAGTTGTTTTAAATGTACATAGTATAAAACTACATGATACAGGTAGAAGCTGCACCAAATCTATCACAGTGGGACACGCATGCATGATGAAAATGGAGCATTTGGCTGGGCATGTTAGTCACTTTTATCTTCCTCACATCACCTCATGTCTGGCTTACGTTACACTTTGCACATCATCAATAAATTTGGCACATTTTACAACTCCACTTAATCACGCAGTGTTTTGGTTGATTTTATGAGTCACATTTCTGTTGCATTTTACTTAGTAAATCTCCCACAGTGCATTTTGTCTTGTTGTAGGATTTTTTCTTTCTTTTGGGTGTGATGTTTTTGAGGAAGCTTTAACCACCCCCATAGACATCACATGTTATAAAAAATACAGCAAAAACATTCCACTGCCTATGAGACAATTTTCTTGTTTTTTTGGTGTTTTGTCACTCGGTACAAAAAGAGGTGGCCTGAATATGAGGAAGGACAGAACATTTTTCAATTATTTTTATTTTGGTTTATTGCTTATACAGTCTACTGGTCCATGAAATCTGATCATCTTTACCCTTGGGTGAAATATTGAGAATACTGACTTTAAATAAAGGGGTGGTCCAACAGCATTAAAGAATTGTCTAAGGGTTGGGTGGCCTTATAAATAGGAAAAAACGGATATCTTGCCTTTGAAACAGTCTGTTCTAGCGCTGCCACTGTTCCCATGCTTCCCACTGATGATGTCACATTCATTAGTTACATGATACTGAGACAATCATTGTACAACAAAAAAGAACCGAAAAATAATCTACTTCCGATTAACTCAATAGAAATCAAATAATAATGATTCTAATGATTGATTATTAGGGATTTACTATTTATTGCACGTGTTCCTTATATGTTTACCTAATATATGCAGTATATTTTATATCTGCATACATTATTACACTTTTTGATGGATTTTTTCTATATATTATGTATATTTGGATCATGTCAATATGGATTTATATCACTATTTTTATATTGAGTATATTGCCCTTTTGATACCGTTTCTTCCCCATTTTCTGTATTTTTAAGATATTGTTGTATTATTTCTATATTTATCTTTTTGTTTGAATAAATAAAAATTATTGTTTTATGAATCATTGGCCTCAGTGGTTACAGGCAGACAGAAAGATGACGCTAAGGCCTGTGATTGGCTGCCGAATCATGTGTCAGATCAACATGACGTAACTGATGGAGAGTAGCGGGGAGAGGGGGTGGGGGTTTAAAAATAAGTAGGTTTCAAAGGTGACCCTTTTGTAACCCCTTAATGACCACCCGCTGTCAAAATGTGGTGCAGGTCGTCTGTGTGCAATGACGCAACAAAACATTGCTGCAAACAGAAGGGTTTTGATGCTCGCAGTGCCGTAACTGCACTAGAAATGAAGTTGTAGTTAACAGCTCCATTCGTAGAGCAGACTCTGTAAATGCAAGAGAGCAGAGGAAACCTCCCATCCCCGGCGTTTAACCCCTTGACTGCCGAAGTCCATGGCCTTAA
The DNA here is from genome assembly GCA_025379985.1 of Phyllomedusa bahiana. Lineage (NCBI taxonomy): Eukaryota > Metazoa > Chordata > Amphibia > Anura > Hylidae > Phyllomedusa > Phyllomedusa bahiana. The sequence continues at coordinate 125,654 of JAODAL010001184.1, read as the reverse complement.
CATAATCAAAGGCGATTCCTCTGTTCCATTGGGACTGCCAGTGATGGAGCAGGGGATGTTTGTACAGTCAGCCCTGGGGACCTAGAGTAGCCCCAGAACTTTCTGGATAGCAAGTCCTGCAGTCAGGGCATACTGTGCTGCCCTGACTGCAGCCTGTGTCACTGTAACACAGAGTCCAATGTACTAGTATACAGGACTATGATAAGACAAGAACATTACTAAGTGTAAAAAAAAAAAAAGTGTTAAATAGTTATCCCTTAATGGGATTTAAAAAAAAAGTAAAAAAAAAAAAAAAGTAAAAAAAATAATAAAACAAAAATGTAATAAGAAAATTCTGGTGCATACATTACACAAAAAAAGAAACCTACACATATTAGGTAGCTACAGGACCGTAATAACTTGTAGAATTAATCTAACAAGTTATTTAGTGTGAAATGTGAATGGTGTAAAAAAAAATTTTTTAAAATACAGCAGTAATTAATTTTTAAACGTGAACTATACCTCCCAAAATACAACTTCTCCCGCATAAAACAAGCCCTCATACAACTTAAAAAACAGAAAAGTTACGACTGTTGAAACACAGGGAGGCAAATACTAAAAAATATAGCTGGTCATTGAGGCCTTTTCAGTCCTTGCTTACGGGATAACTATTTTTAAGGCCTCTGATCAGCAGATCATTTTTTAAAACTATAGACAACAACTTTAATTTTAAATTAATATTCTCAATATCTCACTCAAGGTTAAGATTTGAACTTAAACCCATGAAATCTTTTTTAACCAGGAATAAAAACGACATGACACCTTAATAATCATACTGATATTATACTTATTATTAAGTACTAAGAAATGTAAATTTATGATTCTCTACCCCATATCTGGACAACATCCCTATATTTAGACAAAATTTGAAGGTTGGCTACAAGCATTTTTTCTTGGTTACAACCCTTGGGGTGCTATAGGTGTCAGTTTACCAAAATCTTCCCCTAACCATGGCCCTGCCCCAGTACTCACTTTCGGGGACTTTAAGTTTGTCATAAATTTAAGTTTCATAATTGCCCTCTGTAAGGTCTTACTCTGTTATTGTTATCTCCCCCACCATATCAGGATCTTATGAATCAAAAGACAGCAATATGCTCCTTATTGCCATCTTAGGCTCCGCTGGCATGACCTGTCTAACCATCTTACTGGCATTTCTTATTATGCTTCAACTGAAACGAGCCAATTTCCAGCATAGAATGGCCCAGGCCTTCCAAAATGGAGCGGTAAGTTTTGTGATGTTTATATGTGAATATAAAAATATTCTGCATAAAAGTACAAGGGAATTTTTGTACAACTTAGAACCCTATTAATCTTTATTTTTGCCCAAATATGCATCTTGCTATATTGACATATTGTTATATTCTACTTTGGCCATCATTTTACAACATAAACTCATCACTAACACCCATAAAGCTCTCCACAGTGCTGCACCCCCTTACATTTCCTCTCTCATCTCTGTCTACCACCATACTCAGTCTCTCCGCTCTGCTGATGATATCAGATTACATTCCTCAATCATCTGAACCTCCGATGCCCATCTCAAAGATTTCACACATGCTGTACCGCGGGCGATCAGGCACACTCACCACCCTCATAGTTTTAAGAGGGCTCTGAGAACACATCTTCTCAGTCTGGCATATCAACACCCCCAATTGCTAACCCCCACCTGCTATCACACTCATCTGTCACTCCCAACACTAGGGCACTCACAGGCACTTATCTGTATATAGATGTACTGTCAGGTTCGCCCAACTTTTATGTAAACCACCTCCTATTTATGTAACATGGCTGGACCATTGTAAGCCTAGCACTTCTCACCCTTTATCTCCCCCTAGCACCCTTATGGATTGTAAGCTCTCATGAGCAGGGCCTTCACACCATGTGTCTCAGTTCTTTTAATGTGTAATGTCTGTATGTATACCCTCTAAATTGTAAAGTGCTGTGGAATATGTTGGTGCTATATAAATAAAGATTATTATTATCTGAAAAGTATAGCTCGTTACCCTAGGAGTGCCACTTTCTTTCAGGTGTTTTCCTATTGGCTCCTTTGCTACAAAAAAAACACATATTAAAAATGAAAAAAATAAATAAATGTTATTGAAATAAGTGTAAAATACATGAAAATGATGGTGCAAAAAACCATATGTAAAGGAAGCCATAGCAATGATTTACATCTATGTCATAATGTCTGCTCTTCTGTTCTGTCATAGGACAGAATGGGGTCCGTCAGGTTTCCATTATGGTGTCCCTCATTTGATTGGAAAAAACAGAGCTGCAGGCTGAACTATTTTTTCTGTCATTTTTAATTTAAATCCGCATCCGGATTTGAAATTTGGATTTGAATTAGCTAAATTAATGGCAGCTGGATTACACAAGAATTATAACATGAAATCCGCATCAAATTCCTAGTTAATATCCTTTATGTAGCCCTGCAGTCAAGATGTTAATACATTTATTTTAATATTGTCAATTTTAGTAAAATCAGAAAAGTAAAATAATTGCAAGCGGCTGATGAATGGCTATTATGTCACATAATAAGAGTAAAATGTGTGAAACCAATTTACAGCACTATCATGTTGATCATCGTACCTAGGTCAATACTATAATAATTTCATGTATTAGTTTTTACTGACTTTAGTTACCACTTCTTTATCTAATTGTGAGTGCAGCAGATCGATAGTGCAATTCCCAAGTCTCATTATCATACTTGTATTTAGCGGGAAGAACCAGTTGTGCAGTTCAATGCGGGAACACTCAACCATTTAAGGAAAGCAAAAAACAGCCCAGAGCCCGTGGAGTACCCGGTGTTAGAATGGAACGATATCAAGTTTCAAGATGTCATTGGTGAAGGGAATTTTGGACAAGTCCTTAAGGCTCGTATCAAAAAAGATGGTCTACGTATGGATGCTGCCATTAAGAGAATGAAAGGTATACGTGAATGAAATCTTAGTCTATGTCTAATGTATTCGTATTCAGTGTGCCTTCATGTAGGGCATGTCAATTGTGTATTTTCCACAGCTAACTTGTAGGTGGAAAATATGCATTATAACAGTGGCTATGGATATGGTGGATATGATTTTAATAAATCTCATTTGCATGGAAACCACGTACATATTGACCGGATTCTAAATCTACACTTAATGTTGTTATGTTTTTTGGTATGGATTTTGCTTTAGAAATGTTGTGATTCTGCTTCCAAATCTAAACAGCAGATTCTGAACCCATTCATTTTTTAACGTTTTCATTACATTATCCACACTTAGGGCGACATATCCCAATACGAATGTGCTATAGTTTTGGTGTATTTTGCGGCCAAAAAACTTTCAACGCCATATTCTCGATATAAATGAACTGTAATATACCACAACTAGGCGCATTATAAGCCAGGCACATCACATTGTAATTTGGCTAAAAAGGCGCATTAAATATAGTAGCAATGATACGCTGTGCACCTCCATAACGCAATGCGCCTATCGAGGTGCATTACATACACTAGTAATGATACATTGTGCACCTCTGTAAAGCAATGTGCCTCAATAGGTGCATCACATACACTAGCAATGTTACGCTATGCACCTTGATTGCGTAGTGCGTCTTTTCAGGCGCATTACGTTTACTATGTCAGGTATACCATATGCCAGATTTTTGTGCTTTCAGGAGCACTTTACACTTTTGCACCTAAAAACTGCCGCGGCGATGCCAATTTTCAGACATGTCGCCCTGAAATTCTACAGTGCTGTATCCACAACAGATCCAAACCAAATTCAGGATCTGGTACAAATTTGCTCCTATGGATTTCTACAGAAATGTTGCAAGTTTTGAGCTGTGTAAAAACTGAAGCATTTCTGTCCTTTGAGAAAACAACTGTAATGTCTAGATTTAGAATTACTATATACAACTGTTATATAATAGTATATATGATATGATTGTCTGCTGTGAACTGGTTTAAAATAAAAATAACTTATACATACCTTACCTGCTGCCGCCATTCCACCACCACCAGAGCTCCAGAGTCCCCTGCCAGTTGCTCAGCAGTGATGGTCCACACATTGCTCACGTGATTGTGAGCCAATCACCTGCTTCAGTGACCCAGGCTTTAATGTATATGACCACCGAGGCCAGTAATGCGATCACAATCACATGACCCGGAAAGTATCCGCTACTGCTAAGTAACCGACAGGGGACACGGCAGCAGGAAAGTTATTTATTTTAAAGCAGCTCGGACTAATAGTGGATCCTCTGAAAATATCCAAAACCTTTTTAAAGATTATTCAAGAAAAGACGTTAATAAACAATATCACTTTACAATTAACATTAATATTGATATTTTTGTTTGCTATTAGAATATGCATCAAAGGACGATCACCGAGATTTTGCAGGAGAACTTGAAGTGCTTTGCAAACTGGGTAGTCACCCCAATATTATAAATCTTCTGGGAGCCTGTGAACACCGAGGTCAGTGGCAATGGATTAATACTTTGATATGTTTAGGGTATGTTTAGCTGTCCCCCACTGCTGTCACTCCTGGGGGTCTCTCCTTTCATCCCAATACAGGGGAGAGGCTTGTGCTCCATTCATTAAAAATATAAATAAAAATATATTTTTTTATATTTTTTTTTTTTTTTTGTACCACACAACCCCTTTAGGTTCTTGTGCAATTTTTTCTATCATGTAACTTTAAATATCATTTAATCAGTCATATCATAAATAAATGTGGAAGGGAAATAAGTGATAGCAATTTTTTTGATTGCCTGAGCAAATACAGTATAAAAATTTGTGGCAATGTAAAGGTTTGAGAGGGTATTCCCATTTCATCAATTCGCTTTAAATATGTAGGCAAAGGTAAAGAAAGATTATTACCAAATTCACTGGTCTTTAGACTTTGCTTCCTTTCATAGTTAGAGCAATTCTTATCTTCTGTTTTTGTATACAAGCTTCCCTATAATCACTGACCACCTCTCTCTGCTCTAACAGGCTCTTGAGCCCTGACAAGAATGGTGTTGTTATTCCCTGCTGTATCTTAGCAGCAGGATAGGAGCTTGTTTATATTACTTACTGACAAACCCATTAGGGCATGTCCCCATGGCATGGGTTTTCGGACGGTTTGCGGTTTTGCAGACCACCTGAAAAACCGGCCAAAAATTAGCAGAACGGGGCGCTATGGAAAACCCGTGCAGCAGTCCCCACTGCACGGGCTTTCCGCCCGGCAGTTTTTCCGCCCATGGGCCGCCCGAAAAACATTGAGCGTGCACATTCTTCCATCCAGTTTCCGGACGGAATATATGCATCTCAATGTGAAGGGGGAGGGCTTTTCTCTGCTCATCGCAAAACAGTGCAAATACCGGTTGCATAAACCGACCGGTATTTGTCACTTGCCGTGTAAACGGCCCCTTAGGGTATGTTCACACGATGTGTTGAGTCCGTGTGAACATACGTTTTTAGATACGTGTTTGGTTCCATCTGTCTCTGTCGGACCCTAAGCGGACCCAAACACGCAGCTAACAAAGAGCATTGTGATTTACATTGCTTTTACTGTGAAACACGCATTGGCGTTCACACGAGTGATCATCAATGCGTATCTCATTGCATCTTTCCGATCAGTCTTTTGGATCCGTTCCAACAATTGACACGTCAATTCTTGATCCGAAAGATGCAGCAGGAGCCCCTATTTAAAACTATAGCGTGCGATCCTGCTGCAGCCAACATGCATTCGTTTAGGATCCAATGGCCGCTGCACTTTTGGATGTGATTTTTGGATCCAAAAACGCTGTGTGAACAACCCCTTAGAGCTCTGTAGCTTTGTGCACTGCTTTGAACCTCAAGCTGGCTGTGGCTCTGTGAAACAGTATGGTGAGACAAACTCTTTAAGGAATAACCCCTTCCTTAAAATAAAGCTATTTTAGTGATTTTGTCCAGCCACCTTTCCTTTTCAGCAGTCACTACAGCATTTCTTGGTGACAATTCACAACTGGGACAGGTCAGAAGATCACTGTAACTACTATGCATATGTTATACCTGGGAAATCCCCTAGGAAGCAACAACAACTATTAGGGCATGTCCCCACGGAACGGGTTTGTGGACGGTTTTTCAGACGGTTTGCGGTTTTGCAGACAGTCTGAAAAACCGGCCACAAATGAGCACAACGAGCTTCTATGGAAAACCCTGCAGCAGTCCCCATTGCACGAGTTTTCCGCCCGTTATATTTTTCCGCCCGCGGGCCGCCCGAAAAGCAAGCAGGGAATATGGGCAAGGGAGTGGGAAGGGGGAGGACTTTTCTGCACTCATCGCGGAGAAAAGCTGTCCTCCTCCCTCCCCGTGGCAGTGTGTACGGCACACAAACCAGACAAATGCTGGTCGGATAAACCAACCGGTATTTGTCCTCTGCCGTGTGAACATGCCCTTACTTGTTGATGTATGTATACTGTCTATGTGTAAAGAACCAGATACTCTGATATTTTATTTATTTATTTTTTAAATGTTTAGAATAAGTAGGTTTTAGAAAAAGAGATAAACACATACATATTTGCAAGCGGGAGAGAAATTACGCTAGTCAAGCCAATGTCCAAAATTAGTCTAATGTGGGCCAATGGATGAGAAAAAGAAATGACAGAACTGCCAGTATCTCTTCTATCAAAGTAATTGTCTAGCTTACCCAAAAAGAAATTCACATCCGCATCAGAGGTTCAGTCTGGAGCCTTGTACACGGAGGCGGCACTGGATCCGGTCCCAACAGACCTCAACAGATCCCACGACAGACAATGAGATCCATTGGGTTTCCATCATGGTGTCCATCTTTTTAACAGAAAAAGTAGTACTGCATTCTGCACTACTTTTAATGTGATTTTACCAGAATACTGTATGTGACAGATACTGCAAATGAAACCTCTGACATTGGTGTGAGCCTGGCCTAAAGAGGTTTCCCTTTGCCCTGTAAAACTTCAAGCCCCATTATATTTTGCTGTGCTTTGCTCTTTCCCACCTTTAGTTTCAGTGCACCCCCCCTGTTTCCTACCTCATGTTAAAATCCTTGGGGATCAAGATCAAATCAATCCAAGATCAAAGGGCTGTGGTTTGAAAGGCTGCCCTGAAACAAAGCCAAACTCTTTTGATCACCTAGTCTCATGGGCTCGACACAAAGTAAAACTCTATTAAGCTTTTTGTCATCAAACAGCTGATGTAGTACTGCAGGAAGCCCACAGAAAATGTAATGACGTGTATTACAAAAGGTGCACAACTTTGAGTAGGATGTTTATTTTTTTCCTCCCAGACAACCCCTTTGAGGTTGATAATGATCACTTTGGGCAACATGTCCCAACTCGCAAAGCCAGTACACCAAAACTAGGTGCATTATACGCCAGGCACGACACTTTGTAATGTGCCTAAATATGGTGTGCTGTGCGCCCCCGTTGGCAATGCGCCTATTGAGGCGCATTACATATGTTATGCGCCTCCATCAGGCAATGCGCCTCGATAGTCGCATTACATATACTACCAATGATATGCTATGCGCCACAAGTTGCACAATGCGCCTTTTTTATGCGATTCGCTTTCTAAGGGGTTTTGCCACGAAGTGAGTTTGTCTGCTCAGAAGAGAAGTTAAACAAACAGGCAGCCTCATGATGGAGAGGGAGGGGGGCTTAGAGAGAGCCAGGAAGCAGGGGGCGTGTGCAATGTGTACTCAAATAATGACATTATAACCAGTGGATTTTCTATACAAAAGAAACAGGATCTTTCTCCACAGTCCCTAGCAAGCTCCTTCATGTTCCCTATCATCAGATAAGAAGTGCAAACACGCAAGCACAGCCAGATCAGCTCCTGTCAGCTCCTCTGGTTGTGTCTAATGTAAACTTTCAGGAAACTAAGGGCTTCTGATTAAGCCTGTAGCTGTCACAGGCTTCACTTTTTTTAATTACATACATTTAGAAAAGTGATTTTATACTCATTTTGGAGGATCCCACGTCAACATTATATCTTGGCAAAACCCCTTTAAGTTTTCTAAGCAAGGTATACCGGACGCCAGTTTTTTGAAAGTATCGGACTTTCTGGCATACTTTACACTGATTTACTGTGCCTAAAAATGGCGTGGAAACGCCACTTTACTGACATGTGGCCTTTAGTGGGTAAAGTGGAATAATGTCATTTTTTCATAGAAAAGGGACTTTGTTTTCTGGAAATATAGCATGTACCTTGTCCCTGATAGTAAAAATCTAGTCTGACCACATCACATTTTTCAACTTTTCCTTCTTCCAGGCTACTTGTATTTGGCTATAGAATATGCTCCCCACGGCAACTTGTTGGACTTTTTACGGAAAAGCAGAGTACTGGAAACAGACCCAGCATTTGCCATAGCCAACAGCACAGCATCCACCTTGTCATCACAGCAGCTTCTACAATTTGCAGCAGATGTCGCTCGAGGCATGGATTACCTGAGCCAAAAACAGGTTGATGCTTTGCATAATATTCATGGCAATAAAATACAAGAGTGTGATTTAAAAAGATGTCATTTATAAAATCCTGGCTGAATTATAACCCAGTTTGTACAGCAATTAAATGGCTATAAAAATGGTTTATAAACACGTTGCAGCCACATCATTTTATGAGATAGACTTACTTACAGAATGTAGCTGAGCTCAGGTTGCAGGAAAGTGTTACAGATTTATACCGAGATGAAATTGGAAGCACCTTATAAATTACAGGCTGGCTATTTGAAGCTGTATGGTAAGAAGTATGTGATATGCAAGACAAAGTTTCAAGACTTTTATGTGTCTATATGTAAGTAGCTTTGTAAAGACATTCCTTAATTCTCTGCATTCTCACTTTTTATATACTAACTGGAAAAACTTAAAGAAGGTATCTTGCTAAGAATGGCATCTAGCTAAATAGGACATATGGGAGAAGTGATTAGTTGGCAGCTGTTGACTAACACATAAGACTTTTGTCACAATATACTTCCCAAATGTCCTTCCTTCAGCTTAAAGGGAATGTGTAATCAAAAAATGAGCCATTGTTTAACTCCCGTTTTTATGTTAAACATATTTTTTAGGAATTTTTTTTTTCCACATCACTTTCAATATTTTTTAATAATTCTTAAATTTTACAGTTTTCACTTTGGCCACTAGGCCTTGTTTTCTCTGCTTTAACAGCTGTCAGAGAGCTGCTTTACAGTAGCTTCATGCACATAGGAGACTTAAGACTGACTCAGTTCCATTGACTTCTATAGGATAGTTTTCTAGTCATGCTCTGTGACCTGGGAAGAAGTCACTGTGCAGGGAGGTGAAAGGGTGAACTGTGACATCTCCTCTTGTGACTGGTGGAACTCTTTTATTGTTGTTAAATGTTGGACCAATTCAATATGGCACCACATAAAATTATATACAAAAGCTATATACACTATTTTACAAAGAAACATGGCCATATACCTTACATTAAGACCCTTAGATGGTCCAGATGTTCCCTTCCACACATCCACATTCCCACTAAAATCCCCTTTACTGGCCCACCAACTGTTGTTATTACATTACTCACATTATTTACATATTTACAAATATACATATATGCAACTTTCATTGTGACTCGTGGATCCTGTGTTATCTATTCACACTGGTGTCTCCTTTCAGTTTGCCCCTCTTTGTGCTGATAATGAGCAGACAACTGAGACTCTTTCTCTACAGAACAGGAAGTGTTAGACCATTATTAGGCTTAGTGGCCAAAGTGAAAACTGCAGGACTTAAGAATTATTAAAAAATATTGAAAGTGATCTGGAAAATTAAAAAAAAATAACCAAAAATTCTTAAAAAATGTGTTTAACATAAAAATGTGAGTTAAACAATAAGTCATTTTTGATGACACATTCCCTTTAATATCCAGTATCATACACTACTGGAAAGATTAATATGTTGATGACACATAATAATTATGCTTGTCGTGAGCGACAGGTAGTTTTTGCATTATAATGAGCATACTTATGCTGATCATACAGTCCGTGTTATTGGGCCCAAACAGTAACACACAGCCTGCCTCATGTATTCATAAAGGGAGTACTCCCCTGTACCTCTCTGCAGTCACTGATATGCTATCGTACATACAAAACAGGCTGTCTGTCACCGCGGAGAGTGGTAGGGGGACGTAATTCTCTATATCTAGGGGTCTGCAGCATACTGTCATTCCTTCAGTTAGCAATATGACACAAAACATACAGCAGCATATAGAAAGATCTACTTTAAAAACTTAAAATACAACTCATATGCTTTTGTTTTTTTTATCTAGTTTATACATCGGGACTTGGCAGCAAGAATTATTTTGGTTGGGGAAAACTTTATTGCAAAAATTGCAGATTTTGGTTTATCAAGAGGACAAGAAGTTTATGTAAAAAAGACAATGGTAAGTATGTAGTTGAAGTCATACCCTCATACTCTCACCTCGTGGTACAAATAACAAATCTTGATTAACCCCTTAGCCCCGGTTCACACGGCTAATTCAAGCCGGAATTGTGAGCCGGATTGCGCTCGCAATTCCGGCTTGAATAAGGGGTGGGGGTGCGGCCCGCCGGCCCCATAGACGTGCATTATCCACGGCGCGTATTGCGCCTGGATAATGTGCAAGTGACTTTCTCCCCGCCCGGCGGATTCGCCGAGTAGGTCGGAGCGACGGCATCCACTGTTCTCGATGAGAACGGTGGATTACCGTAATTACTGCAACGGATTGGCGCCGTACTGCAGCGCAAATCCGGCGCGCAGTATGGCGCCAATCCGCGGCAAAATAAGCCGTGTGAACGGCCCCTTACCGCTCTAGCAATTTTTTTTTATATTGTGTTCGTTCTTTATTTCCCGTCATCCAAGAGCCATAACTTTATTTATTTTTAAGACAAGATGTGCTCTTAATGGTCCCATTTACCGTAGCACATAATGTGATATTAATGAGAAACCCTAAAGAAATTATCTGTGTAAAAAAAGACGTTGCAGCATTTTTGAGAATGTGGTGGTAGTGGGGGGTGGGTTTGTTTCCATGTAGCCTGATGTACATAATAAATGACACGTTAACTTCATTCTGTCGGTCAGTATAACTTTGTCGATACCAAATCTATATAGTTTTCATGGTTTACTTTTAAAAACTTTTTCTTTCTAGAATGGTGTAGATAAGTTGAACACTTGATGTGGGCAAATCTCCTACCTCGTGTCAGCGGGTTCTTGCTTGGACGCTCTGGCCAGCAGCATTCGCGCTTCCACTAGACACGGAACTACTGAGAGTGATGTCACCTACTATGGAAGCCCTCAGGTGACGTCCCCCTCAGTTGTTCCGTGTCTAGTGGAAGCGCGAATGCTGCTGGCCGGAGCGTCCAAGCAAGAACCCGCTGACACGAGGTAGGAGATTTGCCCACATCAAGTGTTCAACTTATCTACACCATTGGAATTTATCTATCATACACGGGATATTTTCGGAGTAGTAGCTAGGGGTAGCCAGTAAACACTGAATTCAAAAATAAAAAATGAGAAAACAGGACTGAGGTAAGATGAAACTATGTAGTGCGACAACTCCTTTAAAGGTTTATACATGTCCCCTCTTTCACACAGGGTCAATAATAGGGTTATCATAAAAATGCATGAGCCATCTCCTGTTCTTCAGTATGCCTGTAAATTATTATGAAGGCAGTCAGAGGTTTTTCCTGTCAGATTCCATAAACTTCAGTGGAAGAAAATCATGGCATGCATGTACAGAGATATCATACCCGAGAGGGTTCGGTGCCAATGTGCATGAGAAAATAAATATCAGTTCTAATGGTAGGTATATTAACAGTAGAAATCCCTAGCCAATCAGAACTCAGCAACTACAAAGGGAAAACATTATAAAATAGAAAAGAATGCTCAAGCTTAGCAATTACCCTATATAAGGGCACAAGAATGGCCATGGGACAAGACTTGAGGAATATATAGGGTTTTGTAATTTTTAGGGCTAGGTTCCAGACAGGGACAACCCTAGGGCTGAGTCCCCTGTTTTTCATAGTTTAGGGGTAGAATAGGTTTCCCTTAGGGCAGGGGCATCAAACTGCGGCCCTTCAGCTGTTGGGAAACTACAACTCCCATCATGCCCACTGTTATAGATTATAAAAAAGGAATGATGGGAGTTGTAGTTTCCCAACAGCTGGAGGGCCGCAGTTTGACACCCTTGCCCTAGGGTTTTCTAGGGTGAGGTCCCTACGCTTTGGTCCCTGTTTGGCCATTTGTTCGGCATTTCTGTGCCCTTATATATGGTAATTGCTAAGTTTGAGAGTTCATATCTAAATTTCTACTCTTAGGCCGTGTTCACACGGCTTATTCAAGACTTAATTCCAGCTAGAATAAGGGGCGGCTGCGGCGACGGGGCGGGGCCGCGGCCCGCCGGCCCCATAGACAGCCATAATCCACGGCGCGTATTGCGACTGGATACTGTGCAGGAGACTATCTCCCCGCCCGGCGTATTCGCAGAGCGGGGAGGAGCGACTGAATCCACTGTTCTCTATGAGAACTGTGGATTACCGTAATTACTGCGACGGATTGGAGCCGTACTGGAGCGCAAACCGGCGCGCAGTAGGGCTCCACACCGCGGAGAAATAAGCCGTGTGAACACGGCCTTACTGTTGTGTGAAAAAGTATTTGCCCCCTTCTTCTTTTTTTTTAATCTTTGGAATGTTTGTCATACTTAAATGTTTCACCAAACAAATTCAAATATTAGACAAACATAACACAAGTAAACAAAATGAAGGTCTTTATTATTAGACCTTGTTCACACGGCTTATTTGGCCGCGGATTGGAGCCGTACTGCGGCGGATTTGCGCTTCATTTACGGTCCAATCCGCCCCTTGTCATTACGGTAATCCACGTTCTCATAGAGAACTGTGGATTCCGTCGCTCTCCCCGCTCGCGAATCGCCGCGGGGGGCAGAAAGTGACATGCACATTATTTACGGCGGTACGCGCGTAAATAATTTCATTGTCTTTTGGGGGCCCGGGGGCAGTTCCCCCCAGCGCCCCCCGCCCCCTATTCAAGCCGTATTGTGGGCGGGATCCGTCCTGCAATTACGGCTTGAATAAGCCGTGTGAACACGGACTTACGGGAAAAGGTAATCAAAACCTACAGGGCTCTATGTGAAAAAGTAATCCCTCTCCCCTACTAAAAGATAAATTAACTGTGTTTTCTTACATCTTTGGGAAGCAGAGTTCAATTTCCCTAGCCTCACCCAGGCCTGATTACTGCCACACCTGTTCTTAAGCAAGAAAGCACTTAAATAGGACCTGCCTGACCAAGTGAAGTACACCAAAAGATCCTCTGAAGCTTGACATCATGGGGAGAGCCAAAGAAATTCAGGAACAAATTAAAAACAAGGTAATTGGGATTTAGCAGTCTGAAAAAGGTTATACAGCCCTTTCTAAAGCTTTGGGAGTCAAGAGAAGCACAATGAGATCCATAATGCACAAATGGAGAAAACATGGAACTGTGGTGAACATTCCCAGGAGTTGCCGTCCGTCCAAAATTACCCCAAGAGCACAGTGACGACTTATCCAAGAGATGACAAAACACCCCACAACAACATCCAAAGAACTACAGGCCGCACTTGTCTCAGTTAAGTTCAGTGCTCATGACTCCACCAGTTCTAAGACAATAGCCACTGCTGAGCAAAAAGAACATAAAGGCTTGTCTCAGTTTTGCCAGAAAACATCTTGATGATCTCCAAGACTTTTGGGAGAAGATTCTGTGGACTGATGAGACAAAAGTTGAACTTTTTGAAATGTGCAAGTCCCATTACATCTGGTGTAGAAGCATCACAACATTTCAGAAAAAGATCATTATTCAAATAGTAAAACATGGTGGTGGTAGTGTGATAGTCTAAAGCGGTTTTGTTGCTTCAGGACCTAGAAGACTTGCTGTGATAAATGGAACCTTGAACTCTGTTGTCTACCAACAAATCCTGAAGGAGAATATCAGGCCATCTGTTCGTGACCTCAAACTGAACCCACTTGGGTTACGCAGCAGGACAATGATCCAAAACACACCAGCAAGTCCACCCCTGAATGGCTTAAGAAAAACAAAATGAAGACTTTGCAGTGGCCTAGTCAAAGTCCTGTCCTTAATCCGAATGAGGTGCTGTGGCATGACCTTAAAAATGCAGTTCCTGCTCAGAAACCCTTCAGTGTGGATCAATTACAACAATTCTGCAAAGATGAGGAGGCCAACATTCCTCCGGAGCATTGTAAAAGATTCACTGGTAGTTATCGCAAACGCTTGATTGCAGTTGCTGCTGCTGCTAAGGGTGGACCAACCAGTTATTAGGTTTAGGGGGCAATTACTTTTTCACACAGAGCCCTTTAGGTTTTGATAATTTTTTCCCTTATTAATAAAGACCTTCATTTAAAAACTGCATTTTGTGTTAACTTGTGTTATGTTTTTCTTATTTTTAAAAATTTGTTGGGATTAAAACATTTAATTTGTGAAAAAACAAGATTAAAAAATTAGGAAGGGGGTAAATACTTTTAATAAAATATACAGTGTGTGAAAAAAGTAAGTTTTATGATGTCTTCCCTTTGTAGTTGCTGAGCCAATGTGAATGAGGCCCAAGGCTGAATAGCATTTTTAACAACTTATCAGAGTTGCTTCTATTTAATGGAAATGCTTCTGATTTAGGAGGAAACCTTAACCCCTTAATGACTATAAACGGCGGATGAAGCAGGTCGTCTTTCAGCATCATTGTCTAGAGACGTCGCTGCAGAAAGAAGGGTTTTGTGGCTTCCGTGCGGCGGAAAACCAAAGTTTTTGAACAGCCTTTTTCCCTAGGCAGTCTTGTAAGGGGCAGAAAGGGGAGGAAACCTCGTTCTGAGTTAACCCTGTGATAAAAAATAAACAAAGGGGAAAAAAACCCCCTTTGACCTGACGGAGGAAAGGGGAAATCTCCAAGTCCCCTGGGGCTTGGGAAAGCAGCCTTTTTAGGGTTATCGGTTTTAGAAAAGCTTCGACAGGGGCACACTGTGTGCTTTGCCCTAAACTTTGTTGTGTATTAGAAAAAGATTGTCAGTATAAAGCATATTTGAATGTTAAAACATTTTAAGTGTTAAAAAAGGTGTTAAATAGTTACCTGTGACCTGCAGTTTTGTGTGAAATGTGAAAGGTTAAATTTATATTTTTATTATATATATATTTTTTTTTTAATTATATATTAAAAAAATTTTAAATTTATTTTAAAAAAACTTTAGCCCCCAAAAAAAAATAAATTTCTACCCATAAAAAAGTCAACATCAACTGGCCTTTAAAAAATGAATAAAGTTCGCTGTTGAAAGCAGGGGGCAAAAACAAAAAAATTTTAGCTGTCCAAAGGCCTTTTCAAACCGGGGTCTAAAAGAGGTTGCCCATAAAAAAGAATAGCTTTAAAAAATGGGGGGAAAACACTAAATGAAGATGTTTTCCTTTTTTGCGTTTTTTTCCCTTTTTTTGTTAAGGGCTAAAAAAATGATTTTAAATTTCCCGTCCCTTTCGGGGTTTCCCCAATGCCCAACCTGTGTATCCTTACCCCCTGTGTTTTTTCTTTTGTAGAGGGGGGGTGATGTATCCAATGGCAGTGAGAGTTGTGTTTATCGTCTTTCGACAAAAGACTAATTACTCTACTGTTTTATTAGTAGAAACGTCTCCAGCCCCAGGAAGGTAATTTCGTGAAATTTGCTGTTTAAAAGAGAAAATTTGAATACATGGAGCTCATAGCTAAATTTCAGACAGCTTGACCAGGATTATTTATTCATGCTCTAGAAATTTGAGATGAGAAAACCTTAAGGGTTAAAGCTTTCCCCCAATTTAAAATATAATTTAATAAACCTCAAATGGGGCATTTTAAAAAACCATTTAACACTAAGTGAAGACTTTCAGTTGCAATTTTTTTGATTCGTTGTGTGAACTCGAAGAAAATTTTATTATTTAAAGATAAAATTGCGGTTTTTTTTTGATTTTTACCTAGTTATTGTTTAAGCTACCTCTTGTATTTTTTATTTATGTCTTTAATATATCTGTTTACAATTTTTTTCCTGATACATTTATCTGATTCTACGGATTTTCCTAGGGAAGGCTTCCAGTTCGATGGATGGCAATTGAGTCTTTAAACTACAGTGTCTATACGTCAAACAGTGATGTGTAAGTATACTGCTATTTTTCTATTTTCCTGCACATGTGAAAGCTACTGTACTAATTTACGAATGTATCAGCTCTATAGTTATCGGTATAGTAAGCCTTCAGACAGGGCACACTGTGTGCTGCCCTGACTTCTGTCTGTGTTAGTATGACACAGATTGTCATGTATAAGCATATATGAATAAGCTAATACATTACTAAGTGTTAAAAAAGTGTTAAATAGTTACCTGTGACCTGCAGAATTGTGTGAAATGTGAAAGATGTAAAAAAAAAAAATAATAATAATGTGGTATATTTAAAGCTTTTAATGCGGGGGTGGTTCCAGTTTTGAGGCTTGCTGAGTTGTTTCCAGAAGAACAGATTTTTAGAGTGCTTTCACACAGCGCAGTTTTGGTGCAATTTTAACTGGCTTCAATTAAACTGCTTTTATTACAAGCAAGCTTCTTTCAGTTGTCTAAATTGTTCAGAAAGATGTTTCAAGTAAGTAATCAATGACTGTGTTTGAAGTCGTGTGGATACAAACACACTAATTGATTACTCACTTTCCAAACAGTTTAGATAAGTGAAAAAGTTTGCTGGTAATAAAGGCAGTTTAAGTGAAGGGCAGATAAAACTGCACCAAAACTGCGCTATGTGAAAGCACCTAAAGTGTAGAGAGCTACAGACATTTTCAATTGGTCTCCTTAATTTGCAGACTGCGTTCCATGGTTTCCTGATAGTAGAACTACCAGAAAGACCAATAGACTGCATATGAATAACTATTACTGGTCAGCCATAATAGTAAAACCACTGTAAGGTGAAATAAATAAAATTATCGTGTTACCATGTAAACTGTCAAACGGTGGGGTACAGTCAGGTCTTTTGAGAGGTCTTGTAAGATGTTCCCACTTTGTCATTAGTACCTATTAAAAGTAGGAAGGACAACCAGTGAGCCAGTGGCAGAGTCATAGGCTCTTAAGGGTCAGTAATGTGTTTGGGGATAAAGAATCTTTGTATCCAATTTAAAATAAAAAAAAACAAAAAGGGTGGGGGGGGGGGTGGTTTCTCCCTGCCAAGTTGAGCGTTCAACATAAGGGGGCTGTTAAATGAAGACATTTTCTAAATAGTCATTAGATTTTACTTTAGTCATGAGATGCAGACAGTTTAGCAGCTCTTTGACTGCACACAGGTTTCTAACTCTGAGTTAATTTGATTAAACAAGATTAGTTGCAGTAAACAAAAGGTTCATATGCTGTGAGAAGCATGGAGTGATCTGTAATTGTGTTCGAGATAACATCTCCTGCTGGAGACCCACCCACAGCCTGAGGAGAGAGGGTGAGTGCAAAACTGCCTGTGAGACAGTGAATCACCATGCTGAGAAAACCCCTTTAAGGCTGGCCATGATAGAGAGCTAATATCAAATTGCGGTGTATTAAAATTGCGCGGCCTGAAACTGATCATAGTGTCCATGCTGACCCCAGTCCACCACAGAAAGCACCTACATTAGGCACATGTGCATAAAAACTCGACCAAAATTAAGATCGGTCAACAGAATCCTAAAGGGGTTAAATAATCAACTGTGAAATATGATACTCACAGGTGAGATCACATGATTGGGACCACCACAATAAAAAAAAAAAACAACTGGCAACTCACCATCACACGGTATCTGAAAACTTACTCCCCAGGTGGAAAAAACTTTTAAAATCATACAAAATTAAATTTTTACCTTTTTCTAAAATGTTTTCCCCCCATTGACAGCTTTAAAAAGGTAAAAAGATTTTTTCCAAATACTTCTTTCCAATTTTGCTTTTATTTCCCGCCAAAAGGGTTCTTATTTTGCTTGTTTTTTCAACTCCCTTTGCGGGGGTGGCTGGGGCCCTTGATGTATTATCAGCGTTTGGGCGTCAGTTCCCTTTCTTTTTACTAGAAAAACTTTAACCCTTTTTAGTTACTGCTTTGGAGAGCCTTGTACCAACCTGTAGGTCTGCAGAAAATTATTTAAATTCATCAAAGATAAGAGAGTCACTCAGCAGCTAATATTGTGTCTAGGCAACATGTAAGTTTTTCTCTCTCACTCAAACCTTTTTTCTGGGACAAAACTAGCCATTCAAAATCAACATCTTGTTGGCAGTGTCTTGTTTGTTATTAAACCAATAAACTAGTGGAGCCAAAATGCCAGTCACTGCTCTAGACCTGTTCACAGCCTGCACAGGAAGCATGAGCCTCAAGAGGCCAATACAGCCTGATGGGACGATCCCTTCAAGTGAGGCTACTGTATTCGAATATAGTTATACATGCTGAGTATTATGGCTTACCATTTGTCTTTATTTTCTATAAATATATGAACCAATGGGTTTTCCGATGTTTCATTTTAGGTGGTCGTTTGGCGTTTTGCTATGGGAAATTGTCAGTTTAGGTAAGTATGTGGCTTTCAATAAATATTTAATATGTTTTCCACCGATTCCTGTTATTTTTGGATAGGTAGAATAGTCTGGAAAGTTTTATTAAGTAATATTTTACTTGAAACTTAAAACAACTGTTAATACATTTCACTATGTAGAAATATGTAAAAGTAGAATATTTGTGTGTGTCATCGAGTGCACAATACCATTGGCACTTAATTTTTCAATGTGTCCAAATCAATACATACTGTACTCACTGGGATATCAGTATTTATACCAGGGATTTTACTTGCTCTTTAAGCTCCTATTGCATCTTGTGTGGGACCTCCTTTTCTGCTATCCATTGAGATACAACCTGAAGAAATGGCAGAACCATAGGAAACTATAGGGTTTATGCAGCCGCTTTTGGACTATGTTTGCTCTATTTTATGTTCGTACATGGTTTAGGTCCTGGACAAGTTGACTTTTTCAAGGTATTCCAACAGATACCTGCAATGGAGGCTCCAATCATTATGTGAAAGGGGCTTAAAGGGGATGTATCGCTTCATCACTTCGTGTGTTTAAATGTAATCTCAGTTTCTCAGCTCTTCAAATCCAGGGGTGTTTCTTCCCCTCCCAGCTGGGTGTTTCTTAACTGAAGGGGGGTGACTTCACCGTTCATGTTCGCTCCCAAGTCAGTGTGCTCCCCCTCCATCTCTGTCTTAGTCCACGTCACTGTGTCATTCCTCTCCCTATGCAGTCTTATTTTATAAGAGGTGTTTACAAAGCACACCCTTCATTCAGTCTAGACAGTCTTCTATGAACTCAGAACACTGATCTCTTCTCCTCTCACAGCTGGAAGTTTGTTACAGTTGAATCCAGCCTTTTATGAACTCATACAGAGCAGCACAGATCTGACTCCGCTCTATGTTTACACGCAGCAGCATTAGGCACCGAGGCACAATTCTGCTGTTTTCTGATTGTAGAAGCAGCTACAGTGTTACTATAGAGCTACTAACTATGCAGAGTGAATTGTTGCCGGCCCTTTATTCTGAGTGAGAGACGTAGGAATGCACCCTCCCATGAATACGACCGGGGGCCAGACAGAATGTAAATTAGTAGAGCCGTCAGCCAATGAAATGAAAGGAGGTGGAATCCGACCGGCACTGGGGAACAGTGTTTACAGAAACAGAAGATAAGGGATCCTGTGAAAACTAGACAGCTTTGCTAATGACATCCAATTGCAAAGTTGCTTGTTTGCATTGTCCCCTTATTCTGAAGACCATTTAATGTAATGATACAACCCCTTTAGAGCAGAAATCCAGAAAAAGAGACTGATTCATATGACTGTAAAATATATAGATCCTAAGGTGGCTACCCTGACTTTTTTAATTAGGTTTATGGTTGGCAATTAATGGTTTATCAATAGCAGCCTGTGAAGGGAGGGCCCATGCTTAGAATGCTTACAGATCAAGACTGCTGTAAAATAAAAAAAATAACCAGTGCTCATCTCCAAACGCAGCTGCTATTCCAGCACAACACCAGAATGCCCGTTTCCCCTAGTTCTCCAGCAGTCACCTCCTTACTTGCCAACCTCTTAAATCACAGATCTGGGAGATTTCAGCCTCACCTCTAGGAATGCACCTGAAACAACAATGGTCATTTTCAGGGCATGGTTGAGAAGTATGGTGACATCACATGCATCACCCATGTGACCATGCAGCCAATCACTGGCCTCACGGTTTGTAAGTACAACACCAATGACCACTGGGTCAGCAGCTGGCAGACCTGGCCTGTACAGGGGTTGGTTACATTCTCAGACAACCACTTTAACTTTTTTGTATGCTGTGAAAACGGTGACTAGTATAAAGCAGCAAATTTAACTACAACCTTACGTAAAACAGCTGATGATACATAATGATATGAGGGTTGTGCCAGGCTGGATCTGCAGCTAAATCCACAGCACTTTTGCAGGGAAGTTCGAACTTAAAAACCTGCACCAACTAGTGTACATTTTATTGCAAATTTTTGGGTTCAATAGAAGCATTGACAGCAATGTAGAAAATATACAACAAAATTTGAATTAGTTGGTACAGGTTTTGATGTGCAGACTTCTCTACAGAAATGCCACAGATTTAGCAGTGGATTTCACAGCGAATGTGACCCATGTCAATGTAACGCTAAGTCTATATACACCAGAAAAAAATGGAAACGGCTCACCTGGAGTCCAGGATAGATTGCTGTTGATTGCCGCACGGCTAAGGGTGAAAGTCCTTACAAAGAAGCAGATTTCAAGTGTGTATGCCAGCACAACCAACGCAGGAACTTTCTCAATGCAAGTGGGGTGAAGATTAAAATATATCTATCCTTTATTTCTTCATATTACAAACTGAAAATATTCATGTGCATACAAATGGGAGACATACGATCCAACATACGACTCTTTCTCTTGGTTGACCATGAGTAAGGCCATGTTCACACGGCTTAAAATGGGATGTATTTCAGTCCGTAATTAGGCGCCGGAGTGCGCAAATTACGGATGGAATATGTCCCAGTCATTACGGTAATCCACAGTTCTCCTAGAGAACTATGGATTACGTCTCCTTTCCCCGCTCGGCGAAAACGCCGAGGGGGGAGGTAAGTGACATGTCATTTACTATTGCCGTATACGCGCCGCTGGTAATGATAGTCTATGGGCCGGCGAGGTGCCGGCCCCCTGCTCCCGTCCCCACAGCGTAATTGCGGGGTGTAATTACGCCCTGCAAATAAGCCATGTGAACCCAGCCTAAGGGTCATGTGACCCGAAACGCGTCAACGGTCAAACGCGAAACGGTCAGCCCAGTCTGCAACTAAGACGTTTGATCGTATGTCTCCCGTTTGTATGCACATGAATATTTTCAGTTTTTAATATGAAGAAATAAAGGATGGATATATTTTAATCTTCACCCCGCTTGCATTGAGAAAGTTCCTGCATTGGTTGTGCTGGCATACACCCTTGAAATCTAAGTCTATATATGTATGTCCAGCAATCAGGATCAACTGAATTGATGCAAGTGGGAGGGATATTTCAATCCCAATAGGCTGTATAATGCTGTCGATTTTCTTCAATGTGCCTCAATTTTACTATGTTGACAAGCAAAACTCTGCTTTATAATCAGTTTATAGTAACAAGATTGCCATATTCTAATAGACAATAAAGCTTTAATATTGACTTACAATTAGTAATGACACTAAAATTGCACTTTGCCTATAGGTGGAACGCCATATTGTGGTATGACGTGTGCAGAACTCTATGAGAAACTACCGCAAGGGTACAGACTTGAGAAACCACTAAACTGCGATGATGAAGTGTAAGAAAGTCATACTATTCTGTGTAGTCACTGTTTGCATCAGTTATATTAGAAGATAATTTGTCCTGACAAAACAAGAAACAGGAGGAACGATTTGTCCTTGTTTTTAGCCTTTGCATAACATGGTACCTCACATTTTAGGTGAATGATCACTGTAGTATGTGCACTCATTACCTCTTAACTATTTATTTTAGCTTTCCTAGTCCAGATATTTCCCATCCAAAGAAATGTTACTGACCTCGGGTCCTTTACTTGTGAAATATTTCCATTGGGTAGTTCATGATGTCATCAGTGCTTTTGTTGCTTGGTGGCAGTAACATGTGCGTTTATTGAATTAAAGGTATGACCTTATGCGGCAATGCTGGCGTGAAAAGCCATATGAGCGCCCATCGTTTGGGAAAATACTGGTTTCTTTGACCCGAATGCTGGAGGAAAGGAAGGTGAGACATGAAACTGGTTACAAATGATAAAATGATCTGCATTTTTTTCCCTTTGAACGTATATTGTATAGCTGCTCCCTTTTTTATCTGTGATTGCTATGTTATACTATGTTTCCAAAAACTACTTCACATTAGCATTTTCCTTGAGCATGAGGAAAAAAAAAAAATTATAAGTGGTTACAAGTGTAATATGAGTCTTTTTGAGCTTTAGAACATCCATATTAATCCTGTAACTAGACATCAAACAACTTTATACATTTAATTTCCCTCATCTATGACACACGCAATTGCTATAGCAAGTTTAAAGGGGTTGTCTCACTACAATGAATAGCTTTCAAAATGTAGGGAACACTAAATGAAGACGTTTTCCAAATATATTGCTTTGTTCATCTTTTTTTGTTAAGGCGCTACAAATGATGTTATCACTTTCTGAGGGCTTTATAGTTTCCCAAGTTACCTGTGTACTCCCTCTCCCCTGCTGTTTGTTCTATCGGATAGCAGGGAGTGATGCCATCACACAGGTCACTGACAGTGAGAGCTTGTGTGTTATCTGATCTTTCAGACAAACGTCAGTAATTACTCTACTGTTTACATTAGCTCAGCAGCTTCTCTCTGTCCTGGTAGAAGGTAATTTAGCTAATCTAGCCTAATAAACATAATAAACAGAGAAGTCTGAATACAAGGAGCTCATATGCAAATTACCGACAGCTTGACCAGGAAGTAACAGAGCAAAGCAGCATTATTTCATCCTATGAAACTTTGAGATGAGACAACCCCTTTAAATAGTCACCTTTATAAAAGACTCCTGCCCACAGACTGAATTAATCAGTCAGGCTCCAACCTCTACAACATGGGCAAGATCAAACAGAGCAAAGTAGCATTATTTCATTCATGCATCCTATGAAACTTTGAGATGAGACAACCCCTTTAAGTTTAGTAGATTTCTGTATAAAAATAAAGGAAACGGCACCACTAAAAATGTATGCAAAAATGGTTTACATGCCTCTGGAGTTAGACCCCAAATCCTCCACATTGATGAAAAACAAGAGACAGCACCACCAAAATTCAAAAAACGTGAATTCAATCACTCATGTCTTTACAAATGGCTATGTTTCAGCTCTTTCATAGGGCTATTTTTAAAAAAAAAAAATCAGAATTTTGGTGGTGCAGTCTTTTTTTTTTTTTCTATGTAGTGAATTTCTATATTAACATAAGAAACACACTCTACCAATTGGATATGGTTAGTCTTTTTCAACTCCTCATCTTTTTGGTATGCCTCCTCCAATGGTCAATCACTCAACCACCAGCTAACCTTTCATCTCCCAAACCTCAGTTATCCTCAGTGGTAGGAAATACTAAGGCAAAGCAGCAGTTGGATATCCCAGGTGCCATTACTTTTTATGTGAAAATCATAAATGGATTTTTCATGGTGTCTGACAGCTAACAGATGTAGCGATGATAGCGAACACACCATATCACAGCACAGAAAGTTGTCTCCACTTTTTCAATGCCTTTTGTGAGATAATAGCAAATAAAACCAAAAGTCATGAGATCATGGTCAAGAGAAAGGGGTTGTCTACCTCCTCTTTTTTAAACTATTTCATTTTCTGGCTCTGGCCTAACCGATCCTGTGATTGGCTTCAATAACCATGTGGCACTGCCTGATATCACTGTTCAGAAGTCAAGGTTCCTAACAGTAATGTCGGGGCAGTGTTATGTGATTGTTGGAGCGGTGACGTTTTGTTTGGCCAAGGCCAGAAGACAACAGAGGACCACCGGAGATGACCGACAGGCACATCCCAGGAACGTGTGGCGTGTCAAAGAGGAGTATTGTTTTTTGTTTATTTTTTTTCAGCCTCAACTACATTTATTTTCTAAAAATGGTAGGTAGACAACTCAAAAACAAAGTTTTCTAAAGTCCCTGAGTTTTTTTCTTTTGAAAAGTGGTTGAGGCAGCAGTATGACCTGGCAATCTGCAGTAGGGTTATAAAACTAATTTTGGCGTGGAGGAAGGCAACAAATCTCTCCCTAATATACAATTATAGAAATGTTTCACTTGCTCCTATACTAAGCTTCAGACTGAGCAGTCATTGAGGTCCATCAATGTTGACCCATTGGAAATAGATAAATTACAGGATCATGAAACCAAAGATGCTAGTATCTGTAGAGCCACTTGTTGCTGGTTTCTTATTTTATGCCATTATTTCTCATAGCATTAAAGATACTGCAACTAGACAACCACTGGTTAATTCTTATTAAAATTTTAATCTTCTTGAAGCCTTAACACAGAGCCTAAAAAATATACCTTCGCCAAAGATTAGTTCTAAACTGAACACTAGCTTTTTTTTCTTTTCTGGCATAAATCTAGTAGTCTAATGCATGCTTTTATTTTTCAGACCTATGTGAATACAACACTCTATGAGAAGTTTGCATATGCTGGAATTGACTGCTCGGCCGAAGAAGCTGCATGAAGTCCAATGTATTTGCTTAGAAGGTCTCGGTGTGCAATATGATAAGAATGTCTATAATCTGTATAATAGGTTTTCTCTGGAGCTACAACTGTAAATGTTTATAGAACTATGTAAATACAACTTCCTCTTTCAATTGACTTTCCATAGTTTTCCGTAATGATGTCTCACATTAGGTGTATGGACAAATTTGTTAAATTTACATTTTTTTTTTATATTTCCTTATACTAATTCCTGACTTAAAATACAAAATCTACATTGTATATATAGTGTTGTGGTTTTAGGTATTGTAACCTTGGATAGGTCAGCATAATAAAGCAATAATAAAGCAGTTCTATACAAGGAAAGATTACAGCTTACGACACTGGACTTCTCTGAACAGATGGATGGTGTGTGGATATATTTTTCTGTTTGAATGACCTGAACTGCGTATGTTGAAATAAAGTGTTCGCGCTTATAACTAAAATTTATTAAGCTTTCCAACTGTTATAAATGCAGTTTAGGGCACTTTTGAGCAGATTGTATCAAGAAAAAAAAAAGGGGGGGGGGGGGGGGAGGGGAGAAGGAAAAAAAAAAAGAGCAAAGCGCCAGTGCTGTAATGCACCTTACAATGCTCCAGCACTATGGCCCATCCCCTGGAGCATTGAATACTCGGAATGCAGCTTTCGTGAAAGGGGAAGTATCACGTACCTTTCTCACCACTAGTAGAATACAGTAATAGGGAAATGTGTGAAATTATTTTGTTTTAAAGGATTAAACATCCCACCTTAATTTACCAAGATCAGTATACCCAGTTACCTGTCCAAACAAACTAAAAATGAGAATTGACAGTTAATTGGTTACGCTGGCTATTTTTATTTGCTGTACTTTTATTAATGATTCTCTCTATTTGGTTGTTAACCGAGAGTCCCAATCATATCAGGCATGCTACATACTCTGGCACAGCATTTCTATGGAATATATAAAAAAAAAAAAATTGAGGTTCGTAGTGTACATTTTTGATCAAAACTGTAACTGCCCACCGACCACAGCAAGGTGACCCCAAGTCAGGTGGGAACCTACGCTACATGCTACCTCTCTTAGGGCTTGTTCACACGACATTTTGGATCCGTTTTTAACCTGTGAAAACTGGATGTAAACTGCATCCAAAAAGCGGATCCAGAAACCGCAACAGCTGATCCTTTTTGGATGCGTATTGGATGCGTTTTGCATGTGTTTTACGGATCCTGTTTTCAATGCTTTATTTAAATCAACTATCAAAATGCAATTTAAATATAATATAAACTATCAATATCAATGAACAATAAAAAAACCTTTTTTTAACTTGTTTCAATAAACTGTACATACACCTATGTTTTAAAACCCCCCCCCTTTTTTTTTTTTTTTTTTTTTTTAAATCAACCAAAATTTTTAAAACAAAGAGACCCAACGTCCATGTACATCCGGTGGTATGCTGGGGGCTGTGGGACTGACATTATCCTCCTCTCCTTTACCCATGTAGCATGAAGGCATTTTCCAATTGCACATTGCATCAGAAAAATTAGCCCTCCCATTAAAATGGTACAAAATATAACCCAAACATAATATTCAAATTTTATATTTAATTTAAATCCAATGCGTTTTACAGATGCGTTTTTGGCATCGAAAACGCATCCAAAAACGCACCCAAATGTATGCTGCGCTTTTGGATCCGCTTTCCGGATGCCAAAAGCGCACTCCATTATTTCCTATGGGGATTTCTCTTGCGTAAAACGCAAGAAGAATTGACATGTCAATTCTTAAAACGGATCTGAAAAGCGCATCGCCGATCACTCGTGTGAACAGCGATGAGCTTTTGCCATTGAAAGCAATGTAGATCACACTGACAATTGTTAGATCCGTTTTGCGGATCCGTAAAACGGATCACAAAAACGTCGTGTGAACAAGCCCTTAAGGTCTGTCCAGACCTCCACATTTCAGGGTTAGAAGGTTCCAGCAATAAACCTGATCTGATAAAAAAAAGCCTGTGCAAACCTCAATTTTTTTTTATATATTCCATAGAAGCAGAGATGCAGTTCCAAAAAATTCGTATGTCCTTTTTGACCATTTGTAGTGGCTATAGCATACTACATACTCTGGGTGACATTTGCTATTTCAGATTTGCTTTACTGCACTGAACACAGGTAAACTGCAATACCACAAATAAAGTGTGTGCAGGTATGGCATAGTTTCTTAAACAGGCATGCCTATTAAATTCTATAAACCCCTTTCAATACAAGCTGAAGGATGTAATTATAGCTTTCATAAACTGAAAGTCAAAATTGTGATATATGTTGGGAGCAGACAGTATAAAAATCAGCTTAATACATCTGAATGGAATATGCCCATAAATAAATTGATGTTCGCTACACCCAGATTACTGAGTAACCATGAGCCAGATGTGTTGCAAGTGAAAATCTGTTCCCGGCCCCAGGGTTGAGATCATTTTTCAAGGCTGTGCCTAGATTTCTTTAAAAAAAAAAAGAACCATGATTTAGGCAAAAAAAACCTCAAAGGTTTTGCAACAAATCTACTACATGTGGTGTCACCTATAAAAAGATCAAGGATCCCTGAAGTGGAATGCAGTTGCTTATATGCTTTAAGATGTTTCTGCTTATACTGTGCAAACCACAATGAATATATGTTCCAAATGTCACAAGTGTACAAGGCACTTTAATTGTACATTGGAATAGAAGAGTGCACGAATGAATACTGGCAATCTGAACAGAGGCTAAAGTTACACACTTACTGCCAATTTTTTTTTTTTTTTTGAGGGGGTAGAAGGTGTTAGGTGGGTATGGAACTCAATACAATACAGAGGTCTTGAAACCACTAATAAAATGCTAGATCATTCTGCCCACAGTAAAACCACACATGCTCAGTCACGTTTATTTGGAAATATAAAGGTTTAAGTGAAACATTTACAAAAGCACAGAATTTATTTCTCTCCATCTAGGAAACAGTGAAAAGAACATACTATAAAGCAAAACAAACTTAAAGTAGCCATACAGGTATACAAACAAAGAAACGTTTCCCTTACAACAAAAATACAAAAGCTGCAGAGACAGACATTATAGTAAATAAAGTAACAATTCACTTATTAAAGTTTAATAAATACAGCAAAGAAAAAAGGTGACTAAACAAAAGGTGGATTAAGGAGACGTTGACTCAGTGCTTCTGCCCACGGAGACTCATCTTCTGCCCTTTGTGTCTTCTTTCTCTTTCCAGAGCATCAGTTCCATACTTTCGGTGGCATCTTCACTTGAATCATGACCACTAACTATGTGGAAAATACAAGTAGTAAATTCTCACAATGAAAAATCATACTTCGTGTTCATAAAGCAGGTCAAACGTAACAGCTTGTGTTGTATCAGCAGCAGACTATTGTACTTTAGAAGTTCATGATTAATATGGGCAAGTTTTCAGTTTTTTTATTATTATTATTATTATTGCTAAGCTCCAACTCCCCCCCCCTCCCCCTCCCCCTTCTCATCACACGGTAAAGTGAAAATTCTGGTTCCTGCCAGCCTCCATTAAAGAGGTTTCCCCATCGGGCTGTTTTTAGCCTCCACCGCCTATTCAGGCTCATTTCTGGTAGAAAACCCATGAGTAATGGCAGGTTGTTTAAACGCACGCGCGTACACAGCAGGATGTCTGGCTAGAAATGAGAGCAAGGAGAGCGGTGTTTGTCACAAAAGGAAGCTTCTAATGATAAAGTGTGTAAAATAACCCAAACAACAAACAAAAAAAAACCAAAAACCTAGTACAGTTTCATTAAAAACGAAAAGTTAGTGATTCTGTGTAAACTAGACTCTTATAATTTACCACATTTATTAACCCCTTACTGCCAGCTTTGACCGCCCTGACTGAGCCCCAATTTTGAAAGCCGACATGTGACACTTTATAAGGAAATAACTTTTTGATGCTTTTACCCATCTCTGTGATTCAGGGTGTGTTTGTTCTCCTGCCATATTGTGCTTTAACCCCTGTACATCCCAGCACGAAGAGACTTCTCACAAATGGGACATACAAGTACATCTTATACATCATGCTGACTAACAGGCAGAGCCCACCTGATCACAGCATGGGACCGGCTGTATATTACAGCTGGCCTGACGCTGCATCATATACGACCTTTGCTCATGCCGGTTGTGGGCAATTAACCTCTTTGCTATTGCAATCAACTGCAACAACTAAAGGAAAACTAGAGGGAGGGAGCTCCCTCTGGCTGCACCTGCACGACCATGATGAGATCATGGCTGCCGCTGGCTTCCCTAGCAATCCGGATGTCTAATAAAGGGTTCCTGGATGCCTGTGACGTCACTACGCCTGGCCGTGCCCTGAGGGTGTGACCAAGTATAGTGATTGGCAGTTACTATGCATAGCAGTAGGTTATACATAGTAAAGCTATGTTCACATGGCTTAATTGCGGGATGTATTTCGCCCCGCAATTACGCCGTATGTACAGGGGCGGGCCCATAGACATTCATTCTCAGCGCGTACACGCCGTGAATAAATGACATGTCACGGAGAGGAGACGTAATCCATAGTTCTCTATGAGAACCAAGGATTACTGTAATGACTGGGACGTATCTCGCCCCGTATTTCGCGCAGTACGGCGTGAATTACGGACTGAAGTACGTCCCAAAATAAGTCTAAGGCTATGTTCACACGGCTTATCCACAGCGTAATTGCAGGGACGGATTTCGCCCGCAATTACGCCGTGTGCTCCGGAGCGGGGGCGGGGAGGCCGGAGCTCGCCGGCCCCATAGACATTCATTATCCACGGCGCATATCCCACCTTAAATAATTGACATGTCACTTTCTCCCCACTCGCGAAATCCGGTGAGCAGGGAGAGAAGTAATCCATAGATCTCTGAGAACTGAGGATTACCGTAATGACTGTGACAGATTTCAGCCCGTAATTCGCGCAGTACGGCGCAAAATACGTCCCAAAATAAGCCGTGTGAACATTGCCTTACAATGATCTAAAGATCACTGAAATGAATCCCCTATGGGAACAAAAAAACAAATTATAAAACACCATTCTTTTATTCTTTGTCTTTTCTGGGGTGTTTTCGCATTTGTAAAGTATGCATATTTGGTATTGACGCGAGGGAACAACCTATGCTATAAATCTGTCCCCCACTATTTAACCTGCATGAAGAATGCCGTAAAAAAAAAAAAAAAAAAAAGTGTCACAGAATTGAAGTTTTCTTTCATCCTGCAGCACATAAAATGGAATAAAAGTCAACTTATCCTGCAAAAACAAGCTGCTATACAGCTCCATACACAGAAACAAAAATAAATAAAAAAAAAGTTATGGCTCAGCCTGTGGCGATGCAAAAAATGTTTTTCCTTTTTGAAAAAGTGTTTATTGTGTAACAGCAGTAAAACAAAAAATATACATATTTAGTACCGTATATACTCGAATATAAGCAGAGTTTTTCAGCACAAAAAATGTGCTGAAAAATCCCCCCTCGGCTTATACTCAAGTCACTGTTGGCACTGCGATGGCCCGTGTGCCGACAAGGACGCTTCAGTTATATGCGACTCCTCAGGGAGCGCATATAGCTGAAGGCCGAGTACCTGACAGCGTCCGGGCGCAGCGGTGGCCTGTGCGCTGTCAACGATCTCTTCCCCTGTATGAGACTCCTCTGGGAGTGCACACAGGTGAAGAGATACAACTGCCGTGCAGAGAACGAGCACTCCGTGCACCGCAGTGGACTCCGGGCGGCCGCAGACTGGCGGCTGTCCGGAGTTTCCGGCACAGGCAGCGTGTGTCATCACGCTGCGTGCGCGGCCTGATGACATCACCCGCCTGTGCCGGGAAGACAGAGGAGCGCGCCCGGGAGACGGAGCAGCGGGGAACGAGGCAAGTTCTGTTTTTTTTAAAAAAAAACCTACCTATACCCAGTCTACACCTGCCTATAGCCTGCCTAGGGGGACCTATACCTGCCTATAGCCTGCCTAGGGGGACCTATACCTGCCTATAGCCTGCCTAGGGGACCTATACCTGCCTAGGGGGACCTATACCTGCCTATAGCCTGCCTAGGAGACCTATACCTGCATAGGGGGACCTATACCTGCCTATAGCCTGCCTAGGGGGGACCTATACCTGCCTATAGCCTGCCTAGAGGGACCAATACCTGCCTATAGCCTGCCTAAGGGGACCTATACCCTTCATATACCTGCCTATAGCCTGCCTAGGGGAACCTATACCTGCCTATAGCCTGCCTAGGGGGACGTATACCTGCCTATAGCCTGCCTAGGGGGAACTATACCGGCCTATAGCCTGCCTAGGAGACCTATACCTGCCTATAGCCTGTCTAGGAGACCTATACCTGCCTATAGCCTGTCTAGGAGACCTATACCTGCCTATAGCCTGTCTCGGGGGTCCTATACCTGCCTATCTCCTGCCTATGGGTTCCTATTCCTGCCCTTAGGCTGCCTTAGGGGACCTATACCTGCCTATATCCTGGCTAGGGGGACCTATACCTGCCTATAGCCATCCTATAATGACCTATACCTTCCTATATCCGCCTTTAGGGGCAATTACCTGCCTATAGCCTGCCTAGGGGGATATATAGCTGCCTATACCAGCCTATAACTGCCTATGGGGGACATTAAACTGCCTATGTAATTTTATTGGTATCTATTTTTAAAATTTAGCAGTAGCCACTGCACTTTCCACCCTAGGCTTATACTCGAGTCAATAAGCTTACCCTTTTTTTGTGGCAAAAGTAGGTGCCTCGGCTTATACGCGAGTATATATGGTAATTGTTGTAATCGAGTCAAACTGCTGAGTAAAGCTAGCAGGTCATTTATACTGCATAGTGAATGCTGTAAAAAAAATAAAATAAAATACAAAGCCCTACCAGGATTGCTGTATTTTGTTCATCCCACGTCTGCCAAAGACCTTGATAAAAAGCAATCCAAGCGTCATATGAACCCCATAATAGTGCTAATGAAGACTGCAACTCATTCTGCAAAAAACAAGCCCTTAAATCAGCTCCATATAAAGAAAAATAAGTTATAGCTGACAGACTGGGACGATATAAAAACTAATTTTTTTTTTTTTTAGAAATACATTTCTATTATGTAAACAAACAAAATGAAAATTTTTTTTATAAAATATGTAATTGTAGCAGCGTACTTAGTAAAGTTATCCTGTCATTTATACCACACAAGTCGAACACTGTAAAAACAAATCCCAAAAAAACAAAAAGGCGAAACTGTCACCCCTCCTCTCCCTCTTTCATTGCCCAATGCTAAAAAAGCTATTGAACATGTGTGCCCAAAATGCACTATACACCCCTAGATGAGATCCATGAGGGGTATTGAATCCAAGAAAAGGTTTCAGCAGTTCTGGTACTTTCTAAATGTGACATGGAACCCAACAAAGTCTGCATTCCAAAAGCCCAATGACTCTCCCTCCCTTGTATACCCTGCCATGCGCCGAAACAGCAGTTTATACTCCTATATAGGGTAATACCAAACTTGGAATAAATTGCATAACAAATTTTGGTTTGTTTTTTTTCCCCCAGGTCTCCCATGTAAAAATTAAACCTTTTCATCTAAAATTGCAGATTCTTGGCAAAAAATATATTTTTTAATTTTCACAGCATAACTAGGACCCCCCCCCCACACACACACACACACTTGTGAAACCCCGGTGGGGTCAATATACTCACTATACCCTTATGGGGTTTAGTTTCCAATATGGGGTCTTTTTAGAGGCGTTTATTAAGTTTTAGCACCTTAGTGTGTCTGCAAACCTGAAATAGCGCCTAAATAAAATCATAATAAAAAGGAGACCCTAAAGTCCAGTAGGCGTTGTTCCTGCTCTGAAGCTTGTGGTTGAGCCAAATATCCCATTTGTGGCTCTAGTGTCCTGTCTCCCCACAATTCTGCCATTTTTAGAATCAATATTGAATTCCATTTCCCTTGTCACATTTAAAAAAGGGACATTTTTAAATTTCACCTCCACTTTATTTTCTGTTAAAGCCCTAATGGGTTAAGAAACTTCCTAAATGCTGCTTTGAATACTTTAATGGGTGCAGTTTCTTAGATAGAGTCATTTATGGGAGTAACCTACAGGTTCCATCAAAACCACGAAAAAATTATGCCAACCTACAGTAGACATATTGTAGATGCTAGTTCAAATTTTTTTGTATGCAAGACCTTTATTCCACACATAAATGTTTAACTTTAAAATTTTGAAAAGCTTGCCTTTTTCTATGACATTTTGATATTTTTCACAAATAAGGATTGTATGGACCAAAATTTCTTACTAAGAGTATGTGTCACTAGAAAGCCTCTGAAACACATGGATAGGTAAAAGTATCAAAATTATTCTCACAAAATGAGATGTCGGATTTCAAACATGGAGCTCTGTCAGGAAGGTCAAAACTGGCTGTGGTGGTAAGGGGTTAAGTTAGTAATAAATTTCGTGAAATTTGCCATTCTCAAGGTTAAAAAATTACTGCGTGTAAGACAGATCGCTATACCATATGAAATGGTTTATAATTAGTATCTACCATATGTCTACTGTACAATGGCATTTTCTTTATGGGGCTTTCAAATTTTTTTGAAAATGTGAAAAGTGACTGCCAAATTTATAACACTGATTTTCTTAGGGACCAGTCCAGTTCCAACGTGGCTTTGAAGGGCCTGTATGTAACAATCTGATAAATTACACCATCTAAGAAACTATACCCCTTAAAGTTTTCAAAACACCATTTAGGAAGTTTAACCCATTAGGTGTTTCACAGAAATTAAAGCAAAGTGGAGATGAAATTTCAAAAGTTCACTTTTTTGCAGATTTTCAATTCCCCCATCCCCGCCCCCATTTACTGAAACACGAAGGATAACAGGGAAAAAGTAACGCAATACCGATTCCTCCAAATCTGCCAATTTAAAGAAACTTCCAATAAAAGTGACCCTAGTGTGCTATTTGGCTCAACCACAAGCCTCAGAGTAGGAGGAGCACCTACTAGACAGGTCTCATCTTTATTACAGTTTTCTTTAGGCAGGTTTATGGACACCCGAAGATGCTAAAACTTAACACCCCTAAAAAGACCTAATTTTGGAAACACTCCTTTTATCCAAGGGTGTAGTGTGTATATTGACCCCACAGGTGTTACAGAACTAGTTAGCATTAAGCTGTGAAAATTTTTTTTTTTTTTTTTTAAAAAAATCTGCATTTTCAGCTAAAAATGTTTCCTTTTCACAAGGAATCCTGGAAAAAAAAAAAAAAAAAAAAGCACCCCAAAATTGCGCAATTTTTTAAGTTTGAAAAAACAATATATGTGGATGTAAAATGATGATTGGGCGCATGGCAGGGTGTACAAGGGAACCAGGGCTGTGGAGCCGTGCCTATTCTGCAGGAGTCGGAGTCGTCATAAAATTGACCAACTCCCAAAATATATAATAAGTTGGTCCAGTTAGTTCGATGCAGTGCAAAGAGCAAGAGGAATTGGGTCTGGCCAGTGCTACTGCTCCCATATCTTCAGTCTTAACACATGAGGAGTGCAATTGATGACATGGAGCAGGCAAAGCGCTGCCACAGGGGAAAAGATTCCGCTCCCACAGCAAACAGATTTCAGTAAAAATTTTCACCTGCTTTCAAAGTAGAAGATCAACCATTCATCAAAACCGACTGTGGCTGAGGCAATTCCTTTATACCCCGACATTGTTAGAGATGTTGCCCCTGTGGTCACCGCTTTGCCCTCAACCCAAGTTAGTGTAGAGAGGCCGTTCTCTAGCTGGGAAATAATGAATTCAGATGTGAGCCCTCAGCCCTGGTTGTATCCCCTATAGGCGAGCTATACACTATGAATTACTAAGGGAGCAGCAAAAACCAAGACTGTAGAGAATTTTAATAATTATTAATAGTGAAAATTTTATTTGAAAGCTACCAACGTCAATTTTACTTTGTGTCAAAACCCTTTCATCTTATCTCAGTATTTAAATCTGTTTAAAGCAGGTTTTTACTGCTTTTTACACAATTAAAATCATTTTATTCAAAAAGATAATACATTTTTTCATTTCCATAGCCTGAGAGCTATAAACTTGTTTTTCTGTGTATTTGTGTAGGGGCTTGTTTTATGCAGGATGAGTTGACTTTATTGGCACTTTTTTTTTTTTTTTTTTTTTTTTTTGGGGGAGGGATACAGCTCTTTGATTACAGTTATTTTTATTTAACAGTGCTCACCTTGTAGTATACATGTTTGATTTCATGGGTCGATACAATTACAGTGATATTAAATTTATATCGTTTTTCAATGTTATGGCACTTTTACACAACACTTTTTTAAACCATATTTATGCATCGCTATCTACTGAGAGCCATAGCCTTTTTATTTTTCCCATATACAGAGCTGTGCAAGGACTTTTTTTTGTGAAGGTCAAACTGACATTTTCATTGGTACCACTTTAGTGCTTATACAACTTTTTGATTGCTTTGTATTGGATTTTATGTGCTGCACAATGAGCAAAAATTGCAATTCTTTTTACAGCACTAATCATTCGGGTTAAATAACCTGAGAGATTTATAGGCCAAGTCGTTATGCAAGCAGCAATATCAAATATGCATACTTTATTTCAAAATTATTTTTTTTTTTTGGGGGGGGGGGGCCTCCCCCCCTCCCATTGAGAAGCACATCTTCCGTCGGGAAACCGGACAGAAGATTGTGCTTCTACAATGTTTTCGGACCGCCGGCGGCAAAACCTGTGCAGTGGGGACGGCTGCACAGGTTTTGCGTAGAGCACAATTGTGCTCATTTTCGGCCGGTTTTTTCAGGCGGTCTGAAAAACTGCAAACCGGCTGAAAAACCGGCCGAAAATCCTTGCCGTGGGGACATGCCCTAACGGTCTACACATTACCTTGGGAACGCATTTCAGCATACTAGCAGTGACATTCAAGGCAGTCTACAAGGTGTCCCCGCCATACATCTCTGCCCAGATCTCCTGATACATCCCCACATGTAAATCGTTAGTCCTCACAAGACCTTCACTTTTCCAGTCTTGTCTGCTCCTCCTAGCAACTCCCAAAATGTATCAATCACACCTCCCGATACATGAAGGCTATATTCCTCTACAGGATAGTGACTACCATTATCCATATGCAAAGAAAAAAAAGAAAAAAAAAAAAAAAAACACGTAACAAGACGCACTACACTACATCACATCATAAAAACTTACAGTCTGCATAGCGCTGGTCTCAAGTTTTTCATTGGCCAAAAAATGCTGTGGCTAGACGTTTCATTTCAGCTTCAAATGAAGTTTGAAATGCACCACATAGAATGCATGTGTCTGAGATTTTGGTGCCATTCTTGATGCCTGTGGCTCTCCAAAACACAGTAGGATATAGAGTAGAAAGACAGCCTGGGCCCACATGGTCAGACTAAACAAGTCCCGAGGGCCATAATAAAACGGATAGGCGTATTACAATTAGAGAAGTTTTCAGAATATTAGACGTTTATCATGAACAAGGAAAAAAAACAAAAACAAAAAAACACCCCAAAACAAAAACATTTGGGTGTGTATTCAATACTACACACCCAAAACTCCATTCTACTGTTGCTAAATTTCATTTTCCCTCTAACCTCCTAAGGTAACAGCACTTAAAGCAAAGTTCTGGCAGCTATTGATTGAAGACCGCTATAAAACAATTCTTTTGCTTGGGGGAAGAATTGAATAGTAAAGTGGTGATTAGTGATGAGGCAGTGATAAATCTGGTCTCTATTTTTGCTGAGACTACTTTCCCAGAGTTTTTGACATTTAAAATGGTTTTATTGGCTTGTTTTGTTTTTTTTGGAGGGGGGTGGGGGGGGGGTGTCGACAAGACAAAGGGTCATTGGATTACTATATAGGGGTCAAGTGAGAAATATTAAGACTGTCGGCTACTTTTTCTCTTTATAATTGTAAAAACTTTGAGAAGAATGCTCTTATAGAGACTGGTCAGGTTCACGACAGACTTCATACATATTCTCAAAACTGGGTTATGGATATTGATGTTTGTTATGAATGCTGTATCATTCTTCTCAAAAATTTTTTTTTTTTTTTTTTTTTAACAAACAATCCTACATGGATGTACAAAAGAGACGGGAGTTGGGGAAATTGGATCAGCATCATTGGGAGTTTTTTTTTTTTTTACTCTCCCCCATTCACACTCCTGAAAGTAAAAGACCATGCATACGGCTCTCTCCATAGTTTTATTTCTCCCATAAAATCCAATTATAATAAAAGCACCTCTAACCCCCTTTCTCCACCTCATCTCTGTAGAGCTGCATAGGGGTCACCAAAACCACTTTTTACCAGAGATGGCCACACTCTGCAGAGTTAGTAATTTTGTGCCACCCCCAAACCATGTACCCCTCCTCTCAGAGGGAAAATGTATGGCAGCAGTCACCAGACACGTGCAAGCATTTGTGACCAGATGGCCAACAGAATGGCATCATGGGCCGCAGATTGTGCGTGCATGCATGCATGCATGCTCTGGGGTTAAAAAATGCTGATCAGTGCATCTGAAGGATCCCCGGTTCTCTACTGCCCTAGAAGCAGCATCGACCCACATCAAGAGTGGAAAGGGAAGTTGTCAGTAAGTAACCCATCGTGGACGGTGCAGTTTTCCTTTTCACCAGTCTGTCACATTGTGCGCCGTTTACTGAAACCGCACTAGGTTTTGTTGTTTAATCATTACCATTTTTTAATCCCTTTAAATGCTCATGTGAAAACATTTCTGCAAAACACATTTCAATAAGACTGATCCTTACAAAGCACTTAACGGTTTTCCAATGTGTTTTATGTGAACTACATCCTCCAAAATACAGGTGACCAAGCTAGATCCTTTTTATCCCTCTATCTTCGTAAAAAGTAGTCATGATATAAAGTACTGAACACATCTGTGAAATCAAAAATCATGCTCCATGATAAACTAAATAGAATATTAACAAGTCAACAGTTTTCCCGTTGTAAATACACTTAAGGAGTCAAATTCTTCATAAATCAGTACTTTGTTACATTCGCAACAGCAGATGAAGTATCAGATGTCTGAATTCTAACTCTCCAATCCCGAAATTTTTCTTTGGGCTCAAAGGGGTTGTCTCACTACAAGGATTGCTGCTTTTTATGTTCAAGATCTTGCAAAAACAAGTCACTTTGCAATATGTGTCCATTAACCATGTCCTACCTATTCCTAAATATTCCCTCTTGTATGGGCTGCATCAGCTCCTCAGGTCGCTATAGCTACAGACCTGTTTGATCTATCCTGATAGGCTGCCAGCACTGGTTGCTATAGCTACAGACCTAGCTTCTACTGCAGCCTAGTGGAAGTCAGTAAACACGCCCCCGAATTCAAAATGAAACCAAGAAAACAGGACTGAGGTAATATGAATCAATGTAGTGAGACAACCCCTTTAAGTAACAATCTTACCATCATCTTGGATGATACGACGTAGATAGTCAGCAATTAAACTTCTTAAAGCTCTTTTATTAGGCAAACCTAATCGGTGAGGAAACACTATGGATGTATCAACCACAGTATCATGGATCAGCTGTAACAGGAAAAAAATTAAAATAAAAAAAATAGAACTGGATGAAAGCAGAGGATATCTACCTTGTGAAAACCACGCACCCAAACCACAGCTCCGCTGTAGCCAAATTTAAATCTTTGTTGCCTGCATAGCTATTTTAGTTTCAAAGAATGGCTTATGAAACTCACCAAGGTCACCCAAGCAAGAACACGCTCCCCTGCCAGCCCCAGACTGAAGGCTTTATTAAAATAAACTGACAGATCGCAGATCCCACAATAAATTAAGCCCCTGCTCCACTCTAAAGCCATGAAACTATTCTAATGCGTTTCCACCAAGTGATCAGCAACAAAACCAAATGTGAAGAAATCCGTGGCTTTACCTTACCTTAAGCGCCGTCAAGTCATTTTCCAATCCATGTCCGATAAGAATGGAATCGGCACTGAACAGATTGAGCATAATGGCCTGTACATCGCGAATGGAGGTGGTTATATTCCTTAGGTTTTCTTCTGTGACACCAGAAAATCTACGTAGAAACATGATTGAAGTAGAATACGCAAGTGGTCAAA
This sequence comes from Phyllomedusa bahiana, assembly GCA_025379985.1. Taxonomy (NCBI): domain Eukaryota; kingdom Metazoa; phylum Chordata; class Amphibia; order Anura; family Hylidae; genus Phyllomedusa; species Phyllomedusa bahiana. Next base: position 86,731 of record JAODAL010001184.1, on the reverse strand, counting down.
GGAGCTAGGGAATTTTTTGAAGAAAAAACAAGCTAATATTGAATACAAACCAAAACAAGAAAAAAAAAAAAATAGGGTAAACACACAATGTATTGTGATATGAACATTTAAAAACATTGTAATCTGCCAGGTGCAGCACATGTGAAAGGTGCGTTGGGATGATGTGCTCTGGCTGTGATGCACTGACTTAAAGGGGTTTTGCCATGAAGAAAAATTGGCTTGGGAAGCTTGCAAATGAAAAACATTTTCACCATTCATCATTATTAAAAATTCTGTACCGTTTTTGTTTTAGCTGCTCCTTTAGTGATCCATAGTGTACAACTCGTCTCCAGGGGATACGACCAGGGCTGAGAGCTCCTCACTCCTGGTCGCACATGCGCAGACATCACCTCTCCTCCCAGGAAGCTACTGAGTGTTCAAACCCCAGGTGCTGTCACTCTACTCCTGTCTTGCTTAGTAATTAATAAAACAGTGCAAATAAATAAAAAAGAAACCTCAATGAGGTCTGTGCATTGATAGAGGGAAAAACAACACACAGGTTTGGTTCCTGCAGGGATTTGAACCTAGGACCCTTGTGCCTAGAGGCAAAAACTTCACCTCTCAGCTACTCACAATGCTTTACATAAACTGGCCTTTGACTACAGAGAGGAAAGTCATGGCGATGTCATCCTGGCTCACATGATATGCAATTCGAGCACATCACACACGCCTCCTCCTGAGCACACAGAGCTGAAGAGCTGGATGCAGGAGGTATGAAATGAGATTGTGGCAAAACCCATTTAAGATCTTTATGCATTTCCAGGACAAGTATTTGCCATTATCCTGTATTTCAGTCTCGTACACACTGTGCACTGCTTTCTTTATTATAGGTGTGTTCTTAGGTCAGCTTCAGGCTCACACTTCCTGGTCAGGCTGTGTGTGGATCTACATAAGTGATTGACATATCTCTGCTATTCCTAGCTGATCCTGTTAGGGCGCGTTCACACGGCAGTGGACAAATACCGGTCGGTTTACCCGGCCGGTATTTGTCCGGTTTTGTGACCGTCCCCACGCCGTGGGGGGGGGGGGGGGCGGCTATTCTTCGCGATGAGCGGAGAACAGCCCTCCCCCCTCCCATTGATGTGCTTATATTCCGTCTGGAAACTGGACGGAAGAATGAACATGCTCAATGTTTTTTGAGCAGCGCGCGGGTGGAAAACCTGTGCAGTGGGGACTGCTGCACGGGTTTTCCATAGAGCACAATTGTGCTCATTTTCGGCCGATTTTTCATTCGGTTGTAGACTCTTGCCGTGGAAACATGCCCTTATAGTGACATGAGTGCTGGAGATTTGTATGATGTAGTGCACAAGGCTGTAGAGCTCTAAAGGGTTAAACTTTGTCAGCAACATAGATAAACAAGCTCCAGCTCAGATCACGTTCAGCAGGGAGTGATGTCACCATGGTTGAACAGGGCAGCTGGAGGGATTATAGCAAAGAGCGATGGTTGGTTACCGAGGGAAGCGTGTGTACATAAGTAGATGACATCTCTCAAACAAAGCACAATCAGAACAGCAATGTAGTTGGTAATCTTTATTTACCTACATGTGTAAAGCTAGTCATTATGGTGAGAAAACCCCTTTAATACTTTGAATATACTAGATACTCTTGATGCATGGTTGGTGGTCAGTGAAGTGGCAAAGTTTTTTATATATCAGCTGCGATTTTAATGCAATTCTGCAGACCTCTTTAATAAAGGAATATGTAAAAGAAAATTAAAACATTTTTGAGATGTTCAAAGCTAATAATGAAGTAAATCATGTTAAAGACCAGAAGACCTGCAAGGAAGCAATTTGTGTTACAGTTCATCCTGTGACCATATTACTTTTTCAAATGCTTTCTGTATAAGCAGGGAATAAAAAAAATAAAATTCTACACCACAACCACCACACTGCAACCTCTCCCTCAAGTCACTGCTAGGAATCAATCCCCTACCTACTTTGATCTACATGCTGCACTTTTAACCCCCTAAGGCTTAATTCACACGGCATAATTACGCTGTGTTTTCGGGAGCTTGCGCAAGCTCCCAGGGGGCAGGGGGCCGGCGGCGCACCGGCCCCATAAACATGCATTACTCACGGTGCGTGAACGCCATGAATAACTGATCCCCGCGCGTCCCATTGTATGAGCGGGGAGGGGAGACGTAATCCATAGTTCTCTATGAGAACTGTGGATTACCGTAATTTTTGGGACGTATCTCGCCCCATATTGAGCGCAGTACGCTGCTAAATACGTCCCAATTTAAGCCGTGTGAACTTAGGCTAAGGACCCAGCAAGATTTTTTTTTTTTTTTTTTTTTTATTTTTTGTTCATTGCATCACAAGGTCCTTAGCTTTTACTTATTTGTCGACAAAGCCAAATGAGGGCTTGTTTTTAAGAGGAGTTATTTTCTTCTAATGCAACCAGTTTGAGGTATATAAAACTTAACTCCTTCAGAGGGAACAGTGTAGAAAGTCATACTGCCACTGTTTTTGCATTTTAAAATCATGCACCATATGATAAACTTACTTTGATAATTGTTCTATGGGTCAGTATAGTTCTAGTAATACCATGATCAGATTTTTTTATTTTATTTACTTATGAACAACACTTTAATTTAAAAAAAGTGTTTGATCGTCTCAATATTCCAAGACCTATAACATTTATGTTTGTTGACAGATGTGAAGGCCTGTTTTGTAGGGACTCTGCTTATATTTGTACCCTTTTAGGGGGTATATAATGCTTTTTGATCGCCTTCGATTAGGTTTCTTGGAATGACAACTTCAAAAAAGAAAAAAAAGTTATGCCATTTACCAGGTGAGAAAGATAATCACTTTATACTTTGGGTCACTACAAGTTACAGTATGGCCATGTTCACACGGCTTAAAATGGGACGCATTTCAGTCCGTAATTTCGCACCGTACTGCGCGAATTACGGCTGGAATACGTCCCAGTCATTACGGTAATCCACAGTTCTCATAGAGAACTATAGATTCCGTCCTCTCCCCGCTCGGCGAATACGCCGCAGGGGGAAATAAGTGACATGTCATTTTCTAGAAGCGTATACGCGCCGCTAGTAATGATAGTCTATGGGCCGGCCCCCCCGCTCCCACCCCCGTCCACACGGTGTAATACGGTCACGGGATGAACTGTAACACAAATTGCTTCCTTGCAGGTCTTCTGGTCTTCAACATGATTTACTTCATTATTAGCTTTGAACATCTCAAAAATGTTTTAATTTTCTTTTACATATTCCTTTATTAAAGAGGTCTGCAGAATTGCATTAAAGTCGCAGCTAATATATAAAAACATATTATCCATCTATAAGTTACATGTCCATGAACTAACAGCAGTCAAAATCAGCTTTACTTGATAGCGAGAATACGTGTATTCATCCACTATAACACTATCTTACAGTCGGCTGCTTCCACCCTTAGTGCCGGTTCACACGACTTATTCACCGTAATTTGGCGGACGGATTTCGGGTCCCGCACAATTAAAGACTTGAATAAGGGCAAGTGGGAGCAGCTCGCCGGCCCCATAGACATTCATTATTCACGGCACGTACACGCCGTAAATAATTCACATGTCACTTTCTCCCCGCCCGGCGGATTCGCCAAGCGAGTAGGAGAGACTGAATCCATAGTTCTCTATGAGAACTGTGGATTACCATAATGGCTGGGACGGATTCCAGCCGTATTGCAGCGCAGTACGGCGCACAATACGGCTGAAATCCGTGTGAACGGCCCTTTAGGCTCCTGCACCATTGTAACTAGAGATGAGCGAATTTCTCAAATCCGTTTTGTTCCGAATTTATTCGTGACAAATCACGTTAAAAAAACAACTATTTCCTGGCTGCAGAGAGCCTGTATAGTGTTGTAGAACATTGTGCTATGCAGAAATAGGGAAAGGGGAAGCGGGGTTTTGGGTTTATTAAAAACAATGCGGGTTTTTTTATTTATAACAGGCCCGGCCCTTAGAATCGCTTTCACATTTCATTTAAATTTTGGCATTTTACAGGGGCAAAAACTGACCAAATAACTGAAGGGGGAAAGGGCACCCTGACAAAGTAAGGTCAAAAACCAGCTGGAAAAAACCCGAGCTGAGGGCCAAGATCCACAAAAATTTGTCAAAGAGGGGCACTCCTTTTACACCGCCCAAACAAATTTTTTCCCCCAAAATATGAAAGAACCTGTTCTGTTAAACACTGATACATGTAGGGGCCCCCCCCGTTTTGGGGGAGAGGGTGGGGGGCATAATTTTGCGTTCACGTCTCTGATAAATTTTGGGCCCTTTTTCCCTTTTTCACCCATCCAGTGTCCGCTTTCAATAAATAAAATAATCCTTTCAGTATTGCAAACCAAAAACAAACGGGAGTTGATCCAAAACAGAGGACCACCCAAGGGGGAATATTTGCCGGGTCTTGTGTTTTGTATCCACTCCTGCTTTAACCTACCTAATCGGGAACAACCCTAAAGTAAAAAAAGGAGCATGCATACGGGCCTTAAACGGCTTCTCCGAAGACACAATCAGTTTATTTGCCCCTTTTAAACCCCTTCGACAGATGAAAAGGGAGGAAAAACCAAAAAGCGGGGCCCAACGCCCAGAAAGGGTGGAGGGTAAAAACCCGCATTAGGAAACCACGGGGTTTGGTCAAGAAAGATTTGGTCAGTTGGCACCCAAGCAATTGATAAAGGCCACAAGGGGCCCAAAAATTTACAGGGGTTGGAGGGGGGACACAGCACAATAAGATTTAAACATGGTGACATAGGTTTTAAAAGGGTGAAAGCAGCACATGGGGAAACCCCAAAATTGGTTTGAGGTGGCAGCAGCATCAGGCTAAAAATTTGGCCCAGTAAAAAGTGGGGGGGTTTGGGGTGGGAAATACCATTTCCCCTGGTAAAGAGGGTGGGGGGCTTTGGGTAGGGGCATCAGAAAGGGGCTGAGGCAGGTAGCCAGAAAATCCAACTCAATTTTTAAAACCTTTTGGGGGTGTCATGGCTGACAATTTGAGCATCGGGCATTGGTGGTTGGAAACCGGGTTGATTCAAAACCCGTTTCGTTTTGACAAAGTGATCTCTCCACTTTTTCAGGGTATAAAAAAAATTTTTCCCCTTTGGGGTTTAACTATACCCCCGGCTGCTGAACACCCCCTATGCCACACTACTGGCCAGGCAGGACAGCTTCTCCACTGCAACTCAAAATTTTTGGCCAAAACAAATCCAGTTTGGGGCTGCCCAGTGCCAGCGGATCTTCAAAGTGGGGTGGCAGAGTGCTTCCAAGAGCCACCACCTGCTAGTCCCTTCCCCTAGGGGGGGGTGAAGAAACTGCTCATCATGACCCCAGACTCAGTTGCTGCTGAAAACTGGTACTGCTCTTACCCACCCAGAGCAGCCGTGGCATTGGTACATGAGCCTTTACAAAGGCTCTTGACATGCAGGTACCCCAAGTACATACTTTCATACTTTTCAACCACTAATCTTTACAGTTTATATTTGAGATAAATTTAAATCTTGATACACTTAACAAAAGTCAAGATAAATCGGAAATTCAAATCCATAAAGAGAAGGAGTTAAAGAATTTTAGACTCCTAGGGTCTATTGTCATTGCTTAAAGTTAAGTTTTAGGCACACTTCGTATTTACACCAACTGTCACAGGTCTAATCACACTACATTTCTGCTATGCCACGCTCCTTTCTCAGATGCTGCAAAAGTGTCTAAAACACATAATGGTGTCATAAGGCATGCATGCTGGTTTTGGCACAACTGCCATAGAAAAAGTGTTTTGACAATCACCCAAAAAATAATTAATACTTGTGGCTATTCTTTGGGGCACAACTTGCTGCAAAAAGTGCTCTCCCTAATGATGCGCAATTATTGTTCCCCCCAAATCAAAGGGCAAGGTAAAACAGCGCCCCCCACAATTAACAAATACTCTAATATTTAAAATTTGCAGATCTATTCTGCACCAAAATCTGGTTGTGATTTTCACAGCTTTTGGTGCAGGTTTGTACAAAGTGAAAACTGCTGGAATAGATGTCAGATTGCGCCATAATGAAACGGAGTACAGTCAAGTAATGATTTTAGTAGGAGTAACCCCTCCAAATAAACAATTACAAGACAAGCACTAAAATATATACATACCTGGTGTTATAGTCTATAATTTCATTATCGGGCTTCACAAACGTGTCATAAACCACCTGTAAGCTTGGATCAACCACGGTGACTCGGGTAAGCTCCAGCCCATGAGTTGTGTAGCACTGTATGGTATAGAGACATCAATTAAAGATCAGGAAAATAAAGTAAGCATTTTACTCAGTTGATTTTCATTACCATTTCACAATCCACTGAAAATATTCCGGGATTTCCATCGGATGGTTGAAGCTTGACAAAGGTTTTTATAAATCCATCAAGATTTTCTCTTTGGCCATCATGCACATGTAACTTCAGAGAGGAAAAAATAATTAAATAATGAAAATAGTCAAAAAGAAAAAAATTTAAATGAACCGAATACTACAATGTATACAAGCAAAACCAGCAAGAAGTGGATTATGCATAAGTATGTAGATTTTGTAAGCGTTACCGCAAGGGGTGTTTCAGGAGTTCTAAAAGATCATTTGTCCGATGGGACATAAATAGAAAATAAGCAGATTTACTTACTCCTGACGTACCGCTTGTTCAATCTTGGTTGTATTAGCAGTGAACAATATCGTTTACATGAACGTTGCAGCCAATCCTAGGCCACAGCAATCGGGAACATGATGTTGTGACCCTTGATTGGCTGTAACTTTCATGGAAACGATAAAACGTTCACTGCTACAGCCAAGATGAACGGGACGGTCACTGGGATGGCACAGGAGTGTGCAGGAGGTAAGTATGCAGCTTTTCTTCTAGTCATGTCCCATTGAACAAATGAGCTTTTGGAACTCCTCTTTAATTAGTGCGATGTGGTGAAGCACCGATTTACATATACCTATTGGAGTGGTTTGAGAGCGTTACAAACAATTCTTCCTAGTTTTATCTAAAGGTGTATGGTCAGCTTAGGAATCAGATTGAAACCAGTCTAACCAGCCAACTTCAGCAGGGCTTTCTGATCCCCCTCTGATATCAATCGTACTTTCCCCCCCAAAATCAGCCATGTTGGACTTCAACATGCTTGCTCATTTGTTAGCACAGCTTACTCCCCTATATCCACTAAAATAAAAAAAACTGTTTGAGGGAGAGTTGAGTAGAACAGTTGTTGGGGGATCTGCCAAAAGCTACTGCATGATGAACCAGACCTTTTTGATTAAATTCTCTGTTGTCTTGGGTTGTAAATGTTCTTACGCAAAGTATTTTCTGGGTGAATTCGATTTAAATTACCATTAGTAAATTTAAATGGTCAATAACCTTTCCAGAAACTTGGCATAAAATCAATAGTGCAAGTAAATACAAAGAAAAACATACACATAAAAGTTCTGTAATACTTATCAATAGTGTGACTCCTCATGTACACATACTTGATTGCCTATCCTGAAAGCCATGGCGTCGCTAGGCAGTTTTATCCGGGGCTTGTGCCACGAACCGCAGATCGTCGGGTTCCAGGCCCCGAGGAGCTATTCAACTGTATGTGCATCCTAAGTGCCATCTGGCAGGGCGACTGCCCGGGATGCGGGGTGCTTAGGAGAGAGGAGGGAGCTCCGGCTGCTCACGCAGTGAAGTTCCTGGCACAAGGTCCTGGCAGAGTCAGGAATTTCGGCATCACACAGCAGAATGAGAGGCTCTAGCCTCTGCTCCCAGACAATCTCCTGCAGCTACACTTTCATTATGGCGTCCGCAGCAGCTCCAACAGGTGCCCATATCTTGGGAGGTCTCAAGTGAGTGAGTAGCCTCACTGTAGAGACCTGGACTAGATCGTATAATAGGGGTGAAACATTCATATATGAGTGTATACGCATGTATATATACACGTGTCTGTATATCTATGTGTACCTATTTTTGTGTATACACATTATCACCCCATTCATGTCACTAAAACACAATTCCTTACACACGTAAATTACAAACAGATAAGTTATATTGAAATATATTTATTTATTTTTTTTTATACCTGTCATTTGTCAGGGTTTCGTATGTTTTTAGCGAGCTGCTGCAGCCAGACCGCGAGTATGTACACACCACGTATAGTGACACGTACCTGTGCGCACCGCCATACGCCTGCTGTTGGAAGTAAGCGCTGTCCAGTACATAATTTCAGCAGTGCTCCGGCCAAGCTCCCATCCATTTTCACTTTTCTACAAAAAAGTGGCATGTCCCTTATTTTTACGGGTGGGTTCTATGTGCCAGGGAAAACAGGTAATCATAGCGCTCACCGCTATGATTTTACCATATTTGTGGGGCGCACTTTGGGTGCACTGCAGCACAGTTATGCCCACAAATACGCTGCGTATGTTCACACGACGTAATTTCAATACACCCAACGTACGGGCCGACATTATGGTAATTCATAGGTCTCACTGAGAGCTACAATTACCAGTTCTGGGGAGAATAAATATCAGTGAGAGCTTCAGAGGGATTCATGTAAAAATACATGCCGCAGTTCAGTGGGGCGTGAAAAATGCTGTGTGAAAGCAGCCCTACTGAGCAAATCTTAACACAGGGGATCGGACCCCAGATGTTTTGGGACCGTAGCAACGCCCCTGCCTGAAAGGATTCATTTAGTGACCAAAAAAGTCTGCAACAAACATTTTACCTTTGCCATTTGACATCCTGGTGTCCCTACCGCTGCTTCACAACAGCTGTAGCGCGTTTCCATTCCACCTGGGACTTTAATTAAGAAAAAAAAAATAAAAAAATAGATGTAATCAACTTAGGTCATTTTAGTCAACCGCTTTATTGCATGTGTACTGCAAGTGAAAAACATGGCTGACTTGCCTCGATGTCGCAAAACTCTACCAGAATGATAGGTGCACTCCTCTTTACGTAGATGCTTCCCTTGCAGTGTTACAGCGTAGGTTTCTCCACATCTACAGCAAACTCTTCTTAATGCTATAAAGACCATTTTTTATTGGAAACCATAATTCAGCATGTACTTAATGGTCAGGCTGGAGATCTAATTTGCTCATGTTTTGACATCGTAAGCTGCGGACATAGGGACTGTAGGATACAGCAGTTTAAACCACCAACTTGAAGCAATAGCATAAAAATTTCTGACTATAACCCCACTTTAAATATAGAGTGATGGGGACTGGACATGTACGGCTGTATGCTTCTGCTGTGTTTTGTGGGTAAAAACGTTTAGACTTCTTACTAAATAATCATACAGAACAATTACTTACCATCACTGCCCATAGTTTTAGTTACTGTGCAGTGAATTAGAGCACTTCCGGGTTTATCAGGGTTCGGCCTGGGATACCCATTTTCTGTTAACTAGTCTTCTGAGAGAAGATATTCCTTGAGCAAGTTGTAAAGAATAGGACCAGAAAGTTCTAGAAAGGAATACGACTTCATTTTATTCCCCACAGATTAAATCCCCAATATGTCATGGTATTTTAACTGCACCTTAAATCTGGTTCACATTTGTTGCAGATTTTGTCAAAAATTACAGTAAAAAAAGGAAAAAAGGGAGATTGTTGTACAGTTGTTGTTTGTGCCCATCATGAAACAGATCCACCTCTATGGCAGAGGCTACAAACGAACCATCAACGCAAACGTGAACCTGGCTTTACCCTTAGGCTAGGTTCACACGGCTGAATTACACCCGCAATGATGCAGTGTGGCCGGGGGCGGCACTTCGCCGGCCCATAGACAATCATTACTATACGCCGCGAGAAAGTGACATGTCAATTATCTCCCCGCCCGGGCGGATTCCGCCGATCAGGAGAGGAGACGTAACCCAAAATTCTCTATAAGAACGTGAATTACCGTAATGACGGGGCCCGTTTCAGCCCGTAATTTGCGCACTTCGGCGCGTAATTACGGACCGAAATACGGCCCTTTTTAAGCCGTGTGAACATGGCCTTAGGCTCTGTCTACACTGCACAGAAAAACATTTTTCCCATGGTTTTTCGTTTTCTAAAAACACTGGAAAAACGACTGTAATCATCCCCCCATAGATTTTAATGAAAAAACCCTCCTGCGCCTACACCTTTTTTCGCATTTTTTTTTATGGTTTTATTTAAAACATGTTCAAAAAAAAGGGCAGCCAGGGCAAAAAAATTTATACAGGAGTCTTTAAGCGCTGGAGTCTTCTGATGTGCCTTTTTTTTGTACTTTAGAAAAAAATGACATGCTTGGCCGCTAACGTTTTTTGCGCAATTCAATAATGTCGCTAAAAAAATGTTTTAAGGGATTTTGGCTCAAACCCTTTTTTTTTTTAATGGTTTTTGGGTGCAAACCCTTTTTCTAACTTTTTTGGCGCTAATAAAGATCTCCCTTCTGAAAAAAAAAAAACTTTTTACACTAAAATCCTTTTCTTAACTTTATTAGCGCCAAAATTCGTAAAAATGCAGATCTTCGCGCCAAGATCCATAAAAAAAAAAAAAAGTAATTTTGGCAAAAAACGCAAAATAACTGTTAGTGCTAAAATCCATCCGTAAAACGACTACAAGATGACAAATGCAAAGAGGTGCTTTATTTACCCCTTTTGTAGGGCGGAGTTACATCCAATGTTTTTTTCGCATACAAAAAAAAACAGGCTTAAAGACAAAAAAAAAAACTCCCAAAAAAAACGCAAACGGGGTTTTTGACGGGCTGGCAGAAAACTCAGTTTCATTAACTTTTTTAGTCATTCGTTTTCAGGTCGTTTTTTGTGCACTGCAGTGTAGACATAGCCTTAAAAGGAAAAATTTTTAATTCTGTAAATGTTTGGGGGAGGGCAGAATTTTCTGAAAAGTGAACATCTAATATACAAGATGAATGACACGAGGAGGGAAGATTTTTTTCAATGGAAGATATATTGAAAGTTGAAATAAATACAATAAACAAAATTCATAACGGCAATACTGCTACAAATGCAAACCATATTGGAGCAATCAGATCAATCACTAAACATGCCCCGACAATCTTTATAGTTTACATACTTTAAAAAAAAAAAAAAAAAAAAAAAAAAAAGAAAAAAAAAAAATAAAGTTGTGTGTGGTTTTCTGTTTACGATCTCACACAAAGGTTCACCTACCATTTTTATCAATGTGCTTTTTTGAGCCACCTTTTATTTTTCTGCTGCCCAAATTCGGCAAGCCTAAAAGACATTAATATAATTTGACATCAGATATTAGATCGAAAAGAAAACAGGCAAATTTTACATTTCACCAACTGGCACAAAAAATTAAATAGCGCTGTATCAATGGAACTGAAGACCGTTTTGTGGTGAAATATTCAGTAGAACTTTAATTTATTATTCGATTTGCTCATTGCGGTTAAGGTCCAAAGCATCCCCAGGGGATGTTTTACCGGTGTTTGGATCCGAAAAACATTCAAAAGCGCAGCGTAAATCACATCCAAAACGCATCCAACACTAAGGTGCATGTTTGGATACATTTTCCGTGCAGCAGAAATGCATCCTATGGTTTTAAATAGGGCTCCTGCTGCCTCTGACGGATCAAGACTTGACATGTCAATTCTTTTTAACGGATCCCCCAGATGCTGTTAAACGCATTGGTGAACCCCCTTTCTAACCCGAGCATGGTTAGATTGAAAGCAATGTAAAAATACGCACATTGTAGATCGCTTTGGGGGCCCTTCAGTCTGAAACGGGGTCCAACACGCCGTGTGAAAATCCCTTATCAAGATTGAAAGCCTTCCCTACAACGGAACTTCAATCACTGCCAAGACCGCCTATTAGACTCTTTAGCCCAGAATAAGCAGAAAATTTAAAATGTAGAGATTACAAGTTTACTAAATCATTTGCCATAAAACTAGAAATCAAATCTGTTCAGCTCCTCCTGCACTATAACCTGCTGCTGGACGATTAGAAAGCAAGTTTAGAATACTAGGTTGCTTGCTGGTAATAAAGGCAGTGTAATTGGTGTGCAGTATTGCCTGTAAGGCCCTGTTCACACGGCTTAAAATGGGCCGTATTTCGGTCCGTCATTACGCGCTGGAGTGCGCAAATTACGGGCTGAAAACGGCCCATTCATTACGGTAATCCACAGTTCTCAGAGAACTATGGATTACGTCTCCTCTCCCTGCTCGGCCCGCTGCTCCCTCCCCGCCCCCACGCCGTAATTGCGGGGCGTAATTACGCCCCGCAGTTAAGCCATGTGAACATAGCCTAACAAGACACAGCAAGAACTGCACAAAACCACACCATGTGAAAACGCCTTTAGGGCACCATCTTCACCCATGTTTTTTAAAACTTTTTTTCAGATGCATTACCCGTCTCCCACCATCACAAACTAGGTTATCACATGACTTGCAATATGGAAAACTGCAATACCTATGCAAACATAGCGCAGAAACGAAAAAACAAGAACGGAAAAAGTGGGACTTACAGTATGTTGCTATTTGAAACCGAAAACACAATTAGGAGTGAAAAATATGAGAAAAAAAAAAAGCAACTCCTGTGATGAATTTTAGGTTTGCCTATTGACTTCCAGCTAACATCTGGCTGCTGCAGTTTGTGTCAGAAACACATGCAGTTTAGCAGCTTTTTGGGTGTAAAACGGCAATGTGTGAAACTGCTTTACAAAAGCCATTTGATTTTAGGATACATTTTTTCTAACTACTGCAAAATGATTCCTGAGTAAATAACTCAGCACCCACCAATATAAATGCCAGCCGTGCATGGCCACTATATCAATGCAACACATCAAGGTTTAAAAGTTAAAGGGTTATTTATTTTATTTTTTAGCAAATGGAAAAATGAAGCCGGAAACACCTTACATGAGCTAAAGACTAAAGATAGAATATGGATTGACTGACAGTTTCTCAATATTTTTAACCTACACCTCTGTTAGGAATTACTCCGGGCTGTAAGGGACCAGACTAACTATTGCATATAAAACCATGTGCCACAATCTTACCTTGTTGAACATTTCTCTGATCTCGTAATTTTTTAAGGCTGTTGACCGCGATATTAAGATACATATTTCTACTCCCACATCGATCATAAATTGATTTTTCTTCTGCTAAGGCCTAAAGAAAAACAAAAGATAAAGGATTATTTTTAAATTTCTTTTTTACATATACATCCATGCATGTTTTATTTTAATGTGCTTTTCTAGCTATTTATCCAAAACCTCTTGTGGTGATGTGCCTCAGGCGCACAGGGGTCTATCGCATGCAAGCTAAGGGGCATAACTACAGAAAAGCAATTTTCTTCTCAGCCATCTTATAAGACAACTGCAGATATGGAGAAAGAAGAAAAAAAATAAAAATGGTTTGCGCTTTATCTTGATGAGTAACTATGTGAGCTCTATGTGATGTCAATCACCCTATAATGGCTGCAAAATCTTGTCCCAGCCCTAGAATGAACTGGAATATGACTGTCACTCTGACATGTCCAGCTTGGCCTGTGCTGTAATCTTCAGTGGATAGGCAGTACCCACACAGAGTTTCATAGTCAGAAATTAAAATTGCACCGGATATTTAATTACAACTAGTGATCTTTAAATCTTGAATACTGTGATCTAAACCATAGGGTAGATTATCTTGTGGGGCCCTAGCTCGATTTTAACCAGACTAAATGTTCAAATATTCCCAACTAACTACTATTACAAGGTTAAAAAAATTTTTTTCAAAGGTCAGAAGACAGGAACAGTGTAGCTAGGTTTAGACATTTGTATAAAACTAGTGATCACATGCAGTTTCTTTTGCCTACATGGTAGATCCCATGTCAGCGCTGGAGTTCACACTGCACTATGGCGTGCATTTCTGTGCCCAAGAAAAAAAGAAATGAAACATGACATTTTTATATGGAACCCAGTTAGACTATGTTGGGTAGACAAGATGCGGATTAACTTCAAGTGGGGCTGGTCCTTTTACAAAGCAGCAAGGTATGCCACTATTAGGAGAAAGTATGCAGTAAAACCCTAAGGCTATGTCTGCTACACTGCACAGCATTATGGTCGTATTTTCGGCGCTTTTAGTTTCTTTAAAAAGCGCCGAAACGATAGTTTGTGCGGCCCCATAGATGGCAATAGAAAAGACGAGCTGCAGTCTACCCACAGCTCGCCTATTATACAACATGTTGTATAATACGCCGGCACTCTTAGTTTTCTTAGCGACTTCCCATACAACTGTATGGGCGACGTAAAAAGAATGAGAAATGACCGCGCAAAACGTGACAAAAACCACGGTCCTGCATCAGAGAGAAAAAAAAAAAAAAAGTCGCTTTCTGGCCGTTGGTTTTTGTCCGATGCAGTATAGGCCTAGCCTAAAGAGCATTGCATCAGATTTTGACTGCAAATTTCACTATGTTTGGCTGCAATCAAAAAACCCCCTCATTTAAATATGCCCTTCAATGAATGTTGCGTTTATGATCCCCTTTAAAAAAAAAAACAAAAAAAAAAACACAGCACTACACAATATAGGGACAAGGCCTATTCTGCCTTTTATAACCAATTCCTATGCTTAGTCAAATTGTGAAGTAGGCGAACAATTTTGACAGGTCACTTCTCATCTAAGCACTCGCCCACTCCCCATAGCCTAGTCAGAGGTCTTTTTATTTATTCATTTCAACAGAAAATACAGGCAGCACAGGTGGCATTTGTAGGTCTTTTATTCAGCTTTAATTTCAAGACATGAAAATAAGTGTAATGGTTTTGAAGATTACCCAACATGCAAATTTTTCAAGTACAGGCAGTCCCCGACTTACATGGTTCTGAGTTACATACGTCCTCTAGTTACAAACGGAGACTTATGGGGCGTGGTTGAGATTCAACACTGAGTCACGCCCCATGATAACCAAGTGCCAGCATGCCACAGCTGCACATGAGATACAGAACGTTAGGTGAAATCTCCTAAAAAAAAGGCACAGGCAGCAAAACAAATGTAAAAACTGTTCCCTGTACGATACAAAACTAAAAACACTTTTTTACTGGAATTCCATTTAATAAATATACCTGTTGCGACTTACATACAATTTCAACTTAAGAACCAACCTACAGTCTCTATCCTGTTTGTAACCTGGGAACTGCCTGTATTTAAAAAAACCAAAAAATAATAACTGAAAACCACTAGCGGCAAGCTAACCTTATCAAAAGCTTCCTGCACAGACACAGATTCCTTCAAGAACTCTTCAACAAAAGAGTTCACGTAGCGTTGCCTTGTCTCATGGGGCACCTTGCTTCCACTCTCCGTTGTAACAGAATGCTTTTTACGTGTGGGTATCTAGGTTTTAAAAGAAATATATTACAGAATATATAATATTATGCATTAAATTACTACTAACAAGTAGTCTGATCACAGACTTTTGGTAGACACTTTCAATATGGAGGTCATACCTTCATTGGGGCGGTGGGTAGGGTCCTTTTCTGCGGCAGGATAGGTTTTAGAAATGCACTTTCTTGCATTATTCCACTCAGGTGACTTCTAGCTGGTAAAACGGGTTGCACTTCCACCAAATTAAGACAAACTGCCAAGATAAAATACCATGTTAAATGCATTCTCCACAATGGACAAAACACTACTTGTGAGAAGAATCTTGACAATAGGTTGAGCACAAAAAGTCCACTGAAGGGACTGCAGGCAATTAGCTGTTTATAGGGAAATTTGGCAGTGATTCCACAAATTTCCCTGCAGCGCCACCACAGGAGAAGTTCAGGTATTACATAACTCATTGATCTGAATGGGCTGATGCAGGGCAACTGGTCCTCCAGAGCAAGACACTTTATAATCACTCTCCACTATGTCCAAAAAAAATATCATCCAAAAGGGACAGCTCATTATAAACTTAAAATTTTAAAACGTGTATGAAAATGGATTTCCTAAATCAGAGACCTCCCTTAATATAATTTAATAACCTAAGGAATAGAGGACAAACCATTTCCATCCACAACACAAAAATCACATCTGTAAATTAAAAAAGTTCGAGCAGTAGCCAAAATCTAATAATGGTGAGACTCTAAATAGGACTATACCTTGGTAATTTGTAAAAATGGAAAGTGCCAATAGCTTTTAAATAACCAAAAACATTTTCTAAACTTACACTCGATGGGGCACATTTACTTTCTAATAAACTTGTCTAAAATGGTTTTAGACTTCTAATATAGTGAAATCTGACACATTTAGACAATGGGCCACATGTATGAACCAGTTTAGGTCTAAAACTCACTTTTTGGTCCATAGGTTACTATGTGCAAAAGATGAGTTTTAGACCTAAACCGTTTCATACATGTGGCCCTAAGTGTCAAATTTTACTTTGTTTGTGCCAATAACTGCAGCAAGATTTTGGCGCATAGCACATTAAACCAAGCTCCCTTCCAGAAAGCCACAGTCATTTTGTCAAAAGCGTCTAAATACTGCCTGAACCACTAAGGGGGATGTTCACACGACGGATTTGGCCGAGGGTTTCAGCGCGGTTGCCGTGGCCAAAACCTCGCCTCAAACGTGTCTCCCAACGAGGTTTATCGGCGTGGGCATGGTTGGGGTGTGGTTTTGGGCGCAGTTTTTGCCCATACAAATTAATAGGCAGAACTTAACCCGCCGCCAAATCCACCAAAAGCAAAGCGAAACCCACTCCGACACCGCTGCCGAAGACAACGCAGCAAGAATTGACAGGAAGACTCCTCACACATATGTCCGCGCGGCTAGGCCTGCGGCACTAAAGCCGCAACGCCAAAACCACCTGTGTGAATAGGCAAAGGTTTTCCATAGGAAACCAGAAATGAACTGTGGGTGTTTGGGGCCTAGATTTGTGACAATGTTTTGCAACGCCTGAAACCTGCGGCAAATCTGCCGGTGTGAACAGGGCCTAACAAATGTGCTGTCAGGCAAAGCCTAATGATGGGAGCATTTTCACAGTAAATAATTCCCCAAGTAAATCCTTAATTGTTATTACCCAGCACATGCATGTTTCTCCAAAAAAATGCACATTCCTATTTTGACCCCCACCGCCCCTGGACAACATGATCCATTCTCCACCATTCTTGCCATGTCCACAGATCGTGTTAATATACCATGATGCTGAAGAGAGAGGAATTGTTTATTTTTGCGTTATTTTTCAATTCATTGAGTGTGTTACTACAAATATGATTTATAAAAACAAACCTGAGGAAAAGCGAATGGACCCATATGTGACACTTATTTGCCATTTTGTTTGGGGTTCATAACAAACCTTAATTGCTCTACTTTTGCAATAACCATATCAGAGTTGTAACAATTCTTACCATCCACCCCTAAACTCTGTAGTTGCTGACTGGCAACTCACTTGTCGCACAGAAGTTTTTCCTTATAAGGGACACTTGCCACACTGCAAGAGCCGGAGTTGGATAGTGGGAGTGATTTTTGGTCACCTACGATAGGCCCAAAAGGTGTAAGCTAGCCTGCTAGGAATTGTATGTAGGATGGCAGACAAGTCCTTTATGCTAATGGAGACTTCAAATTATAACAAAAAAAGAGTTAACGCTTATAATGTAATTCCCACTATTAGTCAATAGGTGTTGAAAATGATATGAAGTTTTAACTTTCAAAGTGAAATGTGCATGTTTTCGGACCACACGATCCTGCAATTGATTATTAATATGAGCTTTAAACATCTTGCATGAACAAGAAGACGCTAATATTCTAACGAGACTATAGGTAAAAATAGCTGCAGGAGAACAGCTGAAAAACGGACGGTTTTATATAACCAAAGCAATAAAACTGTTATGCAGCAAGCTGTAAACTATGGCTGAAAGTACAAGGTCCGTTAATTACAGTCTCCAAAGAAACGGACGTACCTTACCCAACTGACCAAAATTATTAAGGCTTGGTGTCAATCAACTGGTCAACTCACTTTGTTGCTAAGGGCGCTACGATGCGTCCATTTTTAACAGCAGCAGGTTATCGTAAACTTGTATGTATGCACATGTAATATTCTTTTGTGGGGGCACTGCGGCGTGGCGTTTCCTCTATAAGTGTTACAAGTATCTCTGCTGCTCGCGTTATAACCCTACAAAAAGAAAAATTACAGTAAAGTAAGCGGAGAAGCAGGTTAACCACATGAACCACACATTAAAAGGGTTTGCCACAAAGGCATTCGTGCCCTATTTCAGCTTTCAGTGTGCTCAAAAGGACGCGTGCAATCTGTATTTAGAACTTTATAACATGTGACCCAGCAAGGTATGACCTCACCATGCATTTGCCCCACAGAGTGCTCTAGTCAAACAAAGGTCCTGTTTATGTAAAACATATAAGTAGTGGTTAGCCACTTCTGTCTTTCCCTAATATAGTTTCCCTAGGATGAAATCCCTCCAGACCAAAACATGTGTATTTTTTTATCTTAATCACATACCCGATTCAAATGAATACCTGATTGAAATATGGGGAAAAAGAAAGCTGAAAAACACACACATTCATTTATCAGACGGTCTTAAGCACATTTGCACTGCTACACATTGTAAACAAAGAAAAATGCAAAGTGTCAGACAATACATGTTATTTTTTTGTCAATTCCCAATGCTTTCAATTTCATATTGTAAGCTTTTGAGCTTCTCTTAATCGTTATTTCTTCAAAAGGTGGCATTTTATTTCAACATGTTGACATTTGAAGCCTATTTTTTTATGTATTTTGAAGCATGAAAATGTACAGATCCAGAGGCTGGCCTCTCACATTATTGAACTCCATATTTTTGGCAAAGAATTAAAAGAAAAAAAAAAAAAAAAGTTAGATGCAAAATATTGTTGCTCGACAAGAATCAAAAGCTTGAGCCTAAACAAATCCCATTCTTTCCAATGAGAAAAGTTTATAAGATCCCATGCACCAAACCTGACACTTGGGCAGCACATAAATACTGGATGTTTTGCAGCCATAAATGTTATCCATCCAGCAGACTTCTAAGGTGGAGTTTTCACATGCTTGCATTTTTGGTATGATTTTTGCTGATCGTCACAGTAATTATGCTGTGCATTTCAGCAAGAAAAAAAAGAAAAAAAAAAAGCTCACCCAAAAAAACCCATCATGTGAAGCACCCCATAAGCACGGATCCCCTTCAAGTCAGCAAGCAGCCTTACAAGACAATGCACCTGTACATGCCGTGAAAGGGGTAACTATAACTGTAGTACATTTGATAAGTGAACTTTTTTTTTTTTTTTATAACAAAAATATCAGGTTAAGGTATTTTGCTAACTGATGGAAAAGACCCAAAATATCTTTCCATGTACACGTGCACTGTTCGGCGCATTAAGATCTGCTTTGTATGTCCCATAGTCCAATTTTCCCCATACATTGGCAAAATCATGCACACACTGTTAACCATTTTGACTCTGCCCCAGATTCAGACTGTGCTGGGTGAGCCCATCCACTCAGAGCCAAATCCATGGCTCTTAAACCAGCATCAGTTTGGAGTACTACCTTCCGTTTATTTTTCATTTTATAACAGAGTTTATTGCTTCTCGCTCCAACAATCAAAAGGTGACATTTTAAAGATCCTTATTTTTTACTAAATCTTCTGATTTAGAATGCCTTTTCACTCCCCTCATTGTATCTTTCCACTGTAATGAGGCCATCAATAGCCTGATATTATACGGAACGTTTCATATAGTATAGTCCTAACTCATGCAACTATTGTATATAGGCAATGGTATTCTGCATGTGCCATACATAGTAAGTCAGCCAACATCCAAACAAGTGATCAATGTGGATAATTTACTATGTATAGCGCTGCAGAAGGGACATCAAATCCAGACCCAACGCACAATGGTCCAATTTATTTTTAGAGAACCAATGACCCATTATCAGTAATAATTTAAGGAGAGCCCAGAGTTAAAGGGTGGTTATGCTCACCATGTACAATTTGACGGGGGATCCTCCTAAGATTGACCTGCGTTATGCTGGAGGAGGGGCAGGGGGGGGATGCGAGAGAGGAGGGGGGGCCGACTCAGTGCACGTGTAATGGAAGATATTTTGGGTCTTTCCATTAGTTAACAAATACTTAACCTGATATTTTTGTAAAAAAAAGGTTCACTTCTCCTCACATGACTACAGTCTATAGTTCCCCTTTACCTGCTTACAGTTGCGCCTAAATGCATTGATCACAGCTGCATGCTGCAAGAAAGGGCTTAAGAGGGCTTTTCACATGGTGCGTTTGATGAGTTGTGTTTGTTTTTCTTTGCTGAACTGCACAGCGAAAAATTACTGTGAATTCTGCAAAAAAAAATCAACCAAAAATTCAGCAATGTGAAAACCATAATAGACATCTAAAAGTCTGCAGATGGATACCCACACAGTAAAATCTGCTGGCGCCAAATGTCAGTGGGGCCATTTGGATCTTAAAACGATTCTCTCATAGGTGAAAGAAATCGAATTGTTTGCGCAAGGCTTATATCTTTTCAAGATCACATATTTAGCCAACTAAGTTTTTTTATTTGTTTCGTCTTTTCCAAAAATCTGTTGTTCCAAAAGTGAGAGTCACCTCAGGATCAGGTGCATTTTTATCGCTTCCAAAATAAACCTAAAATATATATACATATATATAAGTATAGTATATAAATATAAATATTATATATTACACACACAACACACAAGTTTTCTAAATATTATGTGATTATAAAAAAATTCAAGCCTGTGAGAAGGCTACACTGCCGTTCTTTAACATGCCTAATTTACTTAAAAGTTTACATGTAGACACTACCAGAAGGTTATCTGCCCTGCTTTGCATGTTGCAACTTTCTTATCCGATGACAGGAACATTGAAGAGCTTGCTGGGGTGAAATGTGCAGTGTAACGAGTCTTTCGCTGCATTGAAATCCACTGTTGTAATGATAATTAATCTAAGTAAGCATTGCAGACGACTCACTTGCTACGCGCTCTGCTCGGCCCCCCTCTCACTAAACCCCCTGCATCATTTCTTGACCAGCAATGATTATGTTTATCTTCTGTCTGATCAGATACAGGTAAGCAAGATCACATCATGCAAAGCCCCTTTAAGATGAGCTGCAGTAAAACAATTACCCCAGTAATACTGATATCATCCCATTCATTGCAGTATTGTTCATCGTTGTCCCGATACCACCAAAGTTCTATTATTAACATACATTTCCCATGTGATGACAAACCCACTCTTTTGGCCAGGAATTTCTTCACTTGCCCTTTGCTTCCTTAGCACTTCTATTTCAGACTGATCTTGACCTAAAATACATAATTACAGTGTTCTCAATAAACATAGTTAAGAACTTAATGGACCTGGTTAAAAAAACTATTTGGAAAATAAGTTGAAAATGAACAGGATTAATGATTGGGTCCAATTCATCAGCTACTCCAATTTCACTTGCTTCAAACTATAAGGACTAAGAGCCGTGAACCATTGGACCCAAAATGCTTTCAACCATGCATTTTTATGTTTTATTCCTTTTTCCCCAAAAAAAAAATTGCATAGCAAGACTTTGAGAACCAGAAGTTATTTTTTTAAAGATTTTCCCATCCATGGACCCCCGGTGAAGGCTCGTAATTGTGTGGCAGAACGTGTATATATATCAGTGTTATTTGTGACTACATGTTTGTTTTTTCCAGAATAACATTTATTCCAACTTATCTAGAGGGCAAAGTGACCAAAAAATGCAAGTTTTACATTGGGTAACTTTTTTTCCTGTTAACTCGCAAGCAGTGATGAAAAGATATATTATAGATGCGAATTATGTCTCGTATGTGACGACCACCCTTACATTCCTATTTAAATGTTGTAAAACAGTCAAGATTAGGGAGTACTGGAACTTAATAGTGACTTTCATTTTTTAATATTTGAGAACTCAAACATTTATTATGGTTTTTTTCTTTTTGTGTTGTTTTTTTTAAAATTTGGGGTTGTGTGTTTGTATTTTTATAAGGGACGCGCCAATCAGTAAAGAGGACGCTTGTTAAAAAAACCAATTATATCCCTTAAAAACACAAAGAATTTCTGGCAAATATTTTCCTCTATTTGGGCGAAGTCCTTCCCTATCAGATTAAAAAATGCCTGTACTTTTCGTGAGAGAAAACAACATCCGGAATGGCCCACACAAGAACTAAATCTCACTTCAGCTGCTAGCTCAATAGTCCAATTTACATCATAAACCGAATAATTTTTTAGAAACTATAAACGCACCTAGTGTTTTAGAGAGGAAAATAGGTACAAAAAAAATAAAAAATTGGGAAAAGGCCACAAAGCCTTGGCGTGAAGTTAGTTTTTATTGGTAAACCGATTTTGAATATATTATGAACTGTTGTGATCACTTTAATTCCAATTTTTTAGTTGGGACAATTAAATACCAAATCATCGAGATTTTTGCGTTTGGAATTTTTTTCTTCTACGGTGTCCAGCGTTTGGAATAAATTATATTTTAATACATCAGACTTTTACGGACATGGTGATACTGATTTTACAGGACGTGTCCTATGGTCATAACCAGGCCACTATGTGTATAGAGGCAAGGTATCCTGCAGCGCTATACATAGTAAATCAGCCACATCTAACAAGTGATCTATGTGGATAATTTACTATGTATGTAAATGTGTCATTTTTTATTTTTTAATTTGTAAAATGGCAAAGGAGGGGGTGACAAACTTAATATATTTTTTTTAAACTTTATTTACTTTCATACTTAGGGCCACATGTATAAAACTGTTTAGGTCTAAGGGCCGGTTCACATGGCTTATTCAAGCTGTAATTGCAGGACGGATTTCGCCCACAATTACGGCTTGAGTAAGGGGCGGGGGCGCTGCCCGCCGGCCCCATAGACTTTCATTATCCACGGCGCGTATCCCGCTGGGATAATGTGCAGGTCACTTTCTCCCCACCTGGCAGATTCGCCGAGCGGGGAGGAGAGACGGAATCCATAGTTCTATGAGAACTGTGGATTACCGTAATGGCTGGGACGGATTCCAGCTGTATTGCAGCTCAGTACGGCGCGCAATACGGCTGCAATCCGTGCCCAAAATAAGCCGTGTGAACGGCCCTTAAAACTCATTCTTTTGCACATAGTAACTTATGGGCAAAAAAGGGGTTTTAGACCTAAACAGGTTCATACATATGGCCCTTAGTTTCCCTAGGGTACAAGCCCACTAGGGGGCAGAATGCCTTGTCCTATTTAAAGCAGTACTACTGTATATAGGTTTTCCATTCATTATGTATTACACCCTGCCATAGAACCGGGCGAGCAGCCGCACCGAGCCGTAGCAGCACTGAGTAAAGTCAGTAAATATGCCTCTAAATTCAAAGATGAAACAAGACTAGTCAAATGCAACTTAGTGGCAACCTTATTTTGGCAAGTAATCAAACAGTAAATTTTAAATTTTGGGTTTATATCCCGGTAAATATACTCCCCAAAATAACAAAAAGTGTTAACACCATCATAACCTGTCACATTTGTGGGATAATCGTCCCAATAAGAGGCGCGCTGTGATGCGGCACTCCGCATCGTAGTACAGTTAGCTCTAACAACCAGAGCCCTGTAGGCATTCAAGCAGTGAATGGATATCTTGCTTGAACTGGAGTAACTCCAGCGGCGTTCACATAATGAGAACATTCTGGGGTGACTATGCTAAAACTCTTGTCCCGAGAGCTCTAAATCCGACTGCAAGTAAGTGATAAAGTTCTGATTTCACTTCGATATGGCTCCTAACCGGAATTGGTGAGTCAGATGGCCATTGCCACATATACAGCAGTATCTCATCAATAGATGTTTGAATTTGGCTACCGTTTTGTGACTGTTAATTGTGGAGCCCCCTTACTACATTGTATTTAAGGCTAATATGTTTTTTTGCTCGCCCCTGATGAGTCCCCATGTATTGGGGTATGAAATGCGTTGGGCTTACTAATTTATGTTATAGCCTTGGTCATTAAATATAATCTTTATTGAATTTAGGGGTACTTTTTGCACAGACAGTTTATAATAGACATACATTATTGTCCTGTGTATAGGGCTTAATAGGGACGTTTTTCCCTTTAGGTTCCTGGTGGGGCCGTCCTTATTGGGACGATTATCCCACAATTGTGATAGGTAGCATCCCGTTTAGGGTTAATGTTTAGTGATGGTTATATTCACTTGTTTTGTTATTGTATTAGGGAGTATATTTGACTCCTTTTTAGTGGTCTATAGTAAAAGTTAAGTCTTATAGTCAAGTCCAGTGAATTATCTAGTTTTCTCTCTGACTATATATTTTTCTCCTGGGAGAGATTGATTTCCCGTTTATTTTTGTTAAATGTCTGGGATCAGGAGAAATCACTGATCTCATCCGATCTAAAGAAGAATGACTGAACGTCACAACTGGGATCCTGCAGCGATTAACCTATGCCCGAAAAACCGTGACTTAACTACATCATCCGGCATTAGTTTCTTACCAACATCTGAGTTAGTTATGTAAAAATGCCAGTAGGGGAGTATGGAGAGCTCACTCGCTGAGCCCGGCCCATATGCAGCAGAACCGCCGTTAGTAACTGATCAAAGACAGCGCCATTCGGTTGCTTGATCACTTGCTTGTCCATCCATCCCTCCCCTCGAGGACACTGCAGGGTGCCAAGTGGCTGGCATAGCAAACTAGAGCACTTATAAAGGCCTCCACTGCTGTCAGGTTACTGCTCCTATTACACCTTGCCATAATCAGGACCTATTTGGTGAACAATATTGGTACATCCTTCTGTAGTATATTCATATTGCAGAACAGTGTACAAGCTCTTGGTCAAGTACCTGAAAGGTACAACATATTTAAAAGAAAAAAAAAAAAAAATTTTTTTTTTTTTTTTTTTTAAAACACCTCCCCACCCTTTTGGCATGTTGCAAAGAAAAAAAAAAAAAAAAAAAAAAACGTATCGCCATGTCCAGTCTATTAAGATATATAAATTTATCCTGTCTGGTGCACACCATAGAAGAAAAAGAAAAGTCCCAAACCAAAATTGTGTTTGTCATTTCATATCGACAAAAATTTGGAATAAAAAGTGATCAAAAAGTCACATGTATCCGAAAATGATACCGATAAAAACAAGCTTTCACTTCAGTCCATAGATTAAAACAAGTTACTAGTCACAAATCAGGGTTTCCAAAAACTTTATATGGTACGGTCAATGGTACCATTAGAAACTACATCTTATCCAACCAAAAAGGAAAGCTTTATAGGTCTATATAGATGTAATAAAAAAAAAAAAAAAAAAGTTGTGTCTTTGAACAGAGAAAAGAAAAACCTCTGTTGCGATAAAGGGTTTAATAACCTGGGCCAATAACATTACATAATGAATTGGAAGGCAGCAGTATCATGCGGGGGAAAAAAAAATAAAAAAAATAAAAAAATACACAATACTAATGTAACGTACCACTAAAGATTTTTTCTTTGCTTCATTTTCAGTAAATTCATTGAAAATTCTTCGACATTCTTCTATTGGATCGTCAGAATCCGAAAAATCAGTTTCTTCATCCGAGCTGTTCTCCACATCAGACGATGAACCGACAACAATCACTTCGTCTTCAACGCTTGCAGCCTCCTCACACTTCTGTTCATCACTTATAGGTTCACCACAAATGGTTACTTCTGTGGTTTTACCATCATCATTTACTTCATTGGAGAAGACTGGACCATGTTGCTTCAACGAGGCTTCGGTAAGCAGAGTCCGGCAATGGTCCTTACAGTCAGATTCCTCAGCAATGGCCACGGTGGGGACCTTATTAACACTTTCATCTCTAGTTGGAGTAATGGCCTCATTGGCAAGACTTTTTAATTCTGGGCTTGGATCCAGGTCTGAAGAGCTATGGCTGTTGGGCCTTTCGGGTGTTTCACCATTATTATTGGTTTGAACAGTTTCGACCAAACCAGAAGGGAAAGTTTCAATTTCAGATTGTGTCTTCAGATCAACTATAATTTGTGTTGGAGCCAGAATGACCTTATCCACAACATCTTCTGGAAGAACCTCCCCTTCAGCTTTAACTTCATCTTCATGTACTACAAAGGGCTCCTCTCTTACTCCCTATTCCTTATTGGTTTTTGGCTTCTTTGACACTTCCAGAAGTGGAGGCACATCAATCACAAGCATATCTTCATCATCAGACTCCTGGAGCTTTATTTCCAGCCTAAACGGAGATGCAGGCCTTGGCCTTTTTGGAGTGTTCTCCGACTCGTCCTCATACTTGCGCTTCAGTTTAGATTTATTTTCGGTTTCGTTCTCTTGTGTATTGGGTGCGAAGAAGCCGGCGGGATAGTTGGGGAAGGGGTCGTACTCCAAGTCTGTGGCTGGACAGCTTCTATCCACAATATATTTTTTGGGGACTGGGTTACTACTTTTTACGGAGATTGGAGCTGCTGTACTCTTCTTTGTTGGCATGTGCAGTTTCTTCACCACATCGTCCACGATGTTGCAGTTACCATCAACCTCAGCCGCAGGCTCCTCCGCACTTTGGGTTCCATTCGTGTACAGCAACAGTGTTTTTTGCTTCTCTTCTACTTCATTTTTTACAGCCTCTATGGCTTTCTTAAGTCGCTCAAGTTCCTGCAGGTTCTTACCTTTAAGAAAAGAACGCAAAAAGTAAATAGTTTGTGGAAGTAATACTGAAATCAGCAACAAGAGAATAGATTACTGTACTAACCAGTATCATGTGATGTTCAAATGTCAGCTTCAATATTTTCTGCCTAAGGCTATGTTCACACGACGTACCGCCGGCCTAATTGCGGGAACGGATTTTGCCCGCAATTACAGCATGTGCTTGGCAGCGGGGGACAATAGCTCGCCGGCCCGAGACATTCATCATTCACGGCACGTATCCCACCATGAATAATTGACATGTCACTTTTCTCCCCGCTCACGAAATACGGCGAGAGGAGACGGAATCCATAGTTCTCTATGAGAACTGTGGATTACCGTAATGACTGGGACGAATTTCAGCCCTATTTCGTGCAGTACGGCGCGAAATAAAGAACGAAATCCGTCCCAAAATAAGCCGTGTGAACATAGCCTAAATGCGTAATCTGCAGCCATGGAACACCACAAGGATCAAATTGTTTGTTTTTGGACACGATTTTGGATCCAAAAACGCTGTGTCGATCGGATCTCAAACAGATCCAACACGTAGTTGGAGTCATTCTCTTTATAAGTGGCTTAAGTTGTATTCAGTTTTGCCACTTAATATCATCTGTGCCAGAGCATACATCATTGCGTGTTTATCAGCAAACTTTTTGCATTTTTGATCCCCTGATGAACCCTTTTGAAATTTATAGGGGGAAAGACATCAGGCTTTTTGTCTTGACATTTCTGGACAGTATTGGATGGTATTGTTTTTATATTGTTAGGGTGTCTGTTAGGGCTTAGATTTTCTGGTGGGGCCGCCCTTTTTGGGGCGATGTCCCCCATTAGTAGGGTCTCTAGGGTAGGTGTAGGTTTATTGTCATTTTTTTTTTTTTACAAGGATCCTTTCCTGCATTTGCTCCTGGAAACACCTAACCTTGAGTTATATGGTCCCAGTCCCTTTAGACATCATTTGTTGGTGGGGTAAACTGTATTGTATTTTAATGCATATCTATTAAAGGTCATTGTTTTAATTGGGTATACAATTTTTGCAGTGATGTGTTTGTTCACCCAATAATCTTGCAGTGTTGCGTTTGAGATCCAACACATACCCAAACAGGCAGCTGCGTGTTGGCTGCAGCAGGATCGCACCCTATCATTTTAAATTGAGCTCCTGCTGTGCTTTCACACCAAGAATTGTCAATTCTTGGGACGGATCTGAAAGACGGCGCGAGACATGCATCGGCAATCACTCGTGTGAACGCCAGAGCGGGTCTCATATTAAAAGCAATGTAGCTGCATGCTTGGGGACCGACAGATGGATCCAAACACGCAGCTAAAAAGCTTATGTCGCACGGACGAAAAGACGACGTGTGAACATACCCTAACAATAATGAGCAGAAGTCGACACAGCTTTGTGTTCCTCACAAGGGCACAAAACCCATGTGAAGGTTCCCTTTAAAGGGTTAATGATGTCTGTTACATGTTACAAAACATTCTTAGCTTTGGTTATTTACACCAAGATATTTTGTTGTATTTTCTATCCCTTTGTCTGACGGAGGAGCAGCACTGCATTATCTGTATTGTCTTAGGCCAAGTCCACACAGTATATATCAAAAAGCCGCCCAAAATCTGACACCATTTGGACATTGCTGGACTGAATTCTTTGCTGCAGATTTGCCCAAAAGCCCTGGTTGGTCTTCAGATTTGCCACTGGCACCATACCCACAGCAAATTGCAGATTTTAAACCAACTTGTAAAAACCCCGTATTGCAGACGCCAGCACGGATTCTCCATTGCTGTCTATGCAGTACAAGGTTCGGTCAGATTCTCAACGGTTTCAAAAGACCGAATCTGCCGAAAATCCAACAGTAAAACCTTGCCGTGCGGACATAGCCTCAATGACTGGGGCCGCGTTAGATTGCCGTGTGCCATCAGGAAGAAGTTCTTTCATAGGGCACAGTTTGGCTTTTTAATAATTTTTTAGTTCTTTTGACTGTTAGGCCTCGTTCACAACGGTTTATTTGTCCGCGGATTGGCCCCTACTCCGGCCGGATTTGCGCTGCAAGTACGGCGCCCAATCCGTCGGAGTAATTACGGATCCACTGCTCTCAAGAGAACTAGGATTCCGTCGCTCCTCCCCGCCCGCCCGCCGAGCGGGGGAAAAAGTGCCCTGCACATATTTCGCGCGCTACGGCCGTAAATAATGCATTGTCTATGGGGCCGGAGCGGGCCCCCCCCCTCCCCCCCCCTTAAAAACACGCCGGATTTGGGAGCGCAATCCGGCTCACAAATCCGCCGTGAATAAGCCGTGTGAACACGGCCTTAGGGCTTGTTCACACAGAGTTTACCCTCCGTGTAACAAGCGCTTTAGGGAACCGTCTTGGGGTCCGCTCTGTTGGTCCTATGGACGGATCTAACAATTAGCAATGAGATTATCACTGCTCGCTGTACTGAACACACAGCGGCGTTCACATGAGGAATTGTATGTCAATTATTTTCAAGACAGAGCTGAGCTGCGCTTTAGAAACACGCAGCGGTGATCTCTCATGTGAACGCCGCTGCGTGTTCGTCAGACAGCAGTGAGAATCTCACTGCTAATTGTAAGATCCGTCCATGGGACCAACAGAGCGGACCCCAAGACGGATCCCTAAAGCGCTTGTTACACGGAGGGTAAACTCCATGTGAACAAGCCCTTACAAGTAAGTTTGTATTTATTAAGGGGGGGAATTCAGTGAGACTTTCGGGGCACAACAAGCTTGGACTAGTGCACAGAGCAGCAGGGGACACTCCCTGTGAGCCGCTGGATATAGTGGGGTCCTGGGGCTGCTTTTCAAGGAGAACGGTTGTAAGGGTGTGTTCACACGGCTGATTTTGACATTTTTCAAAGGGCTTTCAGAATTCCCACCCCGGTAACCCCGGCCATTGTTCCCTAATAAAACTGTGTAGTTCACACCCCACAAGGTTTTTACCTTTTTGGGGAAGTTTTTTTGGGCCCGAAAAAAAGTCAATTCTTGAAGCGTGTTTTAGGCGCATTTCTTGACGTGTTTTTTTTAGCACTTTTTTAACCTGTTTTTAAATTTGTATGGGTGTAAACAGTGTTGAAAACCTCATCCAAAAACACGTCGAGAAACACATCACAAACCTCTTCAGGTGAGGTCTCGATGCCATTTAGGAAGGAGAAACACTGAAAACCGCAGCAAAATCAGCCGTGTGAACACACCCTTAAAGAGACATGTACAATAACTGAAAGGTGGGGCCCCCCCCAGAAATCCTCAAGGTGGGGCCCAAAGCCACAGGCCAACACTGGCTAGATGCCAGGCACCTGGTGTTGGAGACACGCCCACACAGCCTATCGTCCGGGGAATAACAAAAAAATCCGAGAGACCACATTGCCCTAGACTCCAGGGTCTCCTCTGATGTTAGAGCAGAAGAGTTTCTTTAAGGCGTCCTAATAATCTGTGACAGAGGCTCAGACCACAATGTGACTGGTCCTGAATAGTAGCTGCACACCTGCAGGCACCAGCAGGTCACTATGGCATCCCTCAGGGCCATTGGAGTCCACGATTTCATACACACTGCTTTTAGCACTGAACTCGCACATAAAACACCGTGTGAACACAGCCGCAGCCAGGACTCGCCACGTTACCGCCACAGCCAGGACTCGCCGCGTTGCCGCCGCAGCCGGGACTCGCCACATTACTGCTGCAGCCGGGACTCGCCACATTACTGCTGCAGCCGGGACTCGCCACATTACTGCTGCAGCCGGGGCTCGCCGCGTTGCTGCTGCAGCCGGGGCTCGCCGCGTTGCTGCTGCAGCCGGGGCGCGCCGCGTTGCTGCTGCACCCGGGGGCTCGCCCTTTGCTGCCGCAGCCGGGACTCGCCGCGTTGCTGCCGCAGCCGGGACTCGCCGCGTTGCTGCCGCAGCCGGGACTCGCCGCGTTTCTGCCGCAGCCGGGACTCGCCGCGTTGCTGCCGCAGCCGGGACTCGCCGCGTTGTCCCCGGGCAGCCGGACTCGAGCGTTGCGCCGCAGGGGGGAATCGCCGCGTTGCTGCCGCAGCCGGATCGCCGCGTGCTGCCGCAGCCGGGACTCGCCGCGTTGCTGCCGCAGCCGGGACCGCCCGTTGTGCGCACCCGGGGCTCCCCGGTTGCTGCCGCAGCCGGGATCGCGCTTCTCCCCGCACGGGATCGCCGCTTGCTGCCGCAGCCGGGATGCCGCGTTGCTGCCGAGCGGGACTCGCGCGTTGCTGCCGCACCCGGGATCCCCCGGTTGCTGCCGCAGCCGGGACTCGCCGCGTTGCTGCCGCAGCCGGGACTCACTGCATTACTGTTGTACAAATCAATGTGAAAAAAAACAAAAAAAAAACACAAGTTTCCACAAAGGAAAGAAAAGTGCAAAACAAAACCAGCTCCAAGTCACAGCAGCAGCAGGAATAGAGAACAAGGAGCCGCTATAAGCCGGGAACACCCCGTCCGCAGGTCAAGAAAAGCCGCACACCCCTCACCAGACACGTTGACACTGTGTACAAATAACGCACAGGTCTTATCCCCGCCGCTCTGCTGCTCCCCGTCAGCCTCCGGGGCCACATGGCGGAACTGGCAGTGCGGCCGAGCACAGCCCCCCCCGGCTCTGCGGAGAACGGACAGTCCAAGAGCCGGAAGAGCCCGGCGGAACGCAGCATCCTTCCGCTGAGGAAACTCCCGCTCTGCGCCAGAGCCAATCACACGTCTCTTTAACGAATACGTCATCAGCAGTCATCCAATCAGGAGCCTCGGAATCCCCGCACAGAACGTTGAGTGTCTGGCGGTGCCTGCGGTATCCGCACGAACATTCCAATGTGACCTAGAACATAGCAGCGCGATTATATCAGCGCGGGACTGCGGCCTCAGATGGAGAGCGCATGAGTGACCAGGGGGGATGTGCTATGGAAATGTCAATCATTACAAAAAGTGTAGAAGACTTCTAGTGCCAGGTGAGGCTTCAGTGTCAAAAAGGCTATGTTCACATGGGCGCATTTTCCTTCACATTTACGTGTTTTTTGTGCTCAAAAAGGGCCCTCTTTCCCAAACGGCTTTTTTTTTGGGACAGTTTTTTTTCCGTTTTTCCGCGCCGTATTTGCAAAATACGGCTGAAAACCGCCCCAGCCCTTTAAAGGTAATCCATTTTTTTCTCATAGAAAACTATGGATTAATTTTCTCCTCCCCCCATCGCAAAATTGGGGCGAGCGGGAAGAGGAGTGAAAAAGCAAAATTATGCCCCGGTTGACGGCTTTTTCCCAGCCTTTAATTCCCGAGGGGCTTGCAAAATCCGGCTTGAATAGGGGCCGGGGCCCCGGGCCAGCCCCTTTAGCCCTTCCAAAAACCCAAATGCCCCGAAAAAGCCCCTGGATAAGGGGCAGGTCATTTTCTCCCCCCCCGGCGGTTTTTGGCCGAGCAGGGAAGCGAGGGAATTCCACCTTTCTCTAGGGAAAACCTATGGTTTTCCCCTTTAATTACTGCAAGGGGAATGGAGCCGTACTCAGCGCGCAGTATGGCCCCCAACCCGGGTGCCGAAATAACCCGGGTGTGAACGAGGCCTTCCCAGCGGGTTTCCCCGCTCCGGGAAAACACGCCGAAAATTGTGGGCAAAAACCATCCCGAAATTACGGTGGGGAATAAGCGTGTGAACATTGCCTAATAGGGGCCCGGGAAGGGCACCCGAAATTACAGTAACCCCTAGTTCTCACAGAGAACAAAGGATTACGCCTCCTCTCCGATCATATTGTACGCCCGGGGGAAAGAAAAGTAAAATTGTCGTATAAGCGCCACGAGTTTTGACAGCCCCTTTGAGGCTGGGCCTGCCGCCCCCCACCGCAAGGAAACTGCCGATGACCGCACCCCCAAAAAACCCGGGCATAATTGGACCATACGTACCCCCCGAAAATATTTTAAAGGGCCCCTATGTTCACAAGGGCCCAAATAATTGCAGGATGAAATTTCGCCCGCAATTACGCCTTTGGGGTTGGGTTGGGGGGGGGGGGGCAGCCCCCCGGGCCCTAAAATAGAAAAGATTATTCTCCGTGCGTTAACGCTGTGAATAATTGACGCCCACTTATCTCCCCCCACGTCGTTTTCCCGAGCAGGGAGAGGAGAAAAATAACCCTTTAGTTCTCTTTTGGGATTGTGCATTACCGAATAAACGGGACTACTCCCCCCGAATTTAGCACAATACGGGGCGAGATACCCCCATTTTAAAACCATGTGAATGGGCCTAAGGCTCAGGGGGCACACTGTTTTTTTAAACCGGAAAAGGGGCTCCTTTGTGACAGAAAGGAGAACATGTTTTAACGCCTCATTAAACGAAATAGGTTGACGGATGGGGCAACGTACTTTGAAAAAGTGTTTTTTTTCTACCCCTTTCCGCCCCCCAAATATGGCCCAAATTTACGGGGGGAGGACGCCGGGGCGCTCACTTTTTCTTTTTTAAACCCTTTTTAAACGATCCCCCAAAGGGTTATTTTAACGTGGCTGAAACACACCCGGGTTTTGGGGCTCCCGGCGCCGCAGAAAACCCCTTTTGAGGAAAGCTTTGGGAAAAACCCTCACCCCCTGGCACAAAACCCCTTTTGATTGCCGTGGTTTGTAAACCGCAGCATATTCAAAGGGTTTTCCCCTGTTTCTGTGGGGGTGGATAGGGATGGGCTGGACAGTCAGCCCTGGGGCCCGGGAGTGCCCGGGGACAGTGTTTATGGTTTCTGCACTGAAACACTATTACGATCGTATCTTGGGCTTTTTTTATTTTTTTTTTAAAAAGCGCCAAAAGGAAAAATACTTTTTTCCCGGGCGGGCCTCATAGGGGCAATAAAAAAGACGAACTGCAGTCCCCCAAGCTCTTTTTTCCCTTTCCCGCTCGTCTTCTGGCCCGGGCGAAATTATGTAACTGTTTGATAATACGCCGGCGCTTTTAGTTTTCTTGCCGTTTTCCAATACAACAAAATTTTTAAAATGGGGACAGCAAAAAAAAGGGAGAAGCGACCGGGGGTTTTTTTTGGACAGGCTTGGCAAAAAAACGCGGCCCTTTCATAAAAAAAAAAGCCCGCTTTGGGGCCCGTTTTTTGTCAGATCCCTTGTAACATAGCTTAAAACCCAGTGATCAGGGCAGACTGGGGTTGCGCCCTGATCGTCCCCGTGTAAAAATGACACGGGTTATAATGTTTCATATTTGAAAACTTATACATTAGTAATGTAAAAAAAAATGTAACAGTTATCCCTTATGGATTTAGAAAAAAAAAAACAAAAAAACATAAAAAAATTTAGAAAAAAAAAAAAATAAAATTTAAAAAAAAGCATTCAAAATTTAAAAAAAAAAATTGGGATACATTAAAACACCCGCAAAAAAAAAACCCCACCCCTTGGGTTTTGGGTTTTACCGATCGGAAAATTTCCCGTTAGAATTAATCAACAAGTTAATTTCATGTGTTTTGGTTTTTAAAGAAAAAAATTTAAAAAAAAAATTCTCAAAAAGTTTTAAAAAGTGAACTTTTAAAAAATTCCTCCAAAAAGTACAACTTTTTCCCGAATAAAAAAGAGGGCTCAACCAACTTCTTCATTTTAAAAAAATGAAAAAGTTATGACTTAGAAAGGGGGGAAAGGGAAACAAAAAAAGAAGAAAATTTTGCGGGCATCAAGTACTTTTTTAGGTGTTTTGGCTCGAGGGGTTAAAAAAAAGTTACAGTACTGTATACTTTTTTTTTTTCAAAATTTGTCAATTTGGGAAAAAATACCCAATGTTTGTGCCCATGTTGCAAAAGAAAATTTTTTTGTATCCATCATAAAATATATAAACAAACCTACCCAATCAAATCGCAAGAAAAACAGGTGACAGCCAATAGAAAAGCTAATAAAAAAAACTGAAAAAAACCATGTCAAATGTCTACTTTCTAATGTCTACTTAAAGTCTAATTTCGACTTAACTTTAAGGGGGGTTTTTCGGTTTCAGCAAATTGGCCTCCCCTTTTTTGCTGGGTTGGGCCCAAACAGGCTTTTGAAAAGGGGGGGCGCGTTTTTTCCTCCCCCCAGGGGGGTATCTTCCTTTTCTTGCAGAAACGGGCCCCCCCAAAATGCCCCGGGGTGGTGGGGTTTTTTCTGTGTGAACCCCCGGGGGGAAAGGGGGATTCTCAGCTGTCATTGCAATTTACTGGAAGTGAAAACTAAGTGTAAATGCATAGTGTATATGTAAAAATTTTTACTTTCCCAAAATTTTGGTAACTAGGGTTTGGGCATTTGACATTCAGGAAATTGGGGGAAAGATGGGTGATTTTTTTTTCTGTCTCTCCACACAGGATATATCCTGCAGATTATTACACCTCTGACCTCTACAGATCTGAGAACAAAACTTACACTTTATCTGTTTGTGTTTCATGGGATGCAGTCTTTGTCCAAAATTGTTCTACAGGGGATGACAGTAAAGTGTTCTTTTCCGTATTAATTTGCATGTGGCTGTGTGTTCTCTTTCTGATTTACGTGGGATGCCTGATTCTCTCTCTCTGGCAGGCCCCTGATTGCAGTCAGTGAAGAAACCTGTCCCAACAGTAAGCCTCACGCTCAGGACATCTATTGGCAGTCTCTCGTTCCCTTTCCCCTTCCCCTCTACATACGTTGTCCCCCCCCTACCCCGCCCGCGTATTCCCGTCCACAACCTGGGCCGGACAGAACTCGGTGCACCGTAATGCTTTTGCAATTCAAAAAATTTTTACCCCTTTTGCTTGCAGTATAAAATATATTTATTGGTAGACTTTAGAACACAAAAAAATTTTAAATATGCAAAACACTGCCCGGGAAAATTTGTGGAGTCTCTGAAATTTTTTCTGAGAAAAAGTATTGCCTCCATCAGATCCCGCTACAGACCTCACTTGATTCTTTTTTTCCAGGGTAAGAACGGCCTCTCTACACTAACTTGGGTTTGGGGGGAAACAGTGACCACAGGGGGGAGCATCTCTAACAATGTCAGGGTATAAAGGAATTGCCTCAGCCACAGTCAGTTTAGATGAATGGTTGATCTTCTACTTCTTTGAAAGCAGGTGAAACATTTTGCTGAAATCTGTTTGCTATGGGAGCAGAATTTTCCCCTCTGGGGCAGCGTTTTGCCTGCTCCATGTAATCAATTACACTCCTCATGTGATAAGGCTGAAGATCTGGGAGCAGCAGCACTGGCCGGACTCAATTCCTCTTGCTCTTTGCATCGAACAAACTGGACCAACTATTTATATATTTTGGGAGTCGGAGTCGGTCCCTTTTATGACAACTCCGACTCCTGCAAAATAGGCAACGATAGTGAGACAACCCCTTTAGGGCTAGGTCCACACAGCATGGGACATAAACCATCGGAAAAATGACCGGTTTCTTTCCGAAGCACCACCGCGGTTTTTGTCACTGTGTTTGCCAAAACCGCGTTCTTTTTTTTGTCGTCGGTCCATACAATTGATTGCACGGAAAACCGACGGCGGATTATACAACCTGTTCCTAAATCCACCGGCGCCAGAAAACGAGCTTAAAAAAACGACCTGTGTAGACTACAGGTCGTTTTTTCTATTAAATTCTAAGGGCTGGATTTTCAGCGGTTTCAAAATACATAAACCACTGAAAATCCGACCGTTTTAGTGCGCTGTGTGGACTTAGCCTTAGGCCATGTTCACACGGCCATCTGCGGGACGTAATTCAGTCCGCAATTACGCGCCGAAGTGCGCCAATTACGGGCTGAATCCGTCCCAGTAACTACGGTAATCTACAGTTCTCATAGAGAACTATGGATTACGTCTCCTCTCCCCACCCGGCTAAGCCGCCGAGGGGGGAGATAATTCACATGTCACTTTCACGGCGTATACCGCCGTAGCAGTGTTGTCTAGGGGCCAGCGAAGGGGTGGCGGGCCCCCCGCTCGCCCCCCGCCCCCCCCCCCGGCCCCCGGCGTAATTACTCCCGCATTTTAACCGTGTGAACCTGCCTTATTAAAACGTTTTGAAGTCTCCACAGAATGTTTTTTTCTGCTCGTTTTTGCTGCTGGTCATTTTTGGGAACGTTAGAAGGGCAAGTAATTTTTTTAACGCTTGTTTTCTGGCACTGGCAGATTTAGGAACATGTTGTATAATCTGCCTCTTTTTGCCTGGGTTTCCCTGACAATAAATTGTTGGTCTGAGGCAAAAAAAAAAAAACCCAACCCGGGTTTTTTGCAAATACATGACACAGGCACGGAAAAAAAGCATTGTCTTTCTGAGGGTTTTTTCCATCTGTGTGGCCCTTTACCCTTTTAAAGGGGGGTTTGTTCCTACAAGGATTGATTTTTATATTAAAGATCTTGCAAAAACAAGTCACTTTGCAACGGTCCGTAAACAGTTCTTCCCTTTTCCCTAGATATCCCCTCTTGTATGGGCGCATCAGCTCCTAGGTTACAGTACAGCCCTTTCAATCTCTCATAAAGGGCTGCCCCACTGGTTGCTATAGCAAAGCCCTGGCTTTTACTGGGCCTAGGGAAGCCAGAAACTGCCCCGAATTCAAAATAAAACCCAAAAGAAAACGGGGATGGGGGTCAATAATCAGTGTGTGAGACAACTGCTTTAAATTCTATAGGAGCTGTTTTCCGTGGTTTTTCCAGCAGTTTTTAAAAAAAAAAAATGCTGAAAATGGAGACAGAGCCGGAGGCTTAGTGCACACTGCATTTCACCATACGTCAAAACGTGTACGGTCAAACATATTCGTAACATATGACAAACGCGCACTGTTTGGGGATCTTCACACAGGAGTTCGAACTGTGCCGAAATACACCCAGCAAAATATGTTACTAGTGAAATAACGGCCGTCGTTCAGATTACGGTGATTTTACGACCGTATGTCTCAGTGACCGGTCACCTCTACCGAGCACTTAGAAGTGGAATCCGGCGGAAGATCCAGCAGGTTTGAAAATCTGCCGGATTTTTTAGCCAACTGGAAGATATCTGTGCTGTGCAGACTACAGAACGGATTTTTCATTGCGGTCTACACAGCACTGGGTACAGTCGAATTTTCCATGGATTTTAAATACTGAATCTGCCGAAAATCCAACGAGAATCCAGTGGTGTGTAGCCATAACCAAACCACAGAGTGTAAGAGACAGAAATACAGGATAATGGCAAATACTTGTCCTGGAAATACATAAAGATCTTAAAGGGGTTTTGCCATGATCTCATTTCATGCCTCCTGCATCCAGCTCTTCAGCTCTGTGTGCTCAGAAGGGGGCGTGTGTGATTTGTTTGAATTGCATATCATGTGACCCAGCAGGATGACATCACCAGGCCTTTCCTCTCTCTAGTGAAAGAAAGGTTTGTTTACATATAGAATTATAAGTAGCTACACTGTAGCACAGAGGTAACATTTTTGCTTTACAGCACAATGGTCCTTGATTCAAATCCCTTCAGGAACTTAACCTGTGGATTTTTTTCCCTCTTTATTAATGCACAGACCTGATTGAGGTTTATTTTTTAATTTAATTTGCACTGTTTGACTTATTACTAACTAGTCCAAAGGACAGGAGTAGAATGACAGAATCCGGGGTTTGAACACTCAGTAGCTGCCTGAGAAGAGAAGTGATGTCTAAGCATGTGCGACCAG
The DNA here is from genome assembly GCA_025379985.1 of Phyllomedusa bahiana. Classification (NCBI taxonomy): domain Eukaryota; kingdom Metazoa; phylum Chordata; class Amphibia; order Anura; family Hylidae; genus Phyllomedusa; species Phyllomedusa bahiana. The sequence goes on along the minus strand of JAODAL010001184.1, from coordinate 48,516 downwards.
GAGTGAGGAGCTCTCAGCCCTGGTCGTATCCCCTGGAGATGAGCTGTAAACAATGGTTTCATAAAGGAGCTGCTAAGACAAAAAACGGTGCAGAATTTTTAATAATGATGAATGGTGAAAATGTTTATTATTTAATTTTCAAACTTCCCACGTCAATTTTAATTTGTGGCAAAACACCTTTAAGCACCAGACCTGGAAAGGCCTAATAACCAGCTATATTTTTAGTTTTTGCCTCCCTGCATTTCAACACTCGTAAGGGGCCGTTCACATAGCACAGTGCAAATACCAGTCGGAAATCCCGACCGTCATTTGCACTGTTTTGCGGCCGTGCACACGGCCACCGGGGGACGGCTTTTCTCCGCGGTTTGTGGAGAGAAGCCCTCCCCCTTTGCATTAACATGTTCATATTCCGTCCGAAAACCCGTCCATTTTAAAAGGTGATATCCGGTTTACAGATGGTTTTCAAAACCGAAAATCATCTGTAAAACTGGGTGAAAACCCGTCCAGTGGGGACAAGCCCTAACTTTTTTATCTTTTAAGTGACACAGTTGTATGAGGACTTGTTTAATGCGGGAGAAGTTGTATTTTTGGGGAGCATGGTTTGAAGTTTACAAATAAATTACTGCAGAATTCTTTTAAAACATTTTTTGCAACGTGAACATAAAAAAAGTGTTTTTCTGCATTCTTTTTACACCATTTAGGGCTTGTTCACACGACGTTTTTGTGATCCGTTTTACGGATCCGTTTTACGGATCCGTAAAACGGATCTGACAATTGTCATTGGATTAAAAATTGCTTTCAATGGCAAAAGCGCATCGCTGTTCACACAGTGATTGCCGATGCGCTTTTCGCGATGCGTTTTTCAGATCCGTTTTAAGAATTGACATGTCAATTCTTCTTGCGTTTTTTACGCAAGAGAAATCCCATAGGAAATAAAAGGAGTGCGCTTTTGGCATCCCGAAAGCGGATGCAAAAGCGCAGCATACATTTGGGTGCATTTTAGATCCGTTTTCGATGCCCAAAATGCATTTCCCTAAAACGCATTGGGTTTTAAATTAAATATAAAATTTTAATATGTTTGGCTTATATTTAGTTATAAAATGTATGTAAATATAGATATATATAAATGTATATAATAGTAAAATATATATATATATATATATATAATAATTTTTATATATAAATTCTATACAAAAGTTTAAATGTATATAATTTATAAATGTATATAATAGGAAAACAAATGTACATTTATATATATATGTACATAAATATAAATATGAATATATATATATATATATATATATGTATACTAAATAAATATATATTTAATTTATAAATATTTAGTTTAGAAATTATTTAGTTTATACATGATTATTATTAATTAATTTACATGGGGTGGGTTTGAAAACTATAGGTTGATTTAAAAAAAAAATTAGGGGGAGGGCGGGTTCTAAAATCATAGGTGTATGTACAGCTGACTGACACTAGGTAAAAAAAGTTTTTTTTCTTGGTTTATTGATAGGTTATATTATATTAAATTGCAGTTTGATAGGTTGATTTAAATAAAGCATTGAAAAAACGGATCCGTAAAACGCATGCAAAGCGCATCCAATTAGCATCCAAAAAAGGATCAGCTGTTGCGTTTTTTGGATCCGCTTTTTGGATGCAGTTTACATCCAGTTTTCGCAGGTTAAAAACGGATCCGTAAAACGCATCCAAAACGGATCCAAAACGTCGTGTGAACAAGCCCTTATATTTCACACAAAATAACCAGTTAGATCAATTCAAGTTATTATGGTCTGGTAGATAACTAAATATATGTAGGTTTTGGGATTGTGTGTGTGTAATAGCTACACAATTTTTTAAAATTAAATATTTGTATTTTATTATTTATTTTTTTCTACACTTTTAAATTTTTTAATCATATTAAGGGATAACTATTTAACGCTTTTTTATGCTCTTTAGGGCTAATACATTACAATCTCTGTAAGTTTGACACAGGCAGCAGTCAGGGCAGCACACAGTGTGCCCTGACTGGAGGATGCCTATGCAGACAGCCATGGGACTACCCTAGGCCCCCAGGGCTGACTGTAAAGATATTCCCTGGGCTCCATTGGGTTACTGAAAGTCCTGATGACCCAATGGAATAAGGGAATGCCCTTGATTATGCCGCGGTCTTGGGCATTTCAGGTCATGCGTCGCTGCAGACATCGAGGTTTGCAGCTCCCGGTGCCGCAGCTGCTCTGAGAAAGGGGCTGTACTTCACAGAACAAGGAAACCTTCGCTCCCCAGTGCTTAACCCTTTGATTGCTGCGGTTTGTGATCAGTGCGTGCTCCTGAGGTGCGGGGAGGGGGGGGAGAGGGGGGGCGACAGCCCGCTGGCCCCATAGACATGCATTACTAGTGGCGCGTAATCGCCGCAGGTAATTGACATGTCACTTATCTCCCCGCACGTACAATGCGATCGTATTGTACGAGCGGGGAGAGGAGGCGTAATCCATAGTTCTCTATGAGAGATATGGATTACCGCAATTATGGGTCGCATTTCCCCGCATATTAAGCACAGTACGCCGCAATCTGTTTTCTGGTGATGTGACATAATGAATATGTACACGTTAACGTGTTCATGGACTCATATAGGTGGACGGATGTGCAGCATACATTGACATAGTGTCCGGTTTTTATATTTCCCATCAAATAAACGTTACATTTTAACAGTTGAACAAAAACGTATATATTACAGCATACATCTTTTTAAAGTGTATGTCAATGGAAAGCCTTTCCTAGTTTATGTTCCCATATTGTAAACGTATACTCGTATACCAACGTGCCCATATTATAAACAAACCTACCCAATCAAACTGCAAGGAAAAATGGGTGACAGCCAAAGGAAAACCTCAAGTTCAAAAAAAAAACACCAAAAAGGTGTCCAATTTCTGTGCAAAAAGTGCACATTTGGCATACGTTTAGTGTATATGTAATAACGTACACGTTTTTCCGTAGGGTCGAATAGAGTGTGCACTAAGCCTAAGCGATTCCATTCAGGTTGGTCTGAATAAATTTTGACAATAATCTACCCTAGCCCTTAAGTGGGGGTATGGTTTTTTACAGCTTTTTAGGGATTAATTTACCATTCTGTGGCGATGGAGGCATCACCTCTAGTTAACATAACCTTATGTTATGGTAACCAGAAGTGAGTTCGGAGAGGATAGACATCGCCCAGAAATGCTACCAGAGCAGAAACACTGCAGTATGGTAAATTGACCCATAGAACCCCATCTTAAGCTTAATCCTAACACAAGTTTAGGGTTAGGAACAAAAAACATTGAGTTTGGGATGTCCTGGACCTGAAATTTTTCACAAATTCAGTCAAACCAGTGTCCAACTAAACAGGGATCTGTTGGAGCAACAATGTAAACTACAATTAGTCCACTGAAAGATTGTTTCAACTCCATAGGGTATGTTCACACGGCATATTGCGGCACGCATTATACACGCTGCAATACGGCGGGTGTTTTGGAAGTAAGCACTGTCCAGCACGTACTTCTAAAGCACAGGGTGCCAGCCCCCAGCTGACCCCATTCACTCACACCATCAGTGGCGCGTAAGCGCCGCGAAGAAGTGACATGTCACTTCTTCTCTCCACCAGCATACAATACGCTTGTATTGTACGCTGGGAGAGATGTATGCAATTCATAGCTCTCTACGAGAGCTATGAATTACCAGAATTGCGGGCCACATTTCGGGTGTATTGCAGTGCAATTACGCGCCAAAAAATGGCCCCGTAATTACGCTGTGTGAACATACCCTTAAGGATATGGTAATACAGGATATTAAGAGGAACTTTGGCTTGTACTGCAATTATCATAATGGGACGTGTAATAGATGTGTTATTTTATATAATATATTGGAATATGTGTGAAAATTGTACCATGTGAACATACCCTTATACAGCACATATTCTGCAGAACAATGATGTGCACCTAGCCTTGGACCATTCTGCAACATGTGCACGTTATAATGTATGTGATAAGTGTGTCCCAAGCATTCATTTTTTTTTAAACTTGCTTCTTCATTGGCTGCCACCCATTTTCCCAGCAATTTCATTGGGTAGGTTTTTTGGATGGATACAAGTGTATATATTTTCCATTGTCATGTACTTTAAAAAACGTATGCTGTAGCGTATACATTTTTGAACAACTTGAAAAATCGCAGTGGTCTGTGTCTTCCATCTGTCAGAAAAAAGAGCATAATTTCAAAGCACAGTGGGGCAGATTTATCAAGGCAGTTGCACCAGAATTCTGGCTCAATTTGCGCCGAAAAACAGTTTTTCACCACATTTATTATGCGTTTTAGACAGTTTCAGGCGCTTCTGCGCCTCGTCCGACAAAGGGGCGTGGTTTTGCAGAAAGGGGGTGTTGCTTGAATGTGACAAAAAATGCACCAGAATTTGCGACCAAATTTTGGCGTAAAAGTAAGCCAACTTAAAGATGGTACAAACGTAGACTGGACGGTTCTAACCTGCGCCAGATTTATCAACACTATGATAAATGTGGTGCATTGTAAGACTGTCTAGTTCTAACTTTACACTGTCTAAAAGTAGGACACTATTGATAAATCTGCCCAAGTGTTTACAGCATGCAAAAATATGCCCCCTCCCCCCCCAAACGCTGTGTGAACAACCCCTTATAGGTGGGACTTTTCTTAATATTAGGTGCAGCTGTGCAGAGGGATTAACCTCTTAACAACTTTTGACGGCGGACGGTGCAAATCGTCTGCACCAAGGCCAAAAGACATCGCTGCAGTCAGAGCAATGCAGCTGCACTAGGAACAGAGAAGTAGTCAACAGCTCGGTTCCTAGAGCAGTCTCTGTTAACGCCGGGGAGCGGAGGAAGCCTCTGATCTTCAGCGCTTAGCCCTTTGATTGTCTCGGTCCATGACCTCCGAATGTTCAAAGAGGATTCCCCTGCTCCATATGGTCTTTGGGACTCACGATAACCTGATTAGCCTGGGGAATGTCTGTAAAGTCTGCCCTTGAGAGCTAGAATAGCCCCAGGGCCGTCTGTATCACAAGCCTGCAGTAAGGGCACACTTTATGCAGCCCTGACTGCAGTCTAATGTAATAATATACAGGAGTGTGCTAATACCTTACTGATTGTAAAAAAAAACTGGGATAAAAAAGTAATACAACCATTAAAAAGTATAGCAAATAGGAAATAATAAAAATAAATATTTAATCAAAAAATGATTGTGCACACATTACACAAAAAAGCTACATATATAAGATAGCTACATGACCGTATTTACCTGTAGAATTAAACTAACAAGTTATTTAGTGTGAAATGTGAATGGTGTAATAAAAAAAAAAAACAAATGCAGAAAAACACTTTTTTATGCTTACATAGTTACATAGTTTGTCAGGCCGAAAAAAGACATACATCCATCCAGTTCAGCCTATTGTGCTAAAGTGTTGAAGTGTTGATCCAGAGGAAGGTACCCATGAGGTAGAAGCCAATTGTCCTCATGTTAGGGAAAAAATTCCTTCCTGACTCCAATCAGGCAATCGGAATAAATCCCTGGATCAACGACCCCCCTCCAGATTCCTGGTCACTATAACTTGTTATATTATTACACCCTAGAAATGTATCCAGACACTTCTCCAGAATTCTAGTCACTATAACTTGTTATATTATATCTAGAAATGTATCCAGACCCTTCTCCAGAACCCTGGTCACTATAACTTGTTATGTTATCACGCTCCAGAAATGCATCCAAGTCCTTCTTGAACTCTGTTAGTGAATTCACCATGACAATTTCCTCTGGCAGAGAGTTCCACAGTCTCACTGCTCTAACAGTAAAGAATCCCTTTCTATGTTTATGTAAAAACTTTCTTTCCTTAAGACGTAGGGGATGCCCCATTGTTCTAGATACAGTCCTGGGTATAAATAAATCTTGGGAGAGATCTCTATATTGGCCCTTAATATATTTAAACATATTTATTATGTCCCCCCGAAGCCGTCTTTTCTCTTAACTAAATAACCCTAACCTTGCTAATCTTTCTGGGTATTGCAGTCCACCCAGTCCTTTATTATTTTTGTTGCCCGCCTTTGTACACCTCTACAGAGCTTAGTATCATCTGCAAAGATGGATATTCTACTGTGCAATCCCTGTGTAAGATCATTTATGAAAATATTAAAGAGGATAGGGCCCAATACTGAGCCCTGTGGTACCCCACTAGTAACAGGGATCCAGTCTGAGTATGCACCGTTAATTACCACCCTTTGTTTTCTATCAGTGAGCCAGTTGCACACATTTTCCCCCAGTCCAAGCATTCTCATTTTACTTACCCACCAAAAATCCAAATATATGACATCCAGTGCCTCACCCCGATCCAGTCTAGCACTGACTTCCTCATAGAAGCTGATGAGATTAGTTTGACAGGACCGAGTCTTCATGAACCCATGCTGGAACGGCGTTATACATTTATATTCAGTGAGATAGTCCAGGATAGCATCTCTGAGAAAACCTTCAAACATTTTAACCACAACAGAGGTTAAGCTTACCGGCCTATAGTTTCCTGGATCACTTTTTGACCCCTTTTTGAATATTGGCACCACATTTGCTATGCACCAATCGTTTGGGACATACCCCGTTATTATACAGTCCATAAATATTAAGAATAGGGGCCTAGCTAACACATTACTTAACTCCCTTATGCTCATATTGCAAAGCAAATTTTTCTTAAATTCCGCAGTAATTTATTTGGAAACTTAAACTGTGCCCCCAAAATACAACTTCTCCAGCATAAACCAAGTCCTCATACAACTGCGTCACTTAAAAAATATAAAAAAGTTACGACTGTTGAAACGCAAGGAGGCAAAAACTTCGAAATGCTGCTGGTCATTAAGGGGTTGTGTGAGAAAAAAAATCAGAACATATAATGGTGGAATACTAAAGGTAAGCATTAAATATCTTTCACAATCCAGTGTTTGACTTACAGACGCAGTTATATCGCATTATATCTTCATATAAACAAGCTGTCCGGCATCTGATTAAAAATTCTTAGTAGCTTTATTCAGTTCCATATTATTCAATATCCCCAATGGATCCAAACACAGGGTTTCCCTTACTGCTACAAAACCTTCTGAGTACAGGATATTGGTGGATAGATTTGATGTACAAATCCAAGAAAACGTTGCACAATCAACATTTTCAATAGCCCTTAAAGGGGTTTTACCACGATGTAATGTTGACGTGGGATCCTCCAAAATGGGTTTTTAGTCACTTTTCTAAATATATGTGATTACAAAAATTGCAGTCTGAGAGAGCTACAGCCTTCCTTACCTGTCCTTAGTTACTTCAAAGTTTGTATTAGATACGGCCTGACAATAGCTGCTGGACGGGCTTGCGCAGAGAGAGCTTCTTATCTGATGAGACTGAGCTGCAGAAGTTTTCAAGGCACCGGGTAGCAATATGTTTTCTTTTGTATACAGAATAAACTAGTTGTAGTGTGATTAGATCCCTGCTTTATCTGATGACAGAGAACATGAAGGAGCTTTCAAGCTGCTGAGGAGAAAAACTGTTGTCTTTTCTATACAGAATCCACAAGTTGCAGTTTGATTATTTCAGTGAACATGTCACACGATCCCTTATGCAGCTTTGTGCTCTGGCTGTGTGCGTCTCTCTCTCTTTCAGCTCCGTGATTTGTTTACATTCGCTTCTTAGCAGATAAGGCTCCTCCTGGCAAAACCCCTTTAAGAACTGTCCGGTATCTTGTACACGTCGCATATGTTCTAGTGATGAGGACTATTTGAGGAATATGCACAAGATGGTTAAGAAATTTGGTGACCGTGGTTATGATAGGAATGAGTTGATGAAGGTTTAAATGAGCACAGATCTATGATACGACAATTAAGAGGAAAAAAATTAGATGAATTGGTTCAAAATTTCCCTGAGGAAAGGAAACAGTTCGGCGAGACATCGCTGGCACGTCATTTTGTCCACGAAGGGCACGGACTTGCTGAACCTTGTTGGTGTGTGCTTGAAAAAGTTTGTTTATTATTTAAATTATTATATTATTTATTATTTAAATTTTATTATTTATTATATAAAATTTATTAATATATATACACACATATACTGTCGAAACCAGAAGTTTCCATGCACTATATAAAAACACATCTGCATGTTTTTCACACTATCCGATAAGAAATCAGAATAAACCTTCCCTGTTTTAGGACAATTAGGAACCAAAATTATTTATATTTGCCAAATGCCAGAATTTTTAAGGCATTTTTATTACTTTCTCTACAGACAAAAGTTGTAAACAATTTGGGACAGCCCATATGATGATGTCATGTCAAGCTTCTGATAGGTTTATTTGTCAAAGTCTGAGTTAATTAGAGACACAACTGTGGATGTATTTTATAGCACACCAGAAACACACTGCTTCTGTGTGTAACATCATGGGAAAGTCTAAAGAAATCAGCTAAGATATAAGAAAGAGAATTATGGACTTGCACAAGTCTGGATCATTCTCGGCTTCAATTTCCAGATACCTGAAGGTGCCTCGTTCATCTGTACAAACAATTATACACAAATACAAACAAGATGGAAATGTCCAGTCATCATACACCTCAGGAAGAAGACGAGTTCTGTGTCTCAGAGATGATCGCAGTTTGGTCGGACATGTTCATATCAACCCAGGAACAAGAGCAAAACAGCTTGTGAAGATGCTGGCAGAAGCTGGTAAGATTGCGTCATTATCCATAGTGAAACGAGTACTGTATCAACACGGGCTGAAAGGCCACTCTGCCAGGAAGAAGCCCTTGCTCCAAAAGAAACATATGAAAGGCAGATTCATGTTTGCAAATGCACACAGGAACAAAGACATACATTTTTGAATGCATGTCCTGTGGTCTGACAAAACTAAAATTGAACTATTTGGCCATAATGACCATCGTTATGTCAGGAGGAAAAAGCGAGAAGCTTGGAAGCCTAAAAACACCATCTGAACTGTGAAACACGGGGGTGGCAGCAAGGTGTTGTGGGGTTGTTTTGCTGCAGGAGGAACTGACACACTTCACAAAATAGATGGCAGCATGAGGAAAGAAGATTCTGTACCAACACTGAAGCCACTTATCAAGACATTAGCCAGGAAGTTAAGGCGTGGGCAGAAATGGGTCTTCTAAATGTACAATGACCTGAAGCATACTGCCAAACTGGTTACAAAGCGGCTTAAAGATAACCAAGTCAATGTTTTGGAGTGACCATCACAAAGCCCTGATCTCATCCTATTGATAATTTATTGACAAAGCTGAAAAGGCAGGTACGAGCAAGGGGACCTACAAACATGGCTCAGTTACACCAGTTCTGTCAGGAGAAATTCCTACCAACTACTGTGAGAAGCTTGTAGAAGGATATCCAAAACGTTTTACTCAAGTCCTACAGTTTAAGGGCAATGCTACCAAATACTAATGCAATGTATGTAAACTTTTGACTTTGCAGAAAATAATAATAATGCCTTAAAAATTATCTCTCTCTCATTATTCTGGCATTTGGCAAATATAAATAATTTTGGTTCCTAATTGACATAAAACAGGTATGGTTTAGTCTGATTTCATCTCAGATAGTGAGAAAAACATGCAGATGTGTCTTTTTATATAGTGTATGTAAACTTCTGGTTTCAACTGTATATGTCTGTGTATATATATATATATATATATATATATATATATATATATATATATGTATATGTTTATAGATAGATATCTATAGATAGATAGATAATATATATAACTGTATAACATTTTTACATAAATCCCTCATTTTCCTGTGATCTCTGATAGCGCAGCAATGACGATTGCTTGACTGTTCTATTCCAGGCCCACAAGATGCTGAGAGAAGTAAGTGTTATCAGCAGGACCTCAAATATGAAGAATTCTGCAAACCCTCTGTGCAGAAAAACTTTACCTATTATCCTTTCACATTTTGCTCTTGTCATTTCCATTTCGGTCTAGTGTAATCTTTATCTAGGCCTGTCTAGAGAACAACAGAGAAATCATTATTACTACCTACTGTTTGTAATGTGACTAAATACAGATAAGCATTCCTTGCAGCACCAACAGTAAACTGAGATTAGTCTGTCCTGCTTTTCAGGAGTTTTATCTCTATTTACAAAAAAAAAACAACATACAATTATTACAGCTAGAGAAGGACAAGGTTTAAATGTAATTTTTAATTACAATAGGCTTCCAAAAAATAGACACTGCCAAAATTTTTAAAATAAAATTATTTTTTTTCAAGCAATATTGATTTTAACAAAAATACATATTTGTGACGGAATTGTCCCTTTAAGATCATAGTCAATTTTAATTTAGCTATGGGTTAAATTAAGGTGGTTTGTAAACCAGAATATTTTTGACTCACAATTGATTAAAAATTAAGTTTTGGTTTTGTTACATCTTATCCTATTATGAAAATTCACAAAGTGTAATCTAGGTATTAAATTAATGGATTATCATTATTACAAATGCCCTGGAAACAAAACAAATGTTTTTCAATCCTAAACTAATCACTAAGACCCCTGACAAGTAAGTGTGAGATTTTTTTATTTTGTGGATTTTCTTAGCTCCTTACAAACTAAACACATAATTCAAAATATTGGTAATTTCTTATATATTAGAAATAGGCAACAAATACCTAGTCATGGACCTTGGCTGACCCACTGTAAGTTTTACAATGAAAAATAATATCTGTTTCTGCAGATTATTGTTCGTGATAACTTCAGCCATACCCATTTCAAGGATGAGAAATCCAAGATTTTGGACACACCAATGTGCAATGTACCAGCTAGTGTTAAGATGAAAAAGATAATGCACTTGTGAAAGCTTAGAGGATATTGTCGAGTCCCTCATTCTCCATTCAGGATTGCTTTTCTTTTTTTTTTTAAACAATAAATTTTATTGAAATTTTCAATTACCAAATACACATTTATAAATGTAAAAGATCAGGGCATCAAATGAAAACTTAGATAAAGTAGCAAAAATAGGGTACTAGATCCAGGGTCAGTACATTCACAAATATCTCTGAATCCACCCATATACATGCATTAAGGTAATACAAAAGTAGTAATTGAAAGAAACATATCAGCTAGAACTTTAAGAAAAACCAGTTAAACAGTAATGCCAATCTCGAATCACCCAGAGGCAAAACATATCTGGAATAAAATAAAATATCACTTCCTGGATACAAGTTGAGACCTATAAAATATTGCGAATCAAACGCCCAGGTGAAAGATCAAACTTAAAAAACAGCAAAATATAGTAGCGAAGATAGCCATAGTAACACAGATTGTCGCACACCTGACAGGGACTCCCAACCACCAGGATCAGAACACAACAAGAGGGTAGAAAGTGTAGGAGATTATGTTTTGACCCCCAATCGCCCCAGATTTCCATCAAATCAGTAGAGAGATACCAGGAGGTGAAAGTGAATGGTTTCATGAGTTGGTTAATTTCTGGAAGAGAATAAAACTGACTAATAAAAGTTTTCCATTTCTTGAAAATTTAGCCGGCTGTGTTTCCTTTGTCCTTATGATATCAGTCTTTTCTATGTCTAGAAAATGTTTGACTGCAAGGACAACTTCCTGGAGCGACAACAAAGAAGAGTCAAGGCATTTAGAAAGGAGACATCTCTTGACCGTTAGCAAAAGGATTGCTTTTCTAATGTCCTTAAGTCATGGACTACGAATGAGGTCGGAGGTGGTCTCCCTGTAGGGAACAAGACTGCAAACTTCATAAATGCGGAAGGAGGCGAAAGCAGAGCCTACCATGCATGTAGCTCCAAGTACATACCACCAGTTGAACAGTCCGAAAGATATGCCCTTCATGATGCTGTATAATCCGAAAGAGACCATGATAATTAAAGAGATGATCTGGAGACAGAGTGGAGGACCTCTGTTCAAATTATGCATCGTGCTTGACGGGCTGCCTGAAATGTCCTTCAGATGGAACCTGTATGCTGACTTCCAATCAAATTAGGTGTCTCAGACCAGAGAACACATTTATAGTGAAATGCCTATTAAAAAGGCGAGATAAGATGGTTGTGTAATCTAAAGAACTGGAATAGCAATTCATTTTATCCCTGGATAATCCTTACTGCTTAAGAAGGTAGTTAAACTACTTCAGCACATGCTGGAAAGTAAACATTGGCTCCATCGTCTCTATAATGTGGTGGTTTTATTGCTTCTTCAATATGAAATACTGTACATGTGGAATATAAATGAATGTTACTAATTTTGTATGCGTCTAATGGTGTGATAAAACTCTTGTTGCATGAACGATACAAGCTCATGAGTTAATTGACTTCCCATCAAATTGGCCATAAAATGTGTGTATTAGAGATGGAGAGTTAAAATGATAAGCCCCGCTGGGAATAGGGACCTGTATCAGTGAATACATTTTTTGTACAACACTGTAAAATATGTGGACACTATATTAAGAAAAATAGGAAATGTTTATCTCTGGTAACCCACAGCAAAAAAAGGACATTTTATGTCAAATCCAAAAAATATAAAATTCTGTACAACTATAGTATACATAAAACACTGTGACTAAAGACAAAAGCACACTTTTGGTGCAAACACTACCGCTATGAAATAATAGCTAATTGGTTAAAACGAGGTCTTGCAATTTTAAGAAAATAGCTAGTCCAGATTAACCAGCCTCTTCTGTATACATTTCCCAGACTGGACCCCTACTGATCACCTGTAGGGTATTTTTATTGCCCAGACTTGGAGTAAGTTCTGATGTTATAGTTGCTGCATGTGGACAAAACTGTGCTCAGACGTGTTTGCAAAAAGGTGCATGATTTACCATAGAATATACAAATCACCCTTAGGCTCTGTTCACACGGCTTATTCTGGGAATTATTTCAGCCTGTGATTCGCACCGTACTGCGCGAATTACGGTCTGAAATACGTCCCAGTCATTATGGTAATCCTAGAGAACTATGGACTATATCTCCTCTCCCTGCTCGCACAATACGGCGAGCGGGGAGATAAGTGATATGTCAATTTTTCACGGCGTATACGCACCGAGAATAATGTATGTCTATGGGGCCGGCGGGCTGCCGGCCTCCCCAACCCCGTACACACGGCGTAATTGCGGGGCGAAATACAAAAGCCGTGTGAACATAGCCTCAGAGTAGTAAGTAAAAAGGAAATTGCCAACTGGCAATTAGTGACACGGAGTACATAAAGGGGTAGTATTGCCATGCTGCTTCACAGAGCCACAGCTAGTTTTAGACTCTCATTTCCTGTTCAGGCTTGGGGTGGTTTTAAACCAGTGATTGGCATATCACCTTTGTTATTCCTAGCTATTACTCTTATAGTGACATGACTGCTGAAGGTTTATGTGCAGAAGGCTACATAGCACTAAGAGTTAAAACTTGTCATTAACTTAGATAAACAAGCTCCTGTGCTAGAAATAAAACTCGACAGGTAGTGATTCATCATGGTTGGATGACAGCTTGGAGCAATAAGAGAGGAGAAAGAGAGCAAGGAGAGGTGTTCGGTAACCAAGAAAAACTTGTGTGTGCCAGCAGTAAAATAAAACTCCTTTATCTCCTGAACAAAGCAAAAGCAAACATCAATGTATTTTATAATAGTCTTCATTTACATTTCCCTACATGTTATAAACTAATCACTGTGGTAAGAAAACCCTTTCAAGGGTCAGTAATTTGGCCATGTAAATGACTTGGCCATGTGCAGGAGCAATAAAGTAACCAATCTATTGCCTCAGCAGTCACATGCCGCTAAGTGAAGTTACCAGTGATGCCAATGGTGCATTAATCGGCTGGTGAACACTGCAGCCATAAGTGGCCTCAGAGGTCATGTGCCATTTAATTAACATCAGTGATGGGAATGTTGATGCTAAAGCCATTTTAAAGCCATGACTGCAGCGTTAACCTAACGGTAGATGTGCATCATTGGTCCCATCACTATGCGGTGATGGCTAAGGAACAGCATGTGACTATTGAGCTCAGTGATTGGCTCCAATGGCTTAAAAAATAATTTTTTTTCTATTTCATACAAATTATTTTTATTTTTCAATTATTGAAGGGGATTTGGACAACCCTTTAAAGTGAACAACTACAGAATATGCTTCTTTTATGTTTGTTTTCATAAATCATTCTAGACTAGTTTTGCACTTTGGATTCAGATTACTTGCGGTGTATTTGGGTCATTAAACCCATGGTGGGCACAAGGCACCAAGCTGCAATGGAGTGCCAAAAACTGTGAAACTGGTCGGGGACATTAAAATGAGATAACCTGGCAGATTTATCAATAATGTTTCACTCATAGACCATGTAACATTAGACTAGATAGCCCTACAATGCACCATATTTATCATAGGGTTGATAAATCTGATGCATGTTAAAACTGTTTACTCTAACGTTTCACCTTTTTATAATTTGGTTTACTTTTTGCCACTAACTGCCCCAAAATTTTGGAAGATTTTTTTTTTTGGGTGCAGGGTGTCGTACACTAAGCCATGTCCCTTTCACACCCCTCTACCGAGGCCACAACCCCCTTCGTCAGACAAGGCACAAAAGTTTCTAGAAACTTTTTAAAATGCAAATTAATGGATTATTATTATTACAAATTGGCCTGGAAACAAAACAGCTGTTTTTCAGTCTTAAATTAATCACTAGAACCCTTGACAAGTACATGTGAATTTTTTTTATTTTATGGATTTTCTTAGCTCTTTACAAACTGAACACATAATACAAAATATTGGTAATTGCTTTTGTATTAGAATATGCAGCAAACAATTAGCCATGGACTTTGGCAGATCCACTGGAAACAGAACAAGTGTTTTTCAGTCTTATATTAATCACTAAAACCCATGACAAGTATATGTGAATATTTTTTATTTTATGGATTTTCTTAGCTCTTTACAAACTAAACACATAATACAAAATATTGGTAATTAATTGTTTCCTGCATATTCTAATATAAAAGCAGCCATGGACTTTGGCAGATCCACTGGAAACAAAACAAGTGTTTTTCATTCCCTAAACTAATCACTAAAGCCGCTGACAAGTACATGTGAGATTTTATTTATTTTGTGGATTTTCTTAGCTCCTTACAAACTAAACACATAATGCAAAATATTGGTAATTGCTTATATATTAGAAATATGCAGCAAATACTTAGCAATAGACCATGACTGATCCACTGTAAGTTTTAGAATGAAAAATAATATCTGTTTCTGCAGGTTATTGTGCTTTATAACTTTAGCCATTTCCATTTCATGGATGAGAAATACAAGATTTTGGACTCACCAATGTGCAATGTGCCAGCAAATATCCAAAAATACCAGAAGTGTTAAGATGAAAAAGATAATGCATTTGTTAAAGCTTAGATGATATTGTCCAGCCTCTTGTTCCCCATTCAGGATTGCTTTTCTAATGTCCTCAAGTCATGGATTACCAATGAGGTCTGGGGCGGTCTCCCTGTATGCGACAAAACTGCAAACTTCATAAATGCGGAAGGAGGCGAAAGCATGAATGATAGAAATATTTGGATTAATATATAGTCTGTAGGCAAACCTAATAACACAATAAAAGATCTACAAACGCAATAACTGCAGTGTGTTATTTTCTCTACGCTCATGGTAAGACACATAATTGTATGTAGCCGCAGCTTCTTAGGCTGATGTTACTTTCCTGTTCATTATTTGACGAGAGTTAATTAATCTCAGTATAACTTTAAGAATATTAAGTCCACATTAGTTAATTAACTTTCTTTGTTAAGTACATTGCTTCTTCACAAGTTATCCTTTGTAATACCGATTTATCAAGATTTCGAATTAGCAATTAAAATGTTTGTTAAGTTACCGAGTCAGTCATCTTAATGTGAACCAAAGACCTCAGCAAATCGTGTTAATACAAGAATGTAGAATACACTGTGGAATACGTTAGTGTATTGTAGATAAAATTTTAAGAAAGCGTAAAGCCATAATATACTATTAGTAAGGAAATCGCTCCTGATGTGGGGAATCTAAATGCTTTAAGTAAGACTAAATTGCAACTTGAAGGCATCTATGTTTATGTTAAACATATCCTATCATTGGCAGTATATATTTATAAATGGGAACTAAATGATATAGAGACAAACAAAAAAATGTACAGTGAAGGAAATAATTATTTAATCCCTTGAGATTGTGTAAGTTTGCCCACTGACAAAGACATGAACAATAATTATTACAGGTTGGTTAATTTTAACATTGAGAGATAGAATATCCAAAATCAAACCTAGAAAGTCACATTGTATAAATTATATAAGTGTATTTGCATTTTGCAGTGAGAAATAAGTATTTGATCCCTCTGGCAAACAAGACTTAATACTTGGTGGCAAAACCCTTGTTGGCAAGCACAGCAGTCAGATGTTTTTGTAGCTGATGATGAGGTTTGCGGACATGTCAGGAGGAATTTTAGTTCACTCCTCGTTGCAGATCATCTCTAAATCATTAAGTTTTTGAGGCTGTCATTTGGCAACTCGGAGCTTCAACTCCATACATTTTCTATGGGATTAAGGGGACTGGCTAGACCACTTCATGACCTTAATGTGCTTCTTTTTGAGCCACTCCTTTGTTGCCTAGGCTGTATGTTTTGGGTCATTGTCTTGCTGGAAGACCCAGCCACGACCCATTTTAATGTCCTGGCAGAGGGAAGGAGGTTGTCACTCAGGATTTTATGGTACATGGCTTCATCCATTCTCCCATTGATGCAGTGAAGTGGTCCTGTGCCCTTAACAGAGAAACACCCCCAAAACATAATGTTTCCATCTCTATGCTTGACAGTGAGGACGGTGTTCTTTGGGTCATAGGCAGCATTTCTCTTCCTCTAAACACGGCGAGTTGTGTTAATGCCGAAGAGCTCAATTTGTGTCTCATCTGACCACAGCACCTTTTCCCCGTTACTCACAGAATCAACCAGATGTTCATTGGCAAACTTCAGACGGGTCTGCACATGTGCCTTGTTGAGCAGTGTGACCTTACAGGCACTGCAGGATTTTAAACCATTATGGCATAATGTGTTACCAATGGTTTTCTTGGTGACTGTGGTCCCAGCTGCCTTGACATCATTAAAAAGTTCCCCCGTGTAGTTTTAGGCAGATCTCTCATCCTCCTCATAATCAAGGATACCCCACAAGGTGAGATTTTGCATGGTGCCCCAGATCAATGTCGATTGACAGTCATTTTGTATTTATTCCACTTTCTTACTATTGCACCAACAGTTGTCTCCTCACCCAGCGTCTTACTTATGGTTTTGTAGCCCATTCCAGCTTTGTGCAGGTCTATGATCTTATCTCTGACATCCTTAGAAAGCTCTTTGGTCTTGCCCATGATGTAGAGGTTCGAGTCTGACTGATTAATTGAGTCTGTGGACAGGAGTCTTTCATAAAGGTGACTAAGGTGTCTTTAATGCAGGTAACCAGTTGATGAGGAGCCTCTAACTGGTCTGTAGGAGCCAGAACTCTTAATGGTTGGTAGGGGATCAAATACTTATTTCTCTCAGCAAAATGCAAATAAATTTTATATAATTCATACAATGTGATTTTCTGGTTTTTATTTTGGATATTCTATCTCCCCAATCCTCGATGTTGCAATGCTCGATGGAGAAACAGTTTAGGATTACCACTCCAGAACAAGATCCACAGCAAACTACAGGATAACCAGCTTCCAAATCGAAAAAGAAGCAAAGTGGGATAGTGGAAATATATTGCTAAAATTCCATTCATGCTTTATTGTAATCCATTAAAATTCCATAGTGTGTCATCGTGCACAAATTCCATAGAGGTAACACAGTGGTCTAAATGAACCGGTAACGCTGACGCATTTCGGGAAGAACTCCCTTACGCATTGGCATTACCGGTTCATTTGGACCGCTGTGTTGCCTCTATGGAACTCTCTATGTGCATGATTAAACACTATGGAATTTTAATGGATTAAAATAAAGTAACACACTGTGTTCCTTCTTCGATTTTGAAGCTGGTTATCCTGTAGTTTGCTCTAAATGATATAGAGCATCTGTCAGTCACAATCGTTGACAGGTATTGTGTCGATTGCAAACTGAGTTCCACTTTGAACTTTTTCTGCCTAGATGAGGATGAAGTTTAAAATGTCGTGGCCTTTAGCCATTGGCTCTGTGCCCCATTGTTAATGCTCATAGACTACAGGCTACTATGAGCCTGCAGCCTGAGAGGGCATGACTCCAGCACAGGCAGGTGCTGTCTGGGACACTATGTGCTTGGCAGTGTTATTGTTGGGGAGTACCCCATGATATTGGGGCAATATCTGCTGGCATCATTTTTGTTGGGTTACTGGGTGTTGTACTAATTACTTTAAGGAGCACTTTGGGCGACATATATGAACGGGGCTGCACCAGAAGTCTGGCTTCTTTTTAACCAAAAAAAATAGCGCAGCTCCGTTCGCTCTATTTTTAACCAGGTGCACTCCAATATCACTATATTTACTATTTTGCCATAGGCAAACTTAAACTCTATCAGTTCTCAATCTATAAAACACTAAAATGTAACTTTTATTATGTATAACACTTAACCTGTAAACACACTATTTAAAAACCTGATTTCTAACCTCTCAATTTATCCCTTTCTACTTCTGAAGGAATAACTCCTTTTCTATTATCAAGTCTGGTGGAACACCACCTATTAACAGGAGAACCTTATATATACAGTATAAAGTCACTCTCTGTTCTCTTGCGAGATTCCCCATTTTTTGGAGACCACTCCAATATCAGGCACATTACAAAGCGCCTGCGGCACTTTGTAATGCGTCTGAGATCGGGGGGCATGAGAGGCGGGGCGCACTACAACCATACGAAGCTACAAATAAAACAATTTGATTTAGCTTCTCAGATTTGATAATAAGCTGCTTCTTCTTCCCATAATAGACTGACAGCTTCACAATTCGTCTCTGAGAAAGTAGTTCACAATTGACACAGAAAAAAACCCTCTCTTTTGTAAAATTTTGTCACTTTATTGTAATGTGTTTTTTTTATTGCTTATACGAAAAAGTGAGTCACATTATTTGCCCAGCAACTACTTTAACTCCCATGAGGCATAGAGGCGTTGGACGGGTTGGGGAGCGATTTAATGGGGTCTTGGTAGGTTGTCCAGGAGTGGAGCCATGTGACTACATCCCCCAGTGTGGAGGGTGTGTGGGGGGGACCATGAGTGAACAAAACTATCTAGGTAGTCAAACAATGCAGTTGTGCGGTCCCCTTCGGGGGTTTTTTATCCTCCGTTCGCTTGGGTGATCACCAGACGCTGTGCTCCGTTCCGAATTCACCGCCCGGCCCGGCGGAAAAATACGTGTACTGCAAGGGATATCCCCAGTGACGTCCGCCCGGTGCAAAAGCAGGGGCGGTGCGCCAAGGAATCCCGAATTTTTCAGCGGAAAACTCAGCAACTTTATTGAGACCAATAAAACAGCAATCCCGCAACTTAGCCCCCCCCAAGGTGTAAAACAGACGCGTTTGGGTTTTACCCTTGTTCACTGTAATGGAGGTGCTGCCCTTTGCTTTTATTACTAAAAAGCTCTAAAACCCAAATTTAACCCCGCAAGGGAAATTTACTGTCACATGACATACAAAAAGAGAAAGGCTCCAAAACCTGAATGGATATTTGGTAACATAATCATTCCCTTAACATCATTTATCATGACAGTAGTGATAGTAGACCTAAAAATAAAACTTGATATCATGTGTTTTAAAAAATGTACAGAATCAGTACGAAAGTTTGATTTTTTGGGGCCCTTTTTTGTATCTAATCAAAGGACCCCATTTGGGCCTCTTACGTTTTTAAATTTGGTAAAATTCCCCCCCTCGGTACAGAGGGTTATGTTTCAATACAAAAATTTAGTTATCTATTTTTCCCACTGGTTCTTTAGAAATGCTGGGGTCCCGACAGTTGGCCCTGTCCCTTCCTAATACTGGAAATGTGTTCCATTATTCTAGTTTTTACCTTGCGGATGGTGCTTCCTACATATTCAAAGTCGAGTCACATTATTATGACCAGCTAACATCCAGAGTAACTGCCATGAGCAGCATAGAGAGCAGTTGGACAGGTTGGGAGCGATTTAATAAGGTCTTGGTAGGTTGTCACAGGTAGCTGGAGCCATGATGACTACATCCCACAGCTGCTGGAGGGTGTGTGGGGAAGGATCCATACAGTGAACACAACTATCTAGGTAGTCCCAAAGATTCTCAACTGGGTCTAAGTCTGGGGAATTAGAGGCCAGGTTAGTATTGGAAGTCTTGGCCATGCTCTTCCAACCGAATGTCACACATTTCTAGCCGTGTGACATGTCATATTGTCTTGCTGGAAGATCCCATCCTCCCCAATGGTGACAATCAGCATGCATGGGTGTACATGATCTCCAATGATTGAGAGAATCTCTGGATAAATGGGCCCAAAAAATGCCACAAAAACATTCCCCAGACCATAATGCTGCCAAAATCAGCTCGTGTTCTTCCAGCAATTGTTACAGGGTATTTGTTCTCTAAAGGCCACAGAACAGGTAATGATAGGGGAGCCATCCTAGTATACCTTTCCGCAATATTTATATGTTGAAAAACACTATAAAGTGATTGCACCTCCTAGTAGTGAAGTACCCTAAGAGGACTAACAAAAAAAAAAATTAAAGAAAAAAAATAATAATTTAAAAGTACAAAAGAATCCTCCTTGCCAAATAGAAAAGTTACACATAATTGGAATCACCGCATGCCTAAAAGTCTGATCTACTAAAATCTAACATAATTTATCACAGTACAGTGAACCCTGAAGAAGAAAAAAATTCCCAATTCATTTTGTGTTCTCAAAAAAGTGAAATAAAAAGTGATGATAAAGTTGCACATACCCCAAAATGGTATTAGTGAAAACTACACTTCAACTCACAAAAAAGGAGCCCTCAGTCAGGTCCATACATACATTGAAAAACAAAAAAGTTGTTGGTCGTGTTCTGGGGGTGTGTCGCACCACAACCGTATGATTCTACACATTTATGGCTGGAGGACGGCAAAACTAGGCGCATTACTGCTGGGACAGCCAGACCAAGTTAAAAGTGGTTTACCTTAGCCTGAGTTGTCATACAGTCCCTGACAGAAGTCCTGTCGCTTATCCATGTTGTGGAAACCAAAGCTTATAACCTGACTTAAATTGCATCCATTGGTTTTAGAAATGACTCATATGAAATATAAATTTGCTTCACTGCTGAAATATTGATCATTTAAGGAACACAGAAAGGTCAGATTTTGGCAAAACAAAAGTTTTGTCGCCCACAGAAAGTAATTTTGAAAAATCAAACAAATAATTCACTTCAAATACAAACATATGTTTCATAAATTAGTGAATGAAGTTGTGGTGCTATTAGAGCCATATTTAATATTTTGTGTGACTTCCATGAGCTTGAAGGACTGCATCCATGAGTTTCGACAATGATTCATACAATTTATTGATGAAGAATCAGGAATAGCAAAGAATGCAGTCTTACATGCCCAAGAGTTCGTCAAGATTCTTTGGTCTTGTCTTCCAAACTTCCTCTTTTATCCTACCCCAAACAAGCTCAATGATGTTCATGTCTGGTGACTGGGTGGCCAGTCTGGAGCCCCTTGATCTTCTTTGCCTTGAGGAACTTTGATGTAGAGATGGATGTATGAGATGGGAGCACTATCCTGCTTCAAATTTGACCCTTTTATGATAGGGGAATGTAAGAGATAGCTAATACTCTTGATATTTTAGGCTATTGATATTCCCTTCCACCTTGCAAATGTTTTGAAACCCCAATATTTAAATGTAACCCCAGACCATGATCTTTCACCACCAAACTTAACTGTTTTCTGGGTGTATCTTGGATCCATATGGGCTCCAGTAGGTCTCCTGCAGTATTGTGGCCGGCTGTGGTGTAATTCAACTGAAGATTCATCTGAGAAATCCACCTTCTGCCACTTTTCCAGCTCCATCCGTTTAGCGGCTGTGGGCCTTGGCCAAATGCCCACATTTTTTAATTGCCTTTTGTTAAAAGGGGGTTGTCTCGCTAAAAGGGATTGCTTTTTATTTTAAAAGGGATCTTGCAAAAACAAGTCATTTTGCAATATAAGACCTTTAAACCCATTTTCCTACCTATTTCCTAGATATCCCCTCTTTTATGGGCTGCATCAGCTCCTCAGGTCGCTATAGCTACAGACCTGTTTGAGCTATCCTGATGGGCTACAGCACTGGTTGTTATAGCTACAGACCTGGTTTTTTACTGGCACCCTAGTGGAAGCCAGTAAACCCCGCCCCTGAATTCAAAGTGGAACCAAGAAAACAGGACTGAGGTAAGATGAATCGATGTAGTAAGACAACCCCTTTAAGTGCTGGCTTCTGGGCACTGATTCGACCATGGAAAGGCCATTTCGAGACAGAATCCTACAAACTGTTCTAGTTGACCAGGATTTGGTGACCAGGCCGGGTTGGAGCTGTCTGAAGTGGAAGAGGGGTGACTTTTGATTTTAAAAACCAACAAACGTTCCCTCACTGGCAGTTGTCTTCGGGTCTGCCGGACCTGGGTCATCAAAAACATCTCCAGTCTATTCAAATCTTTTTTTTAATTCTTTGGACTTGCCCAACATTAAAGTTGCAAGCCACCTCTGCAGTGGATTGGTCTTCAGCCTCTTGAAAATCAAGGCTTTGGTCGCAGGGGGGAAATTAGGGCATGTTGTCAGAGGTCAAGTTGCAGTTCAAGTGAAGGTCTGGGGGTGCTGGAGTTCTTTTTATACACCCCCACTAATTAAACTGATCAAAAAAGTGAGCACAGGTGAGGCTGTAAACTAGGTTGGGTTCATTATATGACAAGGCGACAAAACTTTTGTCTTGCTAAAATCTGACCTTTCTGTGTTCAGTACATGGTCAATATTTCAGCAGTGAAGCAAAAAACCTCATTTGGGAGGATTTCAACTTTCATATGAGTCATTTCTAAAACCAATGGATGAATTTTAAGTCAGGTTATAAGCTTTGGTTTCCACAACATGGATAAGCGACAGAAATTTTGTCAGGGACTGTAATGCAACTAGAATGCACCAAATCTATGACCTGCAGTAGGTCAGGTCCATACATTCTGGTGCATTCTACACTGCTTTAAAGCTATTTGGAACTGGCCTGTTTGAACCTAGATCATACATGTTGCCCTAAGTGTAGTACAGTATCTCACAAAAGCGAGTACACCCCTTACATTTTTGGAAATATTGAAACTGATACAATATAAAGGAGTCAGTGTACAACTTGTATAACAGTGTGAATTTGTGCCCTCAAAATAACAACACACAGCCATCAATGTCTTAACTGCTGGCAACAAAAGTGAGTACAACCCTAAGTGAAAATGGACAAATTGTGCCCAAAGTGTCAATATTTTATGTGGTCACCATTATTTTCCAGGACTACCTTAATACTCTTGGGCATGTAGTTCACTAGAGCTTCACAGATTGCCATTGGAATCCTCTTCCACTCCTCTATGATGACATCACAGAATGTTAGAAACCTTGCCCTCCTCCACCTTCAGTTTGAGAATAGCCTACAGATGCTCAATAGGGTTTAGGTCTGGAGACATGATTGGCCAGTCCAGCACCTTTACCCTCATTTTCTTTAGCAAGGCAGTGGGCGTCTTGGAGGTGTGTTTGGGCTCATTATCATGTTGAAATACTGCCCTGCGGCCTGGTTTCCAAAGGATCATGCTCTGCTTCAGTGTGTCACAGAAGAGGTTTGCATTCATGGTTCTCTCAATGAACTTTAGCTACCCCCAGCCAGTAGCACTCATGCAGCCCCAAACCATGGCACTTCCATCACCATGCTTGACTGTAGGCAAAATACACCTGTCATTCTACTCACAAACTTGACACCATCTAAACCAAATATGTTTATCTTGGTCTCATCAGACCACAGGACATAGTTCCAGTAATTTATGACCTTAGTCTGCTTGTCTTCAACAAACTGTGGGCTTTCTTCTGCATTATCTTTAGAAGAGGCTTCCTTCTGGGACGACTGTCATGCAGCCTAATTTGATGCAGTGTGCAGTATATGGTCTGACCACTGACAGGATGAACCTCCTCCCCTTACCTCTGTAACCTCTCAAACAATGCTGGCACCACTCAGACATCTATTTTGAAAAGACAATCTCTGGATATGATGCTGAGCACATCCACTTAACCTTTTTGGGCTATCATGGCAAGTGAAATCTGTCGTGGTAACTCACTGTATGGTCTTGGCCACCGTGCTGCAGCTCAGTTTCCATCTCAGTTGGCAATCTTCTTATAGCCTATGCTATCTTTATGAAGAGTAGAAATTCTTTTTTTTTTAGATCCTCAGACATTTCTTTGCCATCAGGTGCCATGTTGAACTTCCAATGACTAGTATGAGAGAGTGTGAGAGTGATAACACCAAACTGAAAACACCTGCTTCCCATTCACCCCTGAAACCTTGTAACACTAACGAGTCACATGACACCATGGAGGGAAAATGGCAAATTGGGCACAGTTTATCCATTTTCACTTTGGGTTGTACTCACTTGTGTTGCCAGCGGTTTAGACATTGATGGCTATGTGTTATTTTGAGAGCACACCAAATGTACACTGCTATACAAGCTGTACATTGACTACTTTACTTTGTATTAGTGTCATATCTTCAATGTTGTCCCATGAAAAGATATTTACAAAAATTTAATGGGTGTACTCACTTTTGTGAGATACTGTATCTGTTCTTATCTGTGATAGGCAGGAGCCACTGATGGTTCACTGGTTCAATGCACACTAGGTTTATGTTCCTGGTGTATTCAGGGCTGCATTATATACAGACTGAAGGCAACGTGGGCCTAAGAATCAAAGTCATGTAGTCTTGAATGGATTTGAAAGCCTGAGGCAGAAAGTGCTCCAGTAATGGTGATCTGAGTTTACTGGATTTGGGACCCACTTAAATGACAGCACATTCACTTTAACTTTTCACCTCCAATTGAACACACACCTCTATTTACCCAGCCTCCTGCCTAGGCATGATATGAAGATTCTTTATAAGTTAACCCAGATGTTTGGGCAATATTTCACTGCAAACATTCATATTTCTTTATTTTTCATGCCCACGTGTGTTCACTGTGACTTTTGGTTGTTAGAGGATTTTTAGGATGTGATCCATTCTCTTGAGGTCTAAAGGGGAATGTGTGGTCATCAGGATCCTTTCCTCCCAGAGACCAACATTGTATTTGAGATTCCTAGTTGACATTCAGAATGGTCACCAGGCTGCTGCCAGGAGCGGTGGGGGGAGGAAGGAAGACGGCCACTTGTTCTGGAACCTTGCAGGGGCCTTCTGGCCTGCGGGGGATGGGAAAAGGGTTTAGAGGCGGTCTTACTTTTTTAAGAAAGCATCCTTAAATACTGTTGCAGTTTTTCAACCACTATCAATATTAAGGGCGACATGTATGAATTCGAATGCGTACTTTTTTTACTTGGCGCCAACACCACAGTTCTAAATAGATATAGAAGAGTGTAGAATACGACAGATTTCTGGCGCATTACATAGAGCTTAATGCGCCAAACTTTGTATGGGCATAGAGTTTAATGCGCCAAACTTGGCGCACTAAGCTCTATGCAATGCGCCAAAAATCTGTCGTATTCTACACTCTTCTATAGCTATCTAGAACTGTGGTGTCGGCGCCAAGTAAAAAAAAAGTATGCATTCGAATTCATATATGTTGCCCTCTTAATGTTTCAATGCTCAGATTATGAGATTCTGAGAGTGTAGAATACGACAGATTTTTGGCGCATTACATAGAGCTTAATGCGCCAAGTTTGGCGCATTACACTCTTTGCCCATACAAAGTTTGGCGCATTAAGCTCTATGTAATGCGCCAAAAATCTTCATACTGTCGTATTCTACACTCTTCTATATCTATTTAGAACTGAAGTGCCAGCGCCAAGTAAAAAAAAAAGTACGCATTCGAATTCATACATGTCGCCCTAAGTGTTTATGTGCTCATGAAGTTGGTGTTCCCATGTCATTACTTAGCTTTAATCATGTAGGAAAAAGTAAAAAAAAAAAATTACCAAACACCTTGTTGTTCTGAATTCGCTTAATTTAATAATTAGAGCAGGTCTTCTCCCATGCATATTTGTAGGATTCCATGGTTGCCAATTTTCTCTCGATGTAGCAGCCCTAGCCGAGATGTTGACGTCCCTCCCTGCTGTGTCTCATCAGTAGCACAGGATCATGTTTATCTTCCTTACTGACAAACTTTAGAGGGCTTGTTCTCATCTCAGTAAAAAGTTATTGAAAAAGGTTCCGTGACCCTAGTAAAATAAAAAAGAACTAGGCTCACTTTCCCTTGGTCCTGGTTCCAGTGGCGCGTCTCTTAGGTCTTCTTTTGACAAGGCTTCACTTTTGAATGGTGACGTCACTGCTGTTGTGGTTGATTGGCTGCAGCAGTCAGGTGCACGTGACTTACATCAGCTCCGAATGGTGATGGCCAATCATGGCTACAGTGGTGACATCCCCATTTTGGACGTGACGCTGTGCCAATAGAATACCAGATAGATGCGTTACTGGAACTGGGGAAAGGTGAGAATGACTTTTCTTTTACTGGTGGCCCAGGAATTTTTTTTTTATAAAATATAACTGAGTTCTGTAGCCATCTGCCATGCTGTTAAAACCCCTCTAACAAGCTCAGCAAGGAATAGCAGAGCTAAATTGTCAGTCAATGCTTTAAAACCGCCCCCAGTCTGAACAGGAAATGGGAGCCTGAAGCTGGATGTGAAGAGCAAGCTCTGTGAAACAGATGGGAAAACTCCTTTAAGTTAAAAAGTATTGAAGATGTCATCAGTGAATTTAGTTGGCACAGTAATTTTAGAAGTTGCATACATGTAGGGTGAATACCTTTTAGAATATGTCCACACAGCACTGGTTTTCAGTTGGATCTTCATAGACTTTAATAGAAAATCCGGGCTACACAGTAAATCCAACCGTCTAAAAAATGTAGAACATGTTCTGGCAGAACATGAACTGTTCAGTGCAAAGGTAGAGAGCTGCTTCCACAAACCACGACCAGAAAACTGCCCCTTTACGTTCAAAATACAACAAAATACCGGTTGGATAATCCGACCGTTATTTTGTCAGTGCTGCGCGGCCATAGCTTTAGGATATATTCAGAGGCGTAGCTATAGGGGGTGCAGAGGTAGCAGTCGCTACCGGCCCCTGCAGACTGAGGGCCCAAAAGCCCTCCTTCCACATAAGGAGGCACCAACATTTTAAGCGGCACATGGTAACTAGGGGGCCCATTTCACTTTTTGCACTAGGGCACAGGAGCTTCAAGTTACGCCTCTGGATATATTCACATACAGTAGATTTGTTATGGAAATATCTGCTACTCTCTGAATGGGTTATGCAGAAACCATGCATATGCTGCAGAAACGACCCCATTTAGATGAATTAATTTTTCATCCAAAACCTTTTGCAACAAATTTGCCACATATCAATATACCAGTGTTGAGTTTTTTCTTATTGACATAAAAGAAGCTCAAGTACATATAAATTATCTTCATATTTAACAATTTTATGCTTTTATATATTTTCTGCTAGACCAAAGCATTCATAGTCATACAATCATGTACAACACCCTTAAAAGTACTTGAGTCCACACGTTTTATTAATTTTTTTTATTTGTTATAAATCTTTTATTCATCCTAATCACTGTTATGTTAACCATTAGTCAACAAATTCTTAAATCTAAGTTTGTCTACAATCAAGTTCTAATTACAATCATTTTCTAACGTCTCATTAAAGAAATGTAATGCAAAAAATGCTTGACCGAACATAGATCAATTCATTAGAAATTGTACTTTGCATTTAAAATTACAAACTGCAGCAGCCAGGCTAAGAAATATTTACAGCAATTTCTCATAGGAAAAACAATAATAATTAACAAAATGTGACACGGCATCAAGTTAATAAATAACAATTTCATTTTATTATTCCAAAAGATTAAGAAAAAGAATACCTAGGCCACTAAACTTCATTTGGTGTCGCACAGACATGCTTTGTCCATGTCAAATTAGATTAGTGTAGGAAGTTGCTACATGTAAAATTGGTGAAATGATTTCTTTTAATAAATGCAGCGGTACTGAGCAATTTGCATGGATTACCACGCGGTTTATGTTATGCTGTGTACAAGAGCTGTTAGAAATCGTTTCAGCTTGTTAATTATTATGGGGGAGGCCGCTACTCTGTGTCATTTAGAAATGTTCACACCACAATAAAAAAATGTGCAATATGCTGTAATGGCGGAGAAATAATGGCTGGCAAACCTACACAGGGGAGTGAGATTTCCCTACATTGCTGAACAAAAGCAGAACTTTTTTTTACATAAATAATTAAAAAATTTATATATTAAGGTTATTAAAAGACAAATCTCCTTTGCCAATCATATTCCATATTCTAAAAGGCTCATGGGAAAAGAGATGGAACTCTAAAGCGCCATCTATTAGATGTTGCAATCCTCAAGTCACCTCCGACTTGCTGAACCTTGCAATGTGAAAAGGTTTAAAGCCATTTCAGCATCTGCGTACAGCTGTTTCAGGGTGTTTGATCCTCATCAGTGCAGAGTAGGACTTGCTGACTAGGTGAGAAGCATTGAGTGTGGCTCAAAAGGAGTGATGTATCCCATTAGGGGAAAGCACCAGGTTTGTGTGGGGAGACTTAGAGCGCCATTTTTTTGCGCCCATTTGTAGTGCACCTGAATCTATGAACCTGTTCTACTGCGAGTCATAGATTTAGCGCTTTCTAACTACTAAGCAACACTTATGAATCTATGAACCTGTTCTACTGCGAGTCATAGATTTAGCGCTTTGTAGCTACTAAGCGACCACTTTTAAAGTGCTCTACCTGTTCCAGCACTAACGCGCCTGGAATTACTGTACTGAAGCTATAAATGTGTAGATTCATACGGTTGTGGTGTGACATGCCTCCCGCATGCCCCCCGATCTCAGGCGCATTTCAAAGTGCTGCGGGTGCTCTGTAATGCACCTGATAATAAAGTGCACCGGCTGTCTTCAGGCTGAAAAGACGCCAGACTCCTAGCGCAGCCCTGTACATACATGTCACCCTTATTGTCTTTACGCTCCAATAACAATTAAATATTTAAAAAGGTTTATGGGAAAAGAACTGGAACTCTTCAGCACTATCTATTCTATTAGCATTTCTCAAGTCGCCCAGTAAGTTCTACTCTGCACTGATGAGGGGCAAACACTCCAAAACAGCTGTATTCAGATGAACAACACTGGCATGGCTTAAATCCCTTTCACATTGCAAAGTTCAGTAAATCAGATGTGACTTGAGGATTGCTACATCCAATAGATGGCACTGAAGAGTGCCTACTCTTTTCCCATGAGCCTTTTAAAATACTTAAATGGACGACATGTATGAACGTTGGCGCTGACAGGCCGGTTCAAAATAGCTTTAAGGATGTGTAGAATGTCCCAGAATGTTCTTCTGCAGGTCATACATACAGGTGCAGTGTAGAGCCAATACCACAAGTCTGGCTCAGGCACCACCTTTACCCTGGTTGGCTGTTCTTCTGCAGGTCATACATACAGGGCAGTGTAGAGCCAATACCACAAGTCTGGCTCAGGGACCACCTTTATCCTGGTCTGGTTGTTCTTCTGCAGGTCATACATACAGGGCAGTGTAGAGCCCAAAACCACAAGTCTGGTCAGGCACCACCTTTACCCTGGTCTGTTCTTCTGCAGGTCATACATTTCAGGGCAGTGTAGAGCCAATACCACCCAAATCTGGCTCAGGCACCACCTTTATCCTTTCTCTTTCTTTGCGGGGCTTTCATACAGGCTCTTTAGAGCCAATACCACAAGTTGGCCGGGCCCCCCTTTTTACCGGCGGCTGTACTTCTGCGGGGTCATCATACAGATAATCCAACTCTCCCGTTTTTGGCGGGGGGTCCCGCTTTTGGGCCCCCCCCCCCCCCGGGGGAGGGGCTTTCCCCCCGGGGCCCCCTGCAGCGGGGGGGTCCTTTAAATCACCGCGCGAAGAGTACGCGGGCGCGCTACCTTCGCCGCCGGCCCGCCCCACGGGGGGTGAAGCGCCCCAGCGCCGCTCACCTGCCCCCTCTCACTGTGGGGGGAGGAGGCAGGGGGGACCCGCTCCCTCCTCATCGATTGTTGGGCGTTTTGGGGCGGGGTACACACAGATCAGGCAAGGGGAAAGTGACCCCGGGGTGCTCTCATTTCCCCCCCTGCGCCGTGGGGGGAATCGTTGGGAGCTGGCCGCCTCAGGACCCTGGTAAGGAAAGGGGATTTTATTATTTTTTTTAAAATTTGGGGGCTCTGCCGGGCAAACAAAAGGGGGCAACACCGGGCAACAATGGGGCATCCCCGGGGCACAATGGGGCCTACCGGGCAAACAATGGGGCATACCTGGCAAAATGGGGCACTACCGGCTAACAATGGGCCTACCTGGCAAAGGGGGGGCACTCCCTGAACAAGGGGGGGCACTACCGGGCAAACAATGGGGCATCCCCTGCAACAAAGGGGGGCACCCCGGGCAAACGAGGGGGCACTCCCTCAAAAAAGGGGGGAACCCTGGAAACAGAGGGGGCACTACCGGCAAACAATGGGGCTCACCGGGGCAACAATGGGGCACTACCTGACAACAAGGGGGAACTACCGGGCTACAGGGGGCACTACCTACAAAAAAGGGGGGCCTACCGGGCAAAAAAGGGGGGCACCCCGGGGCAAAAAGGGGGGACACACCTGAAAAAACAATGGGGGCACACCGGGCTAACGATGGGCACACCTAAACAAGGGGGGCCTACCGGCAAACAAGGGGGGCATACCGGGCAAAAAGGGGGGGCACTACCTGGCAAACAAGGGGGGCATACCGGTAACAGGGGGGGGACTACCGGGCAAAAAAGGGGGGCATTTGGCAAAAAAAGGGGGGGCACTACCGGGCTAAAAAAGGGGGCACTACCCAACAAAAGGGGCCCCTTTACCGGGCTAAAAAAAGGGGGGGGGAAATTACCGGCTACAAATTTTGGCTCTACTGCTAAGGGGGGGCATCTATTTGGAAAAGGGGGGCATTTTCCCGGCCTTTTGGGGCAACCGGTTATGGGGTACTACCGGTATAAGGGCCTACCGGGCTTTTTTCCCAAAAGCATTATGCAGTTAGGGGGGTGGAGTTTTTTTGAAGGGCGGACATACCGACAAGATGGGCGTGTCTGCAAATTTTCGCCGCCCCGTACGCGCCCCTACAAAAGTCCCTGCTTTTTCTTTTCAAAATTTGGGGCAATTTTGACATACGGGCTTGTAAGCCAATACCACTCTGCTCGCCCCTTTTACCTGTGGTCGGTTTCTAACTGTTCGGGGGCCAGTTTTCGGTCAGAAATCATAAATATGTCACTTTATAAATTGGTGCCCCCCCAAACCCCCCCCCCTTTTTGGGCGCATTAAAAAGTTTTGGGGAAGGTGGGATTGGGCAGTGCGACTTTTCATGCCCCTTTTAACGGGGCAGACAGCTTTTTGGCTTACTGTACGGAAGATTTCTGTCGCAGTCCTGTTCATACATGTCACCCTAAGTCTCCACACACCGACATAGTGCTTTTCACTAATGAAATCTCTCACACCTTTTGAATCATATTACATTGCAAATTGATTTAATTTTCTTAAAATAACATAGGTTACTTTGGGCAAAACTAAAGCCGTTGCAGCTGCTATGGGCCAAAGACTTATGCATTGGCAATAATTTAGTGGCTTTCTCTTATCTAGCGCTACCATATGGGTTCTCATATATATAGCGCTTTTACTTATTTCCTTAATATTTGTTACTTATGCTGCTGTATCAGTTTACAGTCATCCACTGGTGGGGGTCCATCTCATCTTGCTATGGTGCCCTATGAATTTTATTTATGCCCGTTTAATCGCGTTTACCAGTCCCACAAAAGCAAGGAAAACTTTATATAGGGGCACAGTTATAAAAGAAGGCTCTGATTATAGTTTTTTAATTAAGTTTAAGGACTTGAACACATAACCCTATGTTGGCTCCATTTTTTATAAAGCCAAATATGGATACCATGCTAGACCTTTTAGGACTTCAGTTTTGTATGTTGGGTCCTTTAAACATCGGGTCAACTCTCTCGCAGCACCACTCTCTGGAAGCAGTACACAGTGCCCACTATCCGTACTGGGCGATCGGTTTAGTCTCTGTAGACAAACTGGGTTTTAGAGAGGTTCAAACTCTAGATAAATAAAAATGGGTGAGAGTCCTCAAAGGAGAACCTCTCTCAATTAATGTTAAATTTCCCAATAGTTTTTTAAATTGTGGATTTTCTTAGCCAGATGTTCCCATTTCAAACATTTATTGCATATTGATAGGTGCAATTCCCAGTAGTGGGAACTTAAGAACCGGTCCCCGACAGGTTCCATGCAGAACGGAGAGTAGGTCAGTCTAGGACACTACTCTCTGTTTGTTTCTATGGGAGTTTCGAGTACAGTAGACCTATCCTATTGATACACCATAAATGTCTTTTAAGTTGTATCACGTGCACAACTACTTTTTTAACAAATATTCTTCAGGATTCCATTATTGAAGGTCTGACTTCTTATATTAGTTGTACACTGACTAAAGACAGTAGGGCACATGTATTAAGGCAGTTGCGCTAGAAATCTGGCACAATTTGCAAACATGCTTAACACCAGATTTATTATGTATTTTAGACAGTTTCCAGACACTTCTGTGCCTCATCCATCAAAAGGAGTGGCCCCCGTTAAAGGGGTGTAGCTTCATGGAAAGGGGCATGGCTTAAAATGCGATTAGAGGTGTAAAATAAGCCAAGTTATAAAAGGTGTAAAGTTAGACTAGACAGTAACATAACATACACCAAATGTATCAACACTATAATAAATGTGGTGCATGGTAAGACTGTCTAGTCTCACTTTACAAGATATAGACAGTATTGATATATCTGCCACATTGGTTACACCAAATATACAAATGTCTGCCCGACAAACCCATTTTTTTTTTACAAACTATCGACAAAGTTATTATTATTTTTTTTTAAGAATTTGCCCACAGATAACCTCCTTGTGCCTGTTTTGGGAATAAAGGTTAAGAGGAATGCATTGTAAACACGAAAGAAGTATCTAAAAATCTATACTCTTCTCTGCTCTCTAGAGTTTAATTCCAATTTTTCATAAAAACCAACATAAATGTAACAACTAGGATCCACAAAATAGTGAATGGAACTGGCCTAAACCTTAAGACCTCAAAGTGATCATTTTAAATGTAAGGGTATGTTCACACGGTGTATTGCAGCGTGTACTGTACGTGCCGTGATGCGCTGGGTGTTTCAGAAGTACGCACTGGCCAGCATGTACTTCTAAAGCGCGTGGGGTGGCCCCATTCATCAAAAAATATGTGTCGGGGTACACGGAGGTTAATCAAAGCTCTCTATGAGAGCTGTGATTACCGTAGTTACCGGCCGTATTTCGAGGCGTATTGCAGCGCAATTATGGCCTCAAAGACACCATGTGAACGTACCCTTGTGGTGAGAAAAGACTTCATTACGTTTTGAGGACATTTCTCATCCTGCTAATTATATAGTAATTATTATGTAAAAATCTAAAAGTACCTGAGTTTTTTTCTCTTTTTTTAAATAACCAAAAGTTTAATGTAGAAAATGTTGTTTTAACTTTTTGATTTGTATTAAATGCTAGTTACCAATATAAATTCAATATCTCTAGAAATGCATAGTATTTGTTCTTTTTGGCTTTTTTTACCTCACTTTTTAAGACTGAAGATGATTAGAATATCATAGTAATCAAAAGTACCGCACATACTAGGACTGGTATAACGACTACACAGTATCGTATGAGAAGTCTTCTATTTGTCCAGGTCACGGCAGATAGGTAGATCATCCTCTCAAACAAGCTTGAGTTGAATATCTCAACCATCCATTTACATATCTGACATCAACACTTTTGTGAAGATAATCAAAATGTTCATCAGTTCTGATTTATTGTGCTGCGTCACCACGAATCTGTGTCCTTCCAATCCCTTCTTCATTGATTTTAGAATATTAATGGCTATTCTTATGATCAGATCAACAGTTGTTACTTATTGCCAGCAATTCTGATTCATAAAGCTGTGGAATGTGGAGCTGCTTTTCCTTAATCCAGTTCTGAGGTCAAGATCATCGAGACAGACTTTTAGGGACACCCAACCATTTCCCGTTGATAGGATTCTCGGGTAAAATATCCTTCATCAACAGTCCATCAAATATCCCTTAGGACCACATGTATGAAACGGTTTTGGTCTAAAACTCATTTTTTTTTCCCCATAGAAACCTATGGGCAAAAAAGTGAGTTTTAGGCCAAAACTGTTTCATACATGTGGCCCTTAGTTCTTCAGCACAGAGTCATGTAGGAAAAAATATGGTTGGAAAACTTTCTTTTTCTTCATGTTGGAGAATATCCTAAGTCATATAGAGCGACATGTCCGAAAATTGGCGTCACCGCGGCAGCTTTTAGGCACTTTTAATCAGTGTAAAGTGCACCTGAAAATACGATCCTATCAAAAATCTGGCGTCTGGCATACCTGGCATAGTAAACTTAATGGCCTAAAAAGGCCCATTGAGGCGCATGGCATATTATTGCTAGTGTATGTAATGTACCTATTGTGGCACATTGCGTAATGGAGGAGCATAACGTATCGTTACTAGTGTATGTAATGTGCCTCAATATGCACATTGCGTTATGGAGGTGCACAGCGCCTCATTTGTAGTGTATGTAATGTGCCTATCGAGGCGCATAACGTATTATTACTAGTATATGCAATGCGCCTCGCTACTATATTTATCGTGCCATTTTAGACATATTACGATTTGTTATGCCCGGCGCATAATGCGCCTAGTTTGGGTATATTACAGTTCATTCATATCGAGAATATGGTGTCAAGAGTATTTTTGCCACAAAATAGACCAAAAAAAAGTGTGCGTGCATATTGGGACATGTCGCCCATAATGCTTATTTTAACCAATGCTAATGTATGTTATTTGTATTATTTGCCACATTATTTACTAAACGTTAAAGGGGGGTTCGGGCAGTACAAAATGCTTGTTCTTCTGTTGGTGCACGATGGAAAATAGAAAAAAAAAGAATCCTGCTTACCTCCCGGATGCTGTTGCTCCATCCCGGCCGTAGCAGTGAAGTTCATCGTTCATGTAACAGGTGCAGTCAATCACAGACCACAGAGGTCATGTGCATGTGACGTTGTGGCCTGTGATTGGTTGCACCTGTCACGTGAACGATAAACAGTTCACTGCTACGGCCGGGATGGAGCAACAGCATCCGGGAGGTAAGCAGGATTCCTTTTCTCCATTTCTCATCATGTCCCAACAGACGAAAAAGCATTTTGAACTGCCGGACCCTCCTTTAACATTATTATTCTTCTACAGTTTATATTTCAGCTCTCATGCAACATTTCCCTAGTTCTCCTTCTGGTATATGTACACCGGCGTACAGCAATGACATTTGGTCACATATCTCCATTGCAGCCTGACTGGGTACACCCAATGTACAGAAACCGGTGGAGGAGCAGAGAAAAAATGTCAGGGGAGGTGAAAATATTTTTTTTTGTGTTAGCTTGCAGATTTTGCTGTGGACTTACATATATGTCACAACACATTTGCTTTGTTACAGATTTTGACTTTCCTCTTGAACTCAGTGGGGAAAATCTGCAATAATTCTGCAACAATTGCAAAATTTGCACCACGGGGGAATTTACAGGAGAAATTTGTTCACAACATGTGAATGAAATCTCTTAAAATTTCAGTCACCTATAACCGTATGGGTATGTTCACATGACATTGTGGAATCCATGTCAAAGTTTTTCACTCTGTAGTAGCCATGTTAGCCACAGTTTTGGAGGCAGATTAGCCCTAATTCGCTTCTTGGCTACCCAATGAGGAATCTGATGGGATTCCACATCAAAAAAGAGACAAATCTGAGGCAGAAACAAATCTTCTGCAGAATTGTTCACAGTGAACTATAATGCGGATTTCTATAGGTTACAATGTGATGAATCTATCAAGTTTATTTCAAACAGATTCCGATGCAAAAAATTAATTGTGTGAACATATCCCACTGTGCTGTGGATTTTCCAGCTGCAAATCCAAACCCTTGGAATATAACCTACTGCTTTGAATGACATTAAAATAGTTTTTTGAAGAGATAATACCAAAGAATCTAATCTAAAACAAGTCCTGTAACACAAATGGCCTTAGCATATATTGCGTCTTTGGAGACCATCCCAACACTGTTTATTTCTTCTGCTATTCAGACTTGGAGGTGGTATTCCTGTAACAAGTACAAATCTCCTCTATCTATACTTCAGATTCAAGTCAACACATGGCATGAAGATACTAAAATATTCTGCAGGGAAAAGCCACATAGACCTTGTCTGAGATGCTTTCAGCTGCTGGTACATGACTTCTAAGAAGAGTAAGGCTAGGTTCACACGGCTTAACTGCGGGGCGTAATTCCGCCCCGCAATTACGCCATGTGGCCGGGGGCAGGGCGGGAGCGGGGAGTGAGCGGGGGGCCGGCGCTTCGGCGGCCCATAGACAGTCATTGCTAGAGGCGAGTATACGCCGCTAGAAAGTGACCTGTCAATTATCTCCCCCCTCTGCATATTCGCCGAGCAGGGAGAGGAGACGTAATCCATAGTTCTCTATGAGAACTGTGCATTACCGTAGTTACTGGGACGGATTCAGCCCGTAATTGGCGCACTCCGGCGCGTAATTACGGACTGAATTACGTCCCAGAATAAGCCGTGTGAACATGGCCTAAGGCTCAAATCCTAGAAGATAAAACAAGCATTGACCTTCAACCTTTCCTGCAAAGTAGTATGTTCCCTTCCACCTGCTCTATACCCCTTAAACTTTAGCAGAAATCCAATGTATTGAACCTTAGGCCATGTCCACGTGGCATCGGTTTGCGGACGGTTTTTCAGACGGTATTCAAAACCGTCCGCAAACTTTTCAATGGGCCACTATGGAGAACCCGTGCAGCGGTCCCCACTGCACGGGTTTTCCACCCGGCGGTTTTTCATCCTGTCGGCCGCCCAAAAAGCATTCAACATGCACATTCTTCCGTCCGGTTTTCGGACGGAATATGAACAAGTCTATGGGAAGGGGGAGGGCTTTTCTCTGCTAATCGTGTGCACGGCACGAAAACAGTACAAATACCGGTCGGATAAAACGACCAGTATTTGTCCTGAACGGCCCCTTATAGTACAATTATGGACATTCAGTACTTACAGGAAAGTCAGGTTTAAATGCCTACACTAAGAACAGACATACCATCAGTATAACCTGGGGAACTGCACAGGGGCCCTAGAGGTAAAGGGCCTGATGCTATCTTAAAAGTAGGAAGCTGTTTTTGAGGGTCTATTAGACTACATGTAAGGGCATGAGCTTATGAATTTTGCATCTCACACTTGATAATTATTTTTGTTATACAAATGTAAGGGTATGTTCACACGGCGTGTTGACTCCATGTTGGGATCCGTGTTTGGATCCGTGGTTCGGACCCTAATTGGACCCAAACATGCATCTAACAATGTGCAGTGTGATTTACATTGCTTTCAATGTTGAAATGGCATCGGCGTTCAGATGAGCGATCGTCGATGCATTTTTCGGATCCACTCAAAGAATTTACATGTCAATTCTTGATCCGTTTGACGCAGCAGACGCCCTATTTAATACTATAGGGTTCGATCCTGCTGCATTCAAAATGCATCCAAACATGCACCTGTGGGTTGGATGCGTTTTGGATGCGATTGAAACAGCGCATTTGAATGTGTTTTTCAGATCCAAAATGGATCCAACATGCCCTGTGAACATAACCTAGAGGAGTGGATTATGAGTAGCTTTTAGATAACAAGGGGCCCATATGCTGATTTTATACAGGGACCCTCTTCTGTCTGTATCCAGTCTTGTCCTATAAAATAATGCAGGTAGTGAGTTCACTCTATATTCCATCACTATGTAACCTACTGTTAGTTCACTGGAACACGGGTGCTCACTAGAAGTCCAATATACTGAATCTGTATGTTCAGTCCCACTGAATCTGTCTGTTATATTTATCACTATACTTTGCCAATACTTCTATCTATAAAAGGAAATTGGAAATTTGGAGCTTAAGAATTTCTAAATTCCATAAAAAATGTAAATTAGTACAGATTTTCGGAAAAAAAAAAATCAACATTTCTGTTTGCCTGAATTCTAATGACGCTATACAACAAGAGTCCTTCTCTTTGATACATATAACATCCCATTCACAAGGACACATTTTGCTTCATTTTCCAGTTACATCAACTTCAGATCTTGACTAGCAGCACTGTTGAATCCTGGAGGAAGAGAGATGGAAACACAGTCGTGATCCGGTCGATCAATCCCACGCATTGATATCTGCGGCCAGGGCAGAAGTACGTCAGCGTTGTCCTTTTTGTTCTTGGTCATCTTACTTCACTGGCACATTCGTGATTTAATCTCCTTCTGAAATGGAAATTTAATGAAAATATTATAAAAAAAACCTAATGTCCAATATATTAATACATCAAGCTTCATATGTATAAGGGCATGTCCCCACGGCACGGGTTTTTCAGGCGGTTTGCGGTTTTGCAGACCGCCTGAAAAACCAGCCAAAAAATTAGCACAATGGTGCTCTATGGAAAACCCGTGCAGCAGTCCCCCCTGCACGGGTTTTCCGTCCGGCGGTTTTGCCGCCTGCACATTCTTCCGTCCGGTTTTCGGAGAGAATCTGTGCAAGTCAATGTGAAGGGGGAGGGCTTTTCCCCGCTCATTGCGGAGAAAAGCCGTCACCCCCGCGGCCGTGGAGACAGCCGCAAAACAGTGCAGATACTAGTTGCATAACTGACCGGTATTTGGCACTTACCGTGGGAACGTGCCCTAAATGTGGTAAGGCTGCATTTCTTATTATCCTAATCTTCCTTATGAACACAACTGCTTTAACAACCAACCATCCTCCTCTAGAAGGATAACAACCACATTGACGACCTGGAGCGGTAGCATCTATCAAATAGTAAATGGTTTTATAGCGTCAACTGCCTGGTCGAGATAGCTCGTATGATCTTTTGACATCTAGGTTTGTAACCATGACAATGTGGCATCATCTACACCTATAGAAAATAAAGTTTCACCATCATTATAAATGGGGATTCTTTACTGTAAGAGTGGTGAGACTAAGGAACCCACAGAGGTTGTGACGGTGGATTAATTAAATGAGTTCAAGAAGGGCCTGGATGTCTTTTTTTGAAAGATATAATAATCGAGGTTACATACAGCCGAGTCACATTATTATGACCACGACCTACTTTCGACACTAGCATTGCATAGCTCATGAAGGAAGTCATGTGTGGTCATCTGGCTTTGTGGGTTTATAAATTGTGGGATAGGCTGTCTGCACACACATCACTCATTGCTGTCATGCGTAAAAATTGGAAAAAGGGACTATTATTGGCTTTTGGGCCTATGGTGGTATTTCCGAAACGACACAATTTGTGAACTGTTTGCATGCTGTTATGAGACGTGAACATTGGCTACGAAGATGCCCGAGGCTGGACTAACATATCACAGTGGAGCAGTTCACCAGAAAAATAAACCATGGGGCAACCATTCGTGTGTCTTAAAGAAAAGTTCAGCTACCCCTACGGCGTATGGAGCTCCAAGGCAGGCAGATGGTCACTGTACTTCTGCTAATGAAGATTAAATCAGCAGGAAAGTATTGGAACTAGACCTCCACTGTTTGGCAAAGGTTTACCTTCTCTACTGAGTCACCCATACGCTGATTGTCTTTCCTGGAGCAGATGGGTCTTGCAGCAAAGCAATGCGATGTCACACAGCTAGAAATGTCTGACATTGGGTGGAAGAGCATGGCCAAGACTTTCAAGAACTACCCTGGCCCCATTTTCCTCCAGACCTGAACCAAGCAGCTGAGCATCTGTGGGACCACCTTGATCATCTTGTTTGCTCTATGGATCTTACCCAGTTCACCCTCCAGCAGTTGTGAAAAGCAGTCAGTACTGATACCCGTGAGAATTTAACCTAAGTGACAGCCTTGGCTTGGCTGTGACTATCTTCCTCCTCCTGGGACCATCTGTGTTGGGCAATCGTGCCTTTATGCAGGCTAGGGATTTTTATCTTGTCCATGGCCTTGCTGTATATCGTTGGTACCGTGAATTTATTATTGCTAACTAGCTACATTTGCTACTTTTCTCCGGTTCAGTTAATATTGCTACTGGTTTGATGGTTATTACGTGTGCCATCCTTTTGTTGTTTGTATAATCTGTTTACATCTGGTTAGTCAGTATCTATTTGTATTCCTACCACAAACTAGAATACGTTTGATTCTGTACGCTCTCCCTGATGAACCCTCTGTATTGTTTGGTTGAAACACTTAGGAGGATTTTTTGATGGAACACTTTGATCATGTCATTGGAGACGTATTAATTCTGTATGTGTGACTTTACTAGTAGCTTTCTCTTGTTAGTATATATTCTTCTAGAAATGTTTCTAGTTTAGCTTGTCTATCTTTGTTGGAGTATGTTTTTGTCCTAGGGAATTCTAGGGCCGGGTAGGAGGTTCACGGCTCTGACCGCTCTTTTTGGGATGATAGCCCTACTGTAGGTAGGGACTGAATACCCAGGGTTTACTGGGGGAATATTTTCCTCATTTTTTAACCATAATAAAGTTAGGAAGAAATATCTCTTTTAGTATCGGGCAATTGGTGTCCAGCTCATAGGAGTGTTTGCCTTCCTGGACCAACACAGTAGAATCATAGGTTGTGTCTTTTTCAAACTTATCAAATGATTTGTTTGAAGACCAACCTCTGCTGATCTAGTAATACCAAAGAGGCAAATAGGAAACAAAGAAACACTAAGGGCATGTCCCCACAGCACTGGTTTCCGGACGTTTTTCAGACAGTTTGCGGATTTGCAGACCGTCTGAAAAACCGGTCGCAAACTAGCACACTGGACTTCTATGGATAAACCGACCGGTATTTGTCTTGTGTCGTGTAAACGGCCCCCATAAGGACAGCATTCTATCTTTCCCTCATCAGTATACAAGCTATGTTCACGAACGGCTTATTTTTGGGACACATTTTTGCCACGGTATTGAGAGCGTACTTGCGGCTCTAATAATGGCGAAATGCACCCCAATCATTACGGTAATCCCAGTTCTCATAGAGAACTATGATAACACCTCTCTCCCCGCACGCTACCATACGATCATATTGTAGGCGCGGGGAGATAATTGACATGTCATTTATTCACGCTGATTACGCGCCTCGAGTATTGACAGTCTATGGGGCTGGCGGACGGCTGTCCCCCGCCCCTGCATCGTGGGAGTACATGCCGATCGGGGCAAGCTCTTGAACACCCGGCATAATTGCGGGGCGTACTGTATGCCCTGCAATTAGGCGTGTGAACATAGCCTAAGGGTGCATTCAAACGGCAAAGACAAAAAACAGCTCTGTTTTTGCCTCACATTTCAAGCGGTTTTTGGACTGTTTTTGAACATGAACATGTTGAATGTTTTTGCAGGCGGCTGGCGGTTTGAAAAACCGCCAGGCGGAAAACCCGTGCAATGGAGACTGCTCCACGGGTTTTCCAATAGCGGTCCCGGTGTGGTTAGTTTTCGCACCGTTTTCAGACGGTCTGCAAAACTGCAAACCGTCTGAAAAACCGCCGCAAACCCGGTGCCGTGGGGACATACCCTTTTTGTCACCGGTTTTCCCTGCGGTTTTTTGGCTGTTTTTCAAAGCGAAAAGTGTACTGAGTAGTGTTGAGCAGATTGCATTGGCTATCGAGATCCGATCGATAGCGATAGTCCGGCACGCGTATGCGATAAGGATTTTCGAAAGTGAGCATCGATTATGCGCGATTACCATTAAAGTCTATGGGAGAGCAACAACACGGTCATTATAACACCCCAACAAGGCAGGAGATAGCTGAAATTAACATCCACAAACAGTCAAAAGGATACTTCCTACACTTAGGCAACACACTTAGGTTATAAAGTCCACAGAAAAAAAAGGTCACAGACCATTTACTATCCCTGTTCTTTGTCCGACAGGCCTGACCCTTAACCCTGCATCACCCACAAATTAAAAAGTGCCAGAAGGCAGTATGAATTGTACCCATCATGTACATGAACTGGACCATTGAACTATCCCTGTACCTTTGAACTCGCAGCATGAGCCCCAAACCTGCATGACCCCCCACATTTTAAAAAATGCCGCCGCAAAAAGGAGTCTTTCACCACCATTCTAGTTTCACTGGACATTGACTATACCTGTCTGGCCACAGCATGAGCCCCAAACCTGCATGACCCCCTCATTTAAAAAGTGCCGGAAAAAGGAGTCTGTCTACCACCATTTTAGGTTCACTGACATTGACTATACCTGTCCTGGGCCACAGCATGAGCCCAAACCTGCTGAACCCCCTACATTTAAAAAGTGCCGGAAAAAGGAGTCTTTCACACCATTTTAGTTTTCACTGCGCCCTGAACATTGACTATACCTGTCCCTGGGCCACAGCA
Source organism: Phyllomedusa bahiana (assembly GCA_025379985.1). Taxonomy (NCBI): domain Eukaryota; kingdom Metazoa; phylum Chordata; class Amphibia; order Anura; family Hylidae; genus Phyllomedusa; species Phyllomedusa bahiana. The sequence goes on along the minus strand of JAODAL010001184.1, from coordinate 5,785 downwards.
TGATCCCCAAACCTGCATGACCCCCCACATTAAAAGAGACGGAAACAGGAAGTCTTCAACCACCATTTTTGAGTTGAACTGGACATTGAATATAACCTGTCCTGGGGCCACAGCATGACCCCAAACCTGCATGACCCCCACATTTAAAAAGTGCCGGAAAAAGGAGTCTTTTCAAACCAACCATTTTAGTGAACTGGAACATTGATATACCTTCCTGGGCACAGCATGAGCCCCAAACCTGCATGACCCCCACATTTAAAAAGTGACGGAAACAGGAGTCTTTCACAACCACCATTTTAAGTTTCACTGACATTGACTATACCTGTCCTGGGGCCACAGCATGAGCCCCAAACCTGCATGACCCCACATTAAAAAGTGCCGGAAAAAGGAGACTTTTCAACCACCAATTTATAGTTTTCACTGGACATTGACTATACCTGTTCCTGGCCTCAGCATAGCCCCAAACCTGCATGACCCCCACAATATAAAAAGTGCCCGAAAAAAGGAGTCTTTCACACCAATTTAGTTTCACTGGCATTGACTATACCTGTCCCTGGGCCACAGCATGAGCCCCAAACCTGCATGACCCCCAACATTTAAAAGAGTGCCGGAAAAAAGGAGTCTTTCAACCACCATTTTAGTTTCACTGCATTGACTCTATACCTGTCCCCTGGGCCACAGCATGAGCCCCAAAACCTGCAATGACCCCCAACATTTAAAAAGTGCCCGGAAAAAGGGAGTCTTTCAACCACCATTTTAAGTTTCGACTGGACATTTGACTATACTGTTTCCTGGGCCACAAGCATGAGCCCCAAACCTGCATGACCCCCACATTTAAAAAAGTAACGAAAAAGGAGTCTTTCAAACCGACCAATTTTAGTTTTCACTGACATTGACTGTACCAGTCCATGGGCCACAGCATGAGCCCACAGCACACTGCAAGACCCCACATTTAAAATGTGACGGAAAAATGAGTCTTTCAACCACCATTTTTAAGTTTCACTGGACATTGAACTATACCTGTCCTGGTCCACGACATGAGCCCCCAAACCTGCAATGACCCCACATTTAAAAAGAGCCCGTAAAAGGAGTCTTTCAACACCACCATTTTTTTAGTTTCACTGGACCATGACTATACCTGTCCTGGGCCACAGCATGACCCCAAACCAGCATGACCCCCACATTTAAAAAGTGGACGGAAAAAGGAGTCTTTTTCACCACCATTTTAGTTTTCACTGGACATTGACTATTACCTGTCCGGGCCACAGCATGAGCCCAAACCTGCATGACCCCACATTAAAAAGGCCGAAAAAGAGTCTTTTCACCACCATTTTTTTAGGTGAACTGGACATTGACTATACTTCCTGGCCAAACAGCATGAGTCCCCAAACCTGCATGCCCCCCACATTTAAAAAAGTGACGAAAAAAGGAGTCTTTCAACCCACCATTTATTTAGTTTCAAACTGGACATTGACTATACCAGTTCCAGGCCACAAGCATGACCCCAAACCTGCATGACCCCCCACAATTTTAAACAAGTGCCGGAAAAAGGTGTCTTTCAAACCACCATTTTTAGTTATCACTGGACATATACTATACCTATCCTGGGCCACAGCATAGCCCCAAACCTGCATGACCCCCACAATTAAAAAGTGCCTGGAAAAGGAGTCTTTCACCACCATTTTAGTTTTCACTGGACATTGACTAACCTGTCCTGGCCACAGCATAGCCCCAAACTGCATGAACCCCCACATTTAAAAAGTGAACGGAAAAAGGAGTCTTTCAACCACCATTTTAGTTCACTGACATTGACTATAACCTGTCCTGGGCCACAGCATGAGCCCCAAACCTGCATGTACCCCCACATTTAAAAAGTGCCCGGAAAAATGATCCTTCACCACCATTATAGTTTCAACTGGACATTGACTATACCTTCCTGGCCACAGCAATGAGCCCAAACCTGCATGACACCCGCACATTTAAAAAGTGCCGAAAAAGGAGTCTTTTTCAACAACACCATTTAGTTTCAACTGCTGGACATTGATATAACCTTCCTGGGCCACAGCAAGAGCCCCAAACCTGCATGACCCCCACATTTAAAAGTGCCCCGGAAAAAGGAAAGTCTTTCCAACCACCATTTTAGTTTCCTGACATAGAACTATACCTGTCACTGGGCCCACAGCATGAGCCCCAAACCTCATGACCCCCACATTTAAAAAGTGCCGACAAAGGAGTCTTTCACCACCATTTTAGTTTCAACCTGGACATAGACTATTACCTGTCCTGGTCCACAGCATGACCCAGGCCGAGATTACAGTGGGTGCGGTGAAAGCCCAGGCAGGCTCCGTCATCTATTAACACGCAGGCTAAAATGCCCTTATGGACGCAGCAAACGAAAACTGTCGTGCCTGAAGCAGAGTGCGGAAGCGGAAAGTGTGATAACTCCAGCCTTCCTCTTACACAGTAAATACCTGGTAGCTCTTAGCCCCACCGTATAGTGTGGCCCAAATGAGCTTCAATCACTGGAAATACTGGTGGTTAACGCACCCTGGTTATTACACCCAGTGCCCTTTATCTGCATTCTTTTTCTCATTTTTACTCTAACTGCTGGAGGAAATGGTCTCAGTAACTTTGCTCTCTGTCTGTGCTCCATACGCCCATGATCTCTGACTAACCTACATCTGGTCAAGTTTTCCGTACCTCCCTTGTACAATTCAGAGGAATTTTTTAAACAGCCTATTTTGTACATGTGGCAGTTTTTTAGTACTTTAATTCTAAAGCAACAGCAATAATAAAATAGGATGGAAACCCACCATGTCTTATGTTTTCTCTTTTTTTCATATGTATTAAATGGTTGTACTCAATACAGGATTGATAGCTATGTTAAAGATCTTGCAAAAACAATTCCATTTTTGCAAGTATGTGTCCATTAACAGTGTCCTACCTATTCCTGTTTACTGACAGCACCATCACCCTTGAGCCACACTTGACAATTGTGTCAGAAACAAATGTCTGTTAGAAACAACATTTTTTAGAATAGGACCTGTGTATAGTCTGCATGTCACAGCAAAATGCCCCCCAAAATTCAAAAGCATGACCCTGAAGCCACTTTGGTCAATTGTTGAAGAACAATGTCTGTTTTGAAACAACATTTTTTAGAATAGGACCTGTAGTATTATGCTGCATGTCACAGCAAAATGCCCCCCAAAAATTCAAAGCATACCCATGAGCAACTTTGGTAATTGTGACTAACAAATGTCTGTTTAGAAACAACATTATTAGAATAGGAAACCTGTATGTATAGCTGTCATTCACAGCAAAAATGCCCCCAAAAATTCAAAGCCTGACCCGTGAGCCCCAGTGGCCACTTGTTACGAACAAATGTCAGTTAGAAACAACATTTTTAGAATATGACCTGTAGTATAGCTGAATGTCACAGCAAAAAGCCCCCAAAACTCAAAGCATGACCCTTGAGCCACTTTGGTCAATTGTGAAGAACAAATGTCTGTTTTACAAAACAACATTTTATTTATAATAGGATCTGTAGTATTGCTGCATTTCAAAGCAGCTTAGAACCAAAAAATTAAAAAAAGAGACTTCTCAGCACTGTTAAAAATTGTGGAGGGAGAAAAGCCACTTAGAACCACATTTCTATTCCAAAGGACCAATAATTATAGCTGTATCTCACAGCAACATGACCCAAAAAAATTATAAATATGACTTCTCAGCCATATAAAAATTGTGAGGGAGAAAAATGCCACTTAGAAGTCACAATTCTGTTCCAAAGGACCATGATTATTGCTGTATCTCACTCAACAATGACCTCAAAAACCATTGACAATGCGAAACTTCTTAAGATAAAGAAGTAAATGGAATATACGGAGTTGTCATAAACCTTGCTGTGCTTTTACTGTCTCCTCACAGCAAAACCATCAAAATGAACTGTTTTGGGAAAAGCGAGATTAAAAATTGCAGTAAGAAATTGATCATTTTAAAAAAATTTTCAAGAGGAACCATTTCTGTTTGAAAAGTGAATGTGAAGTAGACCGGCAACTAATCGGTGACTCGGCAATTGGGGCCACAACATCATCAGAGATCCAAGCCAGATTCATCTTGATGAAAGTCCAAACAATTCCCCCCAAAAAAAAAAAACCCCCATTTTTATCTGAGGAAAGCCGAATGCGTATGTCTGTAATGACTCCTCCACTGTGCTGAGGTCCCTCAGATGACGCTGGCTGCTGGGCAGAGACAAAAACACCTCTATTGCTTGACGAGCACAGCTCAGGGCCATTCGTCCCATTTTTGGATACCCAGAAGACCATTGGGTTCCCCCCCCCCCCGAACACATGCAAACACATCGGTGTTGAACGCAGATAAGTTCGTGCACCATGATCTTAAGCTGATCTCTGTGTGTTGATGTGTGCCCTGCATTGCAATGCGTTGTGAGGTGTGGTAAACAAAGATTGCCAGAGGTCCACCATTAGGCTTCTGCCACCTATGCCTTCTGCTGCCCGCTACGCCTACTTGGCACACTACTGCTGTCCGTCGCTGATGTTTGTTCCACCCGTTGACATTGGGGAACGTGAAGCAGACGAGACCAAACAGATGATCCTCCAGTTGATCAATCAGCAAGGTCTCCATTTCCTGCATTTTACTCTCTATTTGGGTGGGTGGAAGGAAAGTGCTGATTTTTGTTTTGTACCGGGGATCCAGGAGGGTGGCCACCCAGTAACTGTTGTTCATTTTGATGGCCTTAATGCGAGGATCATGTTGGAGGAAATGGAGCATCCAAGCACTCATGTAAAAGATGGAGCCTTGATTTCCCAAGCCTCTGGGTCGAGGGGCACTAGCAAACTGATCTTCCTCATCTTCCTCCTCCGCCTCAAAGTCGCGCCAACCTCTTTCCAAGGCAGGGACGTCGGTAACATCGGTGTCTAGGAATACCTCCTCCTCCTCCGCTGCCTCCGGCACAGCTTCAACACAGCCCTGGCTTGCCTGAGATGATGCACCCTGAGAGCTGATGCGCCACCTTGCACTAGCTCTGGACCCCGAACCACTGCCTAATGAAGACCGATGAAATTGTGAAACTGTCGGGCCTTGTGGATTTGACGGAGAGAAAGGCTCCGTGTCCGCATCTGTGTCCGTCTCCTCCTCCATCGCTGGCGGGACCTGTTGTTTCAGAGTGTCCAACGATCGTTCCAGAACTAAGATCACCACAATGCTCATGCTGACAAGGGCATTGTCCGCACTGACCATTTGGTGGCTTCTTCAAAACTGGCAAGGATGGTGCAGAGCTCTTTCACCTGCCTCCACTCTCGTTGGTTCAACACCCCGAGGTCCGTACCGCTGCTTGTCAGGCCATGTGTCACTTCGTACTGCGTAATGGCATTGCGCTGCTGCCACAATCGCTGGAGCATGTGGAGGGTGGAATTCCAGCGTGTTGCCACGTCAACAATGAGACGGTTGACGGGGAGGCCGAGCTGACGCTGCAACGCAGCCAGGCGGGACGTAGCAGGGTGCGAACGGCGGAAGTGCGAACTCAGACCTCGAGCCTTCTTCAGCAGGCAGTCCAGACCCGGGTAGCTCTTTAGAAATTTCTGGACGACAAGGTTCATGACATGTGCCAGGCAAGGGATGTGCTCCAGCCTACCGATCTTAAGGGCGGCCAGCAGATTTCGCCCGTTATCGCACACCACCTTGCCTGGCACAAGGTTCTTGTCACCCAGCCAGCGCTCGGTCTCGTTGCTTAAGCCGTCCACAGCTCCTGACCTTGGTGGACGGTTAC
>JAODAL010001183.1:0-245033 GCA_025379985.1 Phyllomedusa bahiana | reverse complement strand
TTTTATCACAGAGTAATAATGATTGTGATGAAAATGGGCAGAGCAGCTATGATATGATCATAAGGTCTTGTTTGTAGCTGTCATAGAACAGTATGTTATGTACAGTATAGTGTGTATTCTGTATTGTTGTAGCCACGCGTGTATTGTATATCCTATATTTCAGTGACTTATAAGACCCCCACCTACCTTGCAAATGGAATTTGTAGTCTTGATCTGTGGTACATCATGTCCCCTTAAAACTATTCCTCTTACCTCTTGTTTACAAGTCCATTCTCTGTATCTGTTAAGCAGCATTTTTATTGCATTTTTATTGTCCTTTATTTATACAAACTCCAATAGTATGTGTCAAGAAAGCCAGGGCCAGATGTGCCCCTTGACCCGCCTAGGCCATAAAACAGCAGAGATAGCGGGGTGATAACCTGCTCTGGCAAAGGTGTCTGTTGCAGAAGAGGTCAGGTTTCAAATGACCTGGTCAAATTGAGGAGTAGCCTGTGGATGCCATCTAGTGGGCAAAGTGAGTATCCCTCCTCATTAAGGATAGGTTGTCCAATCCACCTCATCATATTCCTAGTCAATTAGGTACGGACTAATTATAATTATTAACTGATGGGAGGTTTTTAAACCTGAGATGGCTGAGTGACCTATAAACTACATTGTCCTGGCCCAAATCATTGTACATAGCTTGGAGTTAAATTGCTGCCTGAGCTGTGTCCCATTTCTTCCGTGCCCCAGGATCTGAAAACCTACCATTGTAAGTGTTAGGAATGTTCTCCCTTTTATTTCATAACTGTTACATGTATGTAATTTCATTGTATTTTGTATTAATAAGTCTAGTCCTTGTTTGCTCTAAGAACTCATAACCGTGAAGAAGTTTTTTTTAACCCTGTAACTGCTGGAGAGCAGCTAGGTAAGCCTGTAATCATTGGTAAGTGGTATTTTTGGATCAGAGCCCTTCTCTGATTTCCTTTTATTTTTGATTATTGAGGAAGGTGGTGGCAGCAAGATATTTTTGGGATGCCTTTGAACTGTTTTAGGGTGTGATTTATGCTTGATTTGCCCCCTGAGTGAGAGGTGAGTGCAAAGAGAACTGAGTGGAAATAAATCAACTCCATTACAGTGGCCCCTACATCACATGGTAAGTGTGTACGTGACAATGATTGATAAATTGGTGTCTGGGAATGTTAGTAGTCAACCTTTGTATGTTAAGCCACAGTCATAAGTCAACCTTTGTATGTTAAGCCACAGTCATAAACAGTACTCCGGAATTCTAGGCTGTGACCACCAGTTCTTTCCACCATTATTCCACAGAGCCAACACTGGTTCAGGAAGGTGGCTTATCTTTACATTATAGAGTTAGGTCGCCACCTGTTTGAGTATTACACCATTTTCTTCAGGATCAGGACAGTCTATAGCTCTATGCACCAGCTACAACAGCTATGTGCTCTGCTGCACTGACAAGATGGTGCAAGATTAATCCCTTAAGGACCCAGTGTTTATTTTGGTTGACATATTCATTTTTTTCCTCCTCACCTTCCAAGAGCCATATTTTTTTTATTTTCTCATCTACATACAGGCTTTTATTTTGCAGGACAAAATGTACTTTCTAATAGTGTAATTTACCGTACCATAGAATATACTGAGAAACCTCAAGAGGATTGTAAGTGGTTCAAAATATAAAAAAACATACTTGCGCCATGTTTGCGAGGGTTTTTTTACACTGTCTGGTATAAATGATGTGTTTGGTGCAGCGCCATTTTCTGCGACCAATAATTTTTTTGCATTTCCACCTATATACCTGAGTGAAAGTGCATTTATTTCGGCTTGAAGTTTACTTTTTATTGATACCATTTTGGGATAGATGCGACTTTTTTGATCCAATTCCAATTTTTATGGGACCTGAAATGAGGTTAGTTACACAGATAAGAGCAGAAACTTAGAGGTGCCCAGCCCTGTAGCCCGCTCCAGCTGATTTGACATAGCAGCGAGAGACGTTGTAAGACCGGCCACTGCTGCAAGAGCACTGAGGTGGTCAGTAACCTAGTAAACTATCTGTAAACAAGCATGATAGAACACCTGTTGTATTCAGAAAAAAAAAAAATTGGTAGGACTGTTTATTCTCCTTTGTCTACAAGTTTAAAACTAATCAATTAGATGAGAATACCAATTTAATCTCTATTACAACACTATACAAAGTCAGAAAAACATTTGAAAAAGTTCCATAATTTTTAAAAAGGTTTGACGTCACAACAAGGGGAATTTTATAAACCATATTGTTATTTTCAGAATTTCTAGGTAATTTGCTAATGGTCTGTTTTTTTATTAGCATATAATAATTCATCTTCGTCCATGAAAACAGACTCTCAACTTTACCGCCTCTTAATGCTTTAGTAAGAATTGAACCCCTTAACGACCGCCCACTGACTTTTGACGTCGGCTGGTGCGGGTCGTTCGTCTACAGCGATGTCTTTTGGCGTTGCTGTAGACATTGGGGTTTGCGGCGCCCGGCGCCGCAACTGCTCTGGGATCGGGTCTGTACTACACAGCCCCGATCCCAGAGCATGTCCTGCGAGTACCTGGGTGCAGAGGAAACCTCCGCAACCCGCTGCTTTAGCCCCTTGATTGCGGCGGTGCGTTACTGCAGCACAATCAAAAGGTTCCCCTGCTCTGCCGGGTGAGCGGAACACACGGTGACCCGACAGACCCGGGGGAACGGCTGCACAGTCAGCCCTGGGGACCAAGCGAGGTCCCAGAGATGTCTGTGTACTAAGCCAGTGACTAGGACACACTGTGTGCTGTCCTAATCACTGCCTGTGTCAGACTGACACAGATTATAATGTATTAGCATATATGAATATGCTAATACATTACTAAGGGTGAAAAAAAAATATAAAAAATATAAATATATAAATATAAAAAAAATGTAAAACAGTTCTCCCTTCATGGGATTTAAAAAAAAAAAGTAAAAAAACACATAAAAAGTGTAAAAAATAAATAAATAAAGAATATAATATAAATAAATATTTAATAAAAAAATAATTGTGCATAAATTACACACACAAAAAAACCTACACATATTAGGCATCCACACGACCGTAATAACCTGTAGAATTAATCTAACAAGTTATTAAGTGTGAAATGTGAACGGTGTAAAAGAAAATGTAAAAAAACTAAAAAAAATGTAAAACATTTTTTTAAAAATTCTGCAATAATTTAAAAGTGAACTTAAAATTTTCCCCCATAAAGTACAACTTGTCTCGAATAAAACGAGGCCTCACCCAACTGCGCCCATTGAAAAAAAAAAATTTACAACTTTTTAAACGAAAGGGAGGAAAAAAAAATTTAAAAAAAACGTTCTGGTCATTAAAACTTTTTCAGGCCGGGGGTTTAAAGGGGGTTTTAATATATTTAGTCTTTACATAAACCTTAAATTGTTCTATTATAGTAACTATTGCTAAGCTATGTATATGCTTTTGAGCTCATATCATTCAATCAGCAGGGTGCTGCTAGTAGGGGTGCAAAGGTAATTATAGCTAGAATCACTGTTACAGATTTAGCTTGAGGCCCAGAAGCTTTGAGTTAAATTGCAATATTGTAATTTAAATTGTGATAAAACTGGTAATTTCCATATGGAATGCTTACTCAATTTCAGCAAAGCATTTGCAGAACTGGGTAGCAATTTTGGGAACTTAAACTAAATGGGTTTTTGGGTTTAAAAAAATGCGGGGGGAAAAAAAATCCCAGGGGCAAGGAACAGATGTTGCATTATGAAAAGTCAGTTTTACACCTGGAATCATCAGTTTGTCAATAAATCCTTTACCCTTCTGTTGCATAATACGTAAAATGCTCTGCAAAAATGGGAAACTTGTTTACAAGTTTAAAACAAATAAATGAGATGAGAATACCCTTTTAATCTCTATTACAGCACTTTACAAATTCAGAAAAACATGTGAAAAAAATTGGAGGGCCCGAATCGATTCTAAAAATTTAAAATTCTTTTTAAAATTTTCGGGAAAATTTCGGTTCGTAACGAATGAACTTTGGGGTGATTCGCGGGAACAAGTGTCCCTTTTCCCATTGAAAAAAATGGCTGCGAGCACATGGCGTTCAGGGGCAAGCACTCTGGGGGGAAAAAGGGGCATACCCTTTGCATGACATGTGCAGAGAGGGAAGGGCCCAAATCAGAGACCGGGGGGGATTCTGTGACGTCCCCCCGCCTTATAAAAACCGAGGCGCCGCTGGGACCCTAAACCTCCTCTCATGTACTGACGGGGAAGGTGCTGCTGCGGGGTGATAGCGTTTTCTAAAAAAACTGATTTTTCCCACAGCGTTTTTGTGGGGTGTCCAGCTTGTCTAGGACTGTTCTTTTAATGTTCTATTTCTTTTTTTTGGGGGTTTTGGATCTGAAATCCATTTGTGGTCCACGCAGCTGCATATACATTCAATACCCCAAGTGGGATCAAACCCCGTTCCGGGTTGTTTCTTTTTAAAAAGAAACGGGCTTTTTTTACAATACAAATACCACTTTTTTTTTTTGGCTGCTCAATTCTTTTTCCCAAATTTATATCCGGGGGGTTAAATTAAGCGTTGTTTTTGTGGTGTGCTAAAAAAAAAATTTAAACCGTTTTTTTTAAAACGCCAAATATATATTTTTTTTTTGGTTTCCCAAATTTCACAAAAAAAGGGTTAATTACAATTTTACCCTCTTTTGTGTGGTTTTAAAAAAATACGCCATTGAAACACGCTACAAAGCTACAATAGTGGTGGCTAAATTCTATTCGAAAATTTTAACATCCGGGGGTTTAAATTTAAGCGTTTTTTTGCTGGTGTGCTGACAAAAAATAAACCGTTTTTTTTCAACCCCAAATATATAAAAATTTTTTTTGGTAGCCTAATTCACAAAAAAGGTTTAATTAAAAATTTTATCTTTGTTTTGTGGGTAGAAAATCCCACCATTGTAACACGCAACAAAGCTACTATTTTGGGTGGGGGGGGTTGGGGGGGGGGGGGGGTAAAAAAAAAAAAAATTTCAAATTGCGAAAAATTTACACCCGGGGGTTTAAATTTTAAGCGTTTTTTTGGGGTGTGCTGACAAAAAAAAAACCGTCTTTTTTAAACCCCAAAATATTTTAATTTTTTTTGGGGAAACCTAATTCACAAGAAAAAGGTTAATTACAATTTTATCTTTTGTTGTGTGTGGGGTTTGGAAAATACGCCAGGGTAACACGCTACAAAGCTACAAATTTTGTGGTGCTAAAATTTCATTGTAAATTTACATCCGGGGGTTAAATTTTAAGCTTTTGTTTTGCGGGTGTGCTGACAAAAATAAAACCGCCCTTTTTCAACCCCAAAAATATATATTTTTTTTTTTGGTAGCCAAATTTTCACAACAAAGGGTTTAATTAAAATTTTATCTCTTGTTGTGTGGCGTAGAAAATACCCCAATTGAAACACGCTAAAAAGCTACTAGATTTTTTTGGTGGCTCAATTAATTGCGCAATTTCCCATCCAGGGGAAAATTAACGTTTTTTTGGTTTGCTGTGTACAAAAAAAAAACCTTTCTTTTTCCGCCAAATATATATATTTTTTTTGGTAGCCTAATTCACAACCCAAAGGTTAAAAAAAATTTTTATCCCCCTTGTTGTGGGGGGCGTAAAAAAAATACCCATTGAACACGCTACAAAGCTATATTTTTGTGGTGGTTTCAATTCTATTGCGAAATTTTTACATCCGGGGGTTAAATTTAAAGCGTTGTTTTGCTGTGTGCTGCAAAAAATAAACCGTTTTTTTCAACGCCAAATAATTTTTTTTTTTTTGGTACCCTAATTCCCAAAAAAAGGGTTAAATTTTACAAATTTATCTCTTGTTGTGGGGCCCGTAGAAAATAGGGCCTTTTTGTAACACCAACAAAGCTCCTAGTTTTTTGGTGGCCCCAATTTTCCTATTGCGCAATTTACATCCGGGTTTTTAAATTTAAAGGGGTTTTTTGGGGGTTTTGCTGCAAAAAAAAACCTTTTTTTTAAAACGCCAAATTATATTTTTTTTTTTGGTAGCCTAATTCCAAGAAAAGGGTTTTAATTTTCAATTTTTTCTTTTTTTTGGGGTGGCGTAAAAAATTACCCCATTGAAACACCCCTACAAACTACTAGTTTGGGGTGGCCCCAATTCTATTGCCCCAATTTTACACCCCGGGGTTTAATTTAAAGGGCGTTGTTTTGCGGGGTTGTGCTGACAAAAAAAAACCGTCTTTTTCAAGGGCCAAAATATATATTTTTTTGGGGTGGGCCAAATTTCAAAAGAAAAGGGTTTTTAATTAACAATTTTTTTCTTTTGTTGGGGGCCCGTTAGAAAATACGCCATTGTAACACGCTAAAAAGCTACAAAGTTTGGGGTGGCTAAATTCTTTCCCAAATTTTTTAACATGGGGGGTTTAAATTAAGCGTTTTTTTTGTTTGGTGTCTGACAAAAAAAAAACCTTTCCTTTTTTCAACCCCAAATATATATATTTTTTTGGTTTACCCCAATTCACAAAAAAAAGGTTTAATTAAAAATTTTATCTCTTGTTGTTTTTTCGTAGAAAATACGCCATTGTAATACGCAAAAAGGGCAAAAAAAGTTTGGGGTTTGGCTCATTTTTTTTATTGCGAAATTTTACATCCGGGGGTTAATTAAGCGTTGTTTTGCTGCTGTGCGGGAAAAAAATTTAAACCGTCTTTTCAACGCCAAATTTTATTTTTTTTTTTTGGGTAGCCAAAATTCAAAAGAAAAAGTTAATTAAAAATTTTAAATTTCTCTTTTTTGTGGGGCCCTTAAAAAAATACACCATTGTAAAACCTACAAAGACTAGTTGTGGTTTGGGCTAAAATTCTATTGCGAAATTTACAAAAACAGGGGTTAATTAAGCGTTGTTTTCCCTTGCTGTGTGACAAAAAAAAAACCTTTCTTTTTCAACACCGAAATATATACATTTTTCTTGTAGCAAAATTCACAAGCAAAGGGTTTAAAAAAAAAAGCCTGTTTGTTTTTTTACATTTAGTAAAACACACAGGTTTGGGGAAAACCGACACTTTCAAGAAAAATTTTTCCGGCCTTTTGGGGAGCGCAATTTATATCCAAGGGTTCCCCAAGCTTGTTACGGGGTTCTTTTGGGAGTAAAAAAAAAGGGTGTATATTTATCATATACAATAGCTTCTTTAAAACAGTGTCTGTACATTTTAGAACAAACATTAATTCAAAAAGGGGGAGAGGGGGGCAGGCTCGGCAAACTGCGAGTGGCAGTGGCAAAAAACCCTTTTTCTGAAAGGGGCCCGGGTCGCAGACAGAAAAGGGGACTTTCGCAGCAGGGGTCATCGGTAAAGGCCCCAAAAACTGCCGCGTATTAGGGGCCGGGGGGTGTTTGTTAAAGCAACCCAAGGGGTTTCTTGATTGGGGGACTAGGTAAACCTCTTCCTCCCAGATATATTGCCCAACCCCCACCCAAAGGGATCGGTGGGAACCTCGGGCCCCAAAAACCTTTTAAGTTGGCAGGGCCCGGGGAGCGGGCCCAGGGGGCCCCACCTGCCTCAGCCCGCCTTGCCCCAAACCAAATTCCCCACCCAGGGATCTATATGGGGTTTGGGCTCAGCCCCAAATAAGCGAGGATAACAATTTGGGGGAGGGCAGCCCAGCAGCTACTTGGCGCGAAGAAAGGGGGCCAATCCCCAGTTTTCTTGCAGTGGGCGGAAAAGGGGATAGTTTGTGGAAAAGGGGGCAGGGGAGGTCATGTGGGGGGAGAGGTCAGCCTCGGCTTCCCCCCGCCCGGGTGATGGGGGAACCGTAGTGACAAATGAAACAAAAAAATAGATGATGAGTAGCCGACCGCATTTTGGGGAAGGGGGGTTAAAGCAAGGGTTTCATCATTCGTCAGGAGAAGGGGGGCGTCAGCTTGCGGGGCGGGCAGCGGCGCAGCCAGAAAGGGGGGGTTTGTGGGCCGGGAGTCAGCAGGGGTAGCAGCATGGGGAGGTCGGGAGCCAACCCCCAAAACGGGGGGTAGAAAACCCGCTTCGCAGGTCCAAGACCGGTTTGCGGCCCCCAGGGGCCCCAGCGGGGGCAGCGGCGGCAGTAGTCACTCAGTGCGGAGCGTTTTGGGGGGTAAAATAAACTACTCGGCGGTGTGGCAGTTCTTTGCTAAGACACCGGAGGGGGCCGAATATGGGTATATGAAGGGAAACTGTGGGCAGGAAAAATTAAAACGTGGCCAGGGAGCTTTTAAAGTTGGCACAACGGGCCCTGCGGCAACACATTTCCGCTCAAACCTCCGGTGGGGCCCGGGAAAAAAACGTTTGGCCCCAAAATTTTTGGTGGCCATCCGCCCCCCTTGGGAGCAAAACAGCAGCGGGGCCCGGGCACGCATGCCCTTTTTTAGCCAGTCCCAAAGGGTCCACCACCTCTGCCCGAAGGCGCTTTTTTTCTTTGACATCCTCTCCCGGGCCAGATGCTCCTGCTCCTCGCTACTCATGGCGCAGCAGTGTTCAAAAAGGCGATTGTTTAAAAAGGGCCCAAAATATGGCCAACCATCCAAGGTGCAGCAGCTGGGCCGTTTCTCCTGTCCAAGTTTTGGTTTCTGGGAGTCCCTCCCTTTCCCAAAAGGGGACTCTGCACCATTCAGAGAACTAATGGCTGTGCCGGGCCCAGATGGAGAGTTCCAAGCCAAAAATTTCTTTTTCCCAAAAAAGGGAAATACCCGCACTTATAAATATGTAGGGAAAAGAAAGTGGGTTTAGTCCTTGAGCTTATCGGGTTTTTTCCAAGGGACACGGAAACCGGGGCGTCTGGGCTGTAACTACGGTCAGGGCCAGTACAGTCCTTTACGGCCCCCTGGGTTTAAAGTGCTTCCGCCCAGGCACACCAACAACTTGGACAGGAGACGCCGCTTTCTCCTCCACGTTGTCAAAATGCTGCTCCTGCCCAATGTTTTCCCCTCCCTTTCCCCCAAACCCCCCCACCCCCATCTCAAACCCCCCAAAGTACTGCTCCATCCCTTCCCCATTTGTAGGGCAAAAAGCGGCGTCAAAGCAGTTTTTTACACCCAGCTCGCCCCCGGCGAACGAAGTTTACACAGGGGGGGAAAATGCTCCGCGTCATCAGCAAAAAATCGATTTTGTGGCTTTCTCCGCGCCAATGCAAATCGGAACCATTTGGGGACGGACAATGGGAGGAAAAAATTGGTTTTCCCCCCCTGCACCAGGAAAGGGGGGGTCCTGCGCCCCGCATGGGAAAGTGTTAATCTGGTTGTAAAAAGGTTCCTGAAGTCCCTTTCCCCCGATCTTCAACTTCTGGAAAAAAGGCCAGGAAACGTGCATGACTTTTTCCATTCCCTTTCAAAGCCGGAACACCCCCTCAGTTGCACGGGGAAAAGGCCTTTCCCCCAAAACCCCTCTGATATGCGATGTTTCCCCCCGCTGGAAAATTTCCCCCTGACATGTTGGAACCCACTGTATGAACAGAGAAAGGGCCATTTTTTTTTTTTGTTTTTTGATGATCCAGGTAGACAGAAGTTTCTCCCCGTGTAACTTTGATGGGCAGCCAAATGGGAGCCCATGCGGGGACACCTGCCGTTTGTTGAGGCCCTTCGGGGAGGCCCCCTTTTTTTGTCAGTCGCCCCGGGCAAAGGGAAAGAATAACGTCATTCCACTGCTTCATTTTTCCTGGAACAGATGCTGAAAAAATCGTCCCGGGCAGGGGACTGGGGGGATGTTTGGGGATTTCATCTCGTGGCCCCATGAGTCGGGGGGGGGACTGAAATGGAGGAGGAGGAGGAGGAGGAATTGGGGCAGAACATTGTTCCCGGTGAAAAAGATGGGTTTTTACCCAGGGGACAAGAGAGGAGGAGCAGGGGGCAGCTGGGAAAGGGGGTGGATGGAGGGGTGAGGGGAAAACGAGGCAGATTACTCCCCAAACACCGTGGAGTATAAAAAGTGGAAAAAGGGGGGCGGGAGCCCCTCGGGGGTCCCCTTGTGCAGATGTCCCCACAAGCTTTTTGCCTGGCCTTTGGGACAGCCGAATAGGGCAGCATCCGGCAGAGGGGGTACTTCTGGCCCCTCCACCCTATTTTGGGCCCTCGCTACCCGGTCCAAAATGGGAGCCTTTTTCCCAGCTATTGAGAGGGAAAACAAAATCAAAAAACTATAGGGAAATCCCCCGTAATTTAGTTGGCCCCCTGCCTATTTCGGGGGCGTCCCTCCTCGGGCGGTCTTACCGGGGGGTTCCCCACAAACCTCACGAAATACTGCCGCGGCTGCTGGGGGGAAAGGGGGGGGGGGTAGGAGCAAATAACCCCGCTCCAAACGCAGTAAAAACCCAAGTCTGGAGTCACTAATGAAGGGAGGGTTCCTTCACCCGCCTAGTGAGGGGGGCAGTCACCAGGGAGCAGCACAGCAGCAAGGGCATGGAGCATTCCCTGAAAACCCAAAAGGTTGTTTGGGCCAAATTGGGCAGCACCCCTGCCCCCCCAGTTAGAAGATCCGCTGGAATACTGGGGAGCCAAAATGGATGTGTGGGCCGCAATTGCCGAGTTTGCAGTGGAGAAGCTGTCCTGCCGGCCAGTAGTGTGGCTTTTAGAGCGGGTGGGTTTAGTGCGGGGGGGGCCAACGTTAACCCCCAAAGGGGAACCCGCTTTTTCCCCCCGGGAAAATTTTTTTTCGAATGACCTTTTTCAAAAATTAATCAGGGGTGGATCGGCCCGGGGTTTCCCCAAAACCAAAGCCTTTGGCGTCAGTCTGGGGTTTAAAAATACCTGCCTCAGCCAATATTCTGAGCCGCCCCCGCCCGATGCCACACATTTTGCTGATAGTTTTTCCATCTGCCTACCACCGCTTTTCCAGGGCCCGGATTGCCCCCACCCCCCAACAAACCCGTCAAATTTTGCCACTCTAAGTGCTCATTGCGCTGCTTGTTTTCGTTGCCGTGACTTTCCCCACTGTGGGCAAATTTTGCCCCTCTGCGGGCCCCCTACTGTTTTGCCACCCCCAGGGAAAGTCCCTTGTGGCCCCTCTCTGACCTCATGCTATTGCTCCTGTCCCTCACCTCCATCTTGTTTATTTTGCCCCCGGGCCTTAAACCCCATGCTGCTGCCGCCGTGACCCCCCGCTCTCAGTCATTGTGCCGCCTTTTGTGGGGCCCAAAAACAATTTTTTCCACCTGCAAAAATGTCAAAGTGGCCCCCTTTTCTGACCTCATGCTGCTGCTGTTTTCCCCCTGTCCCTGGGCCCCCCACACTGTGTCATTGTGCCACGCGGGCCCCTACTGCTGCCGGGGCTTTCTGCCGTTGCCTTTCCCCACTGTTTGGGGGACTCCCGTTTTTTTCCACCTCCAGAATTTTTCATTGTGCCCCCTGTCTGACCTCATTTCTGCTGATGGGCTGCTGCCGTCCCTCCACACTGTGTCATTTTTGCCCCCGGGCTGACCCCTTTTGCTGCTGCTGTTTTTCTCCTGCCCCTGGGCCCCCCACACGTGTCATTTTAAACCCCTCTTTGGCCTACTCCTTTTTTGCCCGCCCCCAGAATTTTTCATTTTGCCCCTCCTGACCTTTTGCGCGCCCCCGTGACCTCCCACACGTGGTTTATTGTCCACTCTGCGGCCTTTGGGACTGTTTTGCCACTTCCAAAAATGTCATTGTGCCCCTGCTGACCTCATCGCTTTTGGCTGCCGCCCTCACCCCACCCCTTTTTTTTTGGGCACTAATGTTGCCAAACCCGAGCTCTCAGTTGTTTTTTTTTTCCAAATTTTTCCCGCCCTTTACTTTATCAGGCTACGTTCCTGCTTCGGGTTTTTTTGGGCATTTTTTCCCCCATAATGCCCCCGGGCATTTTTTTAGTGAAAACGGGTTCTAAGAGCGGCGGCAGTCAGTGCGTGTCATATAAAACACAACATTTTAAAGAAACCAAAAACCCAAACTCCCCTGATATTTAAGCATGGCCCCAACGTTCAAAAGCACCCTTCCCGGGTCTTTGGGGAGCCCGGAAAAAGCCTTTTTTTTTTAACGGGATTCCGTGCCAAGTAATTCCCGGGCCAAAAGAATTTTGTCGGGGAAAATTCGGGAAGTGACCCCAACCAATTTTTTAGAAATTGCCCCTCTCTAGAAATAATCCGTTAAATTTTTAAAAAAGTTTTTTTATGTTCCCCAACAAAGTGAATTTTATAAACCATATTGTTATTTTCAGCATTTCTAGGTGCTCCTGGAATCATCATTGTGCCAAGAAGTCCTTTACCCTTATATCGAGTAATACCCTGTTTCCCCGAAAATAAGACACTCCTGAAAATAAGACATAGTGCATTTTTTTTATGCAGTTCAGAGTTTGGCTGCTTATGCTGGTGTTTGTGATGAAACCACTACAGTATATTAATACATGTTGATGTTTTGTTCAACAAGAAATGTGAATTATTGTGCATAGAAAAGAAAAACATCCCCTACAAATACTTCTTATCTCGTCTTTAGGAGCAACAATTAATATAAGACAGTTATTTATGGGGAAACAGGGTATGTATAATGCTTTGTACTTGTGAAATGATTAGCTCTCATATCACAGTAGTACGGTCATTCCACTTTAATGAATTCCGAGAATTCTAAAGTATAATATTTTGGGGTAGACTTGTAATGAGCAAATGTGTAAAAATTAGAGACAAGCAGTCTCCACATTCATTCAGTGTAAGATGTTAATGGTCATGCTGTTTATCAATTTTATGGCTTCCTTGGCTGTACTATGATGTCTGACCAGTAATTGAAAGCGTTAACCATTGTATAAAACATTTCAAGGAATTTTCAGAACTGGGGCCAAATATTTGAAATAAATGTCAGTAAAAGGCTTTCTAAGTCTTGCGCAAAAATTAAAGAAGCCTGGGACAGTGGACATGTTGGGAAGTCACATGACTGCTGCCCTATTAGGGTATGCTCACACGTCGTAATTGCGGTGCGTACAGTACGCATTGCAATACGCCGGGTGATTTAGGAGTCGCACTGATCAACGCGTACTCCTGAAGCATGGGGGGGGGGGAGGGCGGCAACCCGCCAGCCCCGTAGATATTCATTACTCACGGCATGTAATCGCCATGAATAATTGACATGTCACTTATCTCCCCGCACGTACAATACGATTATGTTGGATGTGCGAGGGGACAAGGCGTAATCCATAGTTCTCTACGAGAGCTATGGATAACCGTAATTGCGGGGCGCATTTCGCCACATATTAAACGCAATACGTGGCAAAATACGCCCGCAATTACGTGGCAAGATAAGCCGTGTGACCATACCCTTATATCGGACAGGGAGACTGCTCATCTTTAAAGTTCACTCAGTAGATGGATAGCCTAAAACGATGTGGGGGTACAAAATAACGAAAACAATACCTTTAATGCTACAAATTAACAGTTTATTACCTCTTCTGAGTTTGTCTATAAGCCTATGTTCACACGGCTTAACTGCGGGACGTAATTACACCCCGCAATTACGCCGTTTGGCCGGGGGCGGGGCGGGAGCGGGGGACCGCCACTTCGCCAGCCCATTGACTTGCATTACCAGCGGCGTGTATACGCCGCTGGTAATTCACATGTCACTTATCTCCCCGCCCGGTGGATTCGCCGAGCAGGGAGAGGAGACATAATCCATAGTTCTCTATGAGAACTGTGGATTACCGTAATGAATGGGCCGTTTTCAGCCCGTAATTTGCGCACGTCGGCGCGTAATTATGGACCGAAATATGGCCCAGTTTAAGCCGTGTGAACATGGCCTAAGGCTGGCAAACCATTTAAAGAAATATTAAAGCTAAAAATTAATGATAAAATTAGCATTTTTTGTTGTGCTTCTGAAATAATAATGCAAAAATTTCACAGAGAGCACAGGTTTCATTCGCACTTGATCCCTTTCATTTTCAGCTGAAGGAAGTAAACTTAAGTAGCAGGGCTTATCACTTCAAGTCCTTTATATTACACATGGTTCACAGCACCATAACTGACTTCGCTGATTTTAGGTCGAAAAGATATCAATCCTTAAACTTCTAAATCAGTTCTCTCATGTTTATTGAAAATTTGTTAGTTGGTCTTTACATCTATTTATATACTTATCTATGTATCTATCAATCTATGTATATATCCTTTACACCAGCAAGTGAATGTGCATGTATACATCAATATGTTATAGTAGGTTTTTTAAAATGTTTACATTGCTTCACTAGCAAAAAAAACCTCTTTACATAAGAACTTTATTCTGTGCTCAGCCAGTCGAGGATTTATGTGCCCTTTCCCTCAGTTAAACCTTCTAATACCTAATTCTCCAATATAGAAACAAACTAAGGTTAAGCCAAGGAGTCCGAAAAGATTAGAAAGCTATTACTGAATTGGCTTTAAAGTACACTTCTAAGTAAAAGTCCCAGAAAAATGTGTAGAAATAAAATATCTTTTGCTGCAAGTTAAAAGTCAAAATGTATTAACCAGTTAAAATGATATATTTTAGATTTATCAGTTATTGTAGAACTGAGACTTTACAATGCTTTACAAAATTAAAGTTTTTGGTGTACAAAATATGCATGGCTAATGTGTAATAAAGATGCATACTTTATTTGTATATTACTAATGTTTTTGTTAAATTGCTCCACTTAACTGCAATACAGGCAGGCTTGGACTGTTCCACAGGGTAGCAGGGAAATCTTTGGTGGCCCTCTGCAAATTGTGGGCCCATAAGCAAGGTGGGTAACTAAGGGGAGAAATGTAGGGAAAGAGAGGCAGCCATCAAGAGGCATGCAAAGTATGTACAGCTGTAGAGTGGGCCCAAGAATCAACTCCACTAACGGACCCCAAGAATCAATTATACTGGTTGGCCCCACAAACTAATTTTACTGATGAGCCCCAGGCACTCCAGTCCAACATTGAATTAGGATATTAGAAATTGACTGTCCTGTGAATCTGCTGCAGGCTTCATTATACAGCAATTGAAAAAGGTGTACTACTTATGCCTGCTGTCCTTTGATTTAGTCCGTGGAAACAAGAGTTTCCCCAGTCCTTGTCCTCATTTGTGGCATCTGTCATGATACCGTAAAACCTTATAGTGGGTTTGTGACAGGGTCATAGAGTTTTATATGCCAAAAATAGTCTAAATTGAAATACAGTTGCCCTATTTAAAGATTTGCATCGGAAACAAAAGCATGGTCTACCTTGTAGAAAAAGCAATTGTTCTCCAGTCCTTGTCTTCAATTTAAAATATAGATAATTTTATTGTCATATATTAAAATTAGCCATTCCAGCTAACGCGTTTCGGGTACCGCAGACCCTTATTCATAGCAACTGGTCTACCTTGTGTCTGAATCAAATGCAGAAACAATATATGATAGGTAACTAGGGCAAACATATTCAAATTCAAAGGATGTGTGCCCTTTGAAATTATAGGGCCCCATCATGACCCTGCCACAGTACCCGTTGGGATTAAATCTTTTCACAGTATCACAAACGGGGATGAAAATGAGATTAGACTGGAGCCTAAGACAAATAATTATGACCAAGTAAATGCTGTTTTATATCTTTACAGTAAAAAGTATACATACAAATGAATACAGCAATAGTATAAGCACCCCTAAGATATGGATCAATACCCGAAATACAGCATATACATACTAAGGCAAAACTGCAGATTGGGGAAAATGGAGAGCAATAGGGAAGTAAAGGAGATATAAGACCTTAGACATCAAAGACCTTTATTGAACAACTCAGATTAATTGGACTAATACCACATGTTCAAAATCCTGCTTATCTTGACTAAAGTTTTGTTTAATCATACTGTCTTTTTGAATGTGCACTTAAACTATGATTTAGAAAACACTAACCTCACAAATGAAAGGCAAACTGAAGAAAAACATGTCTGGAGTGTTTTTCTTTGTGGGTAAAATTTGCTGCGTGTCCAGGTGGATGAGGGACTCTGCTGCAACCAGTTAATTTACAGCCAGATGAAGGATTGTAGCAAGGAGGGGGAACATATATTAAAGAATTGGACGCCATGCATGAACGGGGCTGCACCATTATATTGCATCAAAAAACTGTGGTAGCCTTGTTCTATAGATGTACGAACAGTCGTACTCCAAAACTTGCACCAGGCACAGCACTTTCGAATGCACCAAAGTTGTGCTATGCGCTAAAGCTATGCTATGAGCCAAAAAATTGCTATGCTATGCAAGGCAAAGCACACCTCAGATTTATGAACCCACATACGGCAGGTTCATACATACTGTTGCATTCTACACTCCTCTATATCGATTTAGAACTGGCGTGCTGGTGCCAAGTTTCATACATGTTGCCCAATAGGTCTATCTTTTTATATACTTCTTAACAGTTTTGACTGCAGTGCCAGATAATTTTTTTTAATCTTTTGGTTTATTTTTCTATGGAGCTCTTTCTGAAGTTAAAACCGTGTTGTTTGAAACGCAAGTTGCAAAGGAAAGTGTACAACATTGTTTCCTAACATATGAACATCACACCGGAGTACATTCTTTCCTACATGTACACTCACCGGCCACTTTATTAGGTACACCATGCTAGTAACGGGTTGGACCCCTTTTGCCTTAGAACTGCCTCAATACTTCGTGGCATAGATTCCACGGTTTTGCAACGATGCTAAATTGGTACCAAGGGCCAAAGAGTCCCAAGAAAATTTTCCCCTACACCATGACCCCACCCCACCACCCTGAACCGTTGATACAAGGCAGGATGATCCATGCTTTCATGTTTTGACGCCAAAATTCGCCCCTACCATCCGAATGTCGCAGCAGAAATCGAGATTCTCAAAGGCAACTTTTTTTCCAATTTCAGGCCAATTTATAGCTTGGGAAAATTTTGGGAGCCTCATTTCCTTTCTTAGGAAAGGAGTGGCCCCCGTGTGGTCTTCTGCTGCGACCCACTGCCTCGTTCCCCGTATTTGCGTTCAAGATGTCTTCTCCCTCCCTTTGGGTTGAAACGGTGGCTTTTGAGTTACTTTTTGTTTTTCTATCAGCTCGAACCAGTCTCCCCATTCTCCTTTGCCTCAGGCAAAAACAATGCTTTTCCCCCCAAAGGACTCCCGGCTCCTGGTTTTTTTTTTCTTTTTGGGACCATTCTCGTAAACCCTAAAGGGTTTTGGCGGAAAATCCCGGGAGACAGCATTTCTGAAATACTCAAAACCACCTTCGGGCCCAACAACCTGCCAAACGTTAAAAGGGCACTCAAATCACCTTTTTTCCCCCAACTGTTCGGTTTGAACTGCAGGGATTGTCTTAAACCTTCTCAGCCTAATGCACGAGTTCCCGCCATTGTTTGGCAAAATTAAAAAATTAAAGTTTAAACGAGCTTTGGGCCCAGTGTCCTAATAAAGGGGGGGTGAGTGTACGTTTTTAGACCCGGCAAAAAACAACAGTTAATACAGCACCTTTGTTGTGCCTGCAAACCAGGGTTCAGGAGTCTTAAGATCTATGGTAGGGTCACAAATTCTTTTCTTTTAGAAATTTGGGCTCCAAAAATGTCGCTTCCTTTACTTTGTTCCTGAAACAAATCACCTTCTAGCTGAAAAGACTAGATTGTGACATGCATACCACAAATAATGAGCTCTTCACATCCTTAGAAAACTCATTATTTTACATAACAAATCCCTATATTTTGGTGTGCTCTAATAGATAAGGTGCTATTAAAGCTGTGGCTAATGTAGCAGTCTAGGTTGAAGTAAAACAATTGTGACTAGCATATTTGTGTTCTCAGGACTTCAGCTTCTGCAGTGTAATCACATTAGCTACAGAGCAGAAACATCTAATATATTCCGAGCCAGGGCAAATAGGTTGAAAAGCATTTTCTATTTTATGAGGCAAATTACACGTTTTATAGACTATTTTTTAATGAGATTTTTATGAACAAAACTTTCACCAATCACTATTTTTAGGACAGATCTGGCTCAGCTAGGCACTTTTGCTTAATGTCAACTTTAGCTTTTGGTTGCTAAAAGTAGATCTTAAAATGTCAAGTGAATAATATGCCTGTGTACTTTGCTAACCATGAATTTTATTTGTCTCGCTTGACTTGCCAGCACAATATAAAAACTCAAATAAGCACCCAATGATCATTGTTGCTATTTATTATTGTTTAACTGCACCGCAAGTGTTGTTCATGAACATGTACAAATACAGCAAATTTAATGCCAAGTTTTTGTGTTTTTATGGGACATTCATTTTAAAGTTTTGGTTTATTTAGTTGCACAAAATATTTATGATCTTTAAGTACAGCATGTAAGTGGAAAAGATAACAGTTACATCCCAGTTTAATACACTATAAATAGTTTTACTGCTACAGGAGACTGTTAAAGATTTTTAGCCATTTTACCCTACGGTTTTGAAGAATTTAAACTCACTCTAAAAATGAACTTTCATGCTGTTTTTTCTTCTTGTTAAAGATGCTCTGCTTTTTATGTGTTTATCCAAGTGTCTTTAGCTGGCATTTTTTTTTTGCATCCAGACATAAGATTCTTTAAAAAAGAAGACTAAGGGACAACACATGTAAAAATCCCTAGAACGTGCTGTTTTTTTTTTATAAAAAAGGGATAGACATAAACATTAAAAAACACAAAAATCCATCCTGTGTAGCGCATTTTATAATTTGTATTGATCTACAGCACACATCTGGCTGATATTTTGCCAAGACAAAATTGTCAAATACCATGGAAACCCCCAGCGAAGACACTGTAACACTGGTTTTACAGAGGTAAAAAAATAGAATAAAGAATAATTATTGATATAGACTGATAGCCTCCAAACAGAAAAAAACTATCCAGGCTGTAAAATTTCTTCATTTGCCCATCTCAAATTAAATTTAAAAAAACAAGAAATTTAGCATGGAAATTTAAAATACAGGAAACAGCAATTTATCTCATGTGAAATGGCTGTAAAACCCCAAAAAGAAACAAATACTGGGTGCATGGAAACAAATTTTTTAAATCCCAATTGTCCCTTTGAAAGCCTTTTAAAACCGTTGATTAAAAAAAAAAAAAAAAAACCTAGCCATCACCAGAAAAAAGTTAAAACCAAAAATTTTGAAAAACTTTAAATAAAAAAAACCCACATTTTCATTTTTTTCTCACTATCTACATGAAATCAAATAAACCTTCCCAGGGTTTTAGGTCAATTAGGATTAACAAAAAATTATTATTTTTCCAAAATGCCAAATAAGAAAAGTTTTTTTAAAGGCATCTTTTTTAAACATTTCTGCAAAGTAAAAAGTTTACAAACACAAAGGTTTACAATGCCATTAAAAAATTTTGGGGGACAAAACCATATGATAAAGCATGTCTCGGGAAAGCATCTGATTTTTTTTTTTTGGCAACACGGGTTTTAAATTTGGCAACATCTGGGGTTAAATTTAGAACACACCTGTTAATGAAATTTTAAAGCCCCACCAAAAAACATCAGGGGAAAGTTTTAAAGAAATCACCAAGATCCCCAGGAAGAAACGTGGATTTTTCAAAAGTCGGGTTTTCTTTTTTTGGTGAAAATTTCCAGATACCTAAAGGGTTAGTGTTGATAAAATTTTACCCGGACAAAGTTGAAATCGGACGGTTTTTAGGGAAAACGGTTTTTTTTTCGATCACCCGGATAATTTATTTAAAAAAATCGCGCATAACTATTAATTTTCGGCCATTTTGGGGCCTTCCGGAATTTTGGGGGCCCCCAAATCATTTAACAGAATAGAGCGGGGTGAATTGTGTCGGGTCATCCCTGTTGTGTATGGTTGCGATTGGCGGGAAAAATCACAGACCGCTTTTTAACAAAACACCCCTTTCCCTTGTTTTTGGCCTCAGCCCTTTTCCACTTTTTCATACTATTTGGGCCCTTTGGCTCTGCATTCGGCAAACAACCACGAAATCATAAAATTTTTTCAACAGAGAAACCTCTACTATTAGCTTTTTAGTTAGATTAACTTTGGGAAGATTTTAGGTATTTAATTTTTTTAAAAGCAGCATCTTTTGCAAAAAAAACACGGGGGGGGGCCCCCCCCTTTGGCGAAAAAAGACAAGTTTCTAAAAAGGGACACGGGATAAAGTTCACCAAGACTTTTTTAAGACATTGCACGCCAAATATTTTCTTTTAAAACCCCTTTTTTTGCTATTGAAAATTTCCGGGATATTGGGCAGTGTGAATTTTATATTGGGTTACCCCTCATTTCTTTAACTGCAGGTCCTTTTTTTTGGTAAAAAACCCCATTTTTAAATTATCATATACATTTCAATAGGTGTTCTTTTTCAATTTTACCCCCCCCAAACCTTTTGTTTTTATATCCACCTTGCACTTAAATTAGAATCCATCAATCTTTAGTCACACGGGTTTATGGGTTGCCAAAAATACCTTGAAAACATCAAATCCATAACAGAAACTTGTTTTTTTTTCCCACCTTTTTAAATTTTGCCCGGGCTTTCCAAAATTTGGGGTTTTTCATAAAAAGATTTTTTTTGTTTCCTTATTTTATACCGAATCCTTTATTTTTCACTTTTGTCACCACAAAAAATTTGGAAAGGGCCAAAAATCCCCTTGTATCACCAAAATCATAACTATACTTTTTTTTGACTTTGGCGCACTGCAGCTTTGTTCATTCAATAGCGGCACTTATATTTTAAAAACAGCAATTTATTACCACAGTAAAATTAAAAAGGGTGCCAAAAATACCTTGAAATAAATCCAAATCTATAACAAACTGTTTTTTGATTTTTGGGCGCATTGAAAGCTTTGTTTTTAAAATTTAGCGTCCTTATATTTTATAAAAGAAAATTTATGGGTCCACCACAGGTAAATTTTTTGAAAGGTCCCAAAAAAAATACCTTGAAATAAATCCGAATCAATAACAATACGGGTTTTTTTTGACTTTGGCGCATTGCAGCTTTGTTCTTTTCAAAGCGGGACTTAATCTTATACAGAAATTTTTATAGTAAACCCCACAGTAAATTTTAAAGGTGCCAAAAATCCCTTGAAATCACCCGAATCTAAAACAGATACGTTTTTTTGTTTTGGGGCGCATTGCAGCTTTTTTTCTTTCAAAATACGGGGCACTTAATACTTATACAGAAATTTTTAAATAGTCACCACAGGGGGAAATTAAAAGGGTGCCAAAAATCCCTTTGTATCATCCAATCTATAACGGGTTTCTTTTTTTTTAGTTTTGGGCGCACTAAAGGCTTTTTTCATTCAATACGTGCACTTATATTTTAAAAACACCAAATTTTAAGTCACCACGGGGAAATTTTAAAAGGTGCCAAAAAAATCCCTTTTATCACCCCGAATCTAAAACAATACGTGTTTTTTGATTTTGTGGCGCACGAAAGCTTTTTTTCAATCAAAATACGTGCCCCTTAAAATTTTAACGGGAAATTTTAAAAGTCACCACAGGAAATTAAAGGTCCCAAAAAAATACCTTGAAACACCAAATCTAAAACAATACATTTTTTTTGATTTTTGGCGCATTTGCAGTTTTTGTCTTCAGATAGCGGGGCACTTATATCTTATACAGCAATTTTATACCCACCACGGGTAAATTGGAAAGGTACCAAAAAAAACTTGTATTATACAAAAACTTAACAGATACGTGTTTTTTGGGCACTTTTTCCCATCCAGTTTTGTTAAATTTGAATCCCCCAAATTTTTTTGTTGATTAAGGGATTTGAAAATAGCTGTTTTTTTGGCCGTCGTTAATAAAGACTTTCCAAAACTTTTCCAAAACCTCTAAAATTTTATATTTCTTAAAAGGGAGCGAAATTCAGGTGGAAGCGAGCAAAGGGGGGGGTAGCACTGGGTGGGAGGAAACCCAGAAAAGGGGTGCCCCTTCCATGTTTGGAAACAACACGCATGCCAGGGGATCAACTTTGCAGGCCGTAAAGGCCTTTTCAACGCTGGGTCAGGGCCCTGTAAAACTCAAAAGAACAGGGGCCCCAAATTTCTGCCCTTTCCCTTTTGGTTTTAATGCAACCTGAAATCCAGCAGTCTTACCTTCCTCGTCCTCCCCAACCCCCGGCCCCCAAAGGGTCATAAACACATCTCGTCATCCCCCAAACATGAAGCGAAGGCAGCCCAAATGTAAAACCTCGTGACCCACCCCCTTTTGGATAATCCTTTTTCCTGAAGACCTCTTTGAGGGACAAAATGGGTTGGGGGACAAAAGGCTTTTTTAAAAATCAAGGGGATGATTTAGCTCTCTGACGCCCATTTAAACTGATCCACAAGGAGGAAAGGGAAAGGGCCGGCAATGGGCAAAAACCCCGGGGCGGTCTGAAAAGGGCCTTTGCAGTGCCCCTTGCATGAAACCCGCACTTCGGGGATGCAGAATGTCGGGCCCCAAACCAAAGCCCACCCTGTTTTTGATGATGATGATGATGACTTGCGGATCCTTCCCTGGTTTTTTCCCGCAAAATTTCGAGCGCTTCATCAGGGGGCCCGAGGAGGAAGACGATGGGGTATGTAAATACGGGTCCCGCCCCAAAAAAGGGAGGGGGCGTCGCGGGAAGCCCCGCTATTTTTGATTCCCGCCACCAGGGCCCACCAAAAACCCCCTCCTCCCCTTATCGCCACAAAAAAGGTCCAGGACCTCCAACCCGGGCCCTTTTTTGAGGAAAGCCCCCAAATTCACCCACCGATGTCTATGCCTCCCCCTTTTCCCCTTAAACCCCTAAGTAGAGGCAAAAACCCCTTAAAGGGTTTAAAACCACCCCCAAAACTGCTCGGGCCACATGCAGCGAATCCATGATTTAAAGGGAGAACACTAGGGCCCAAAAAAAGGGGCCCAGACCGCCCCCGGGGCCTCCAACCACTGTCCCCAAACCCTTGTTCCCCCCGGGCCTCCTCCCCTCCCCCACCCCCAAATTTTCCTCACTGCCCATGTCCCTAAGTCAGATCAGGGATCACCTTTCCGTTTCAGCCTCCACCGTGGGCCCGAAAACCCCACCAGCAAAACAGAAACCCACCCAAACCCCCTTTTCCCCCCTCCCCCGCCATTTTGGACGCCCGGGCACGCCGTACAGGGCCCCCCCAAGCGCCACCTTCTTTCTACCGGGTTTTTTGGGAGCAGAAAAAACCCCACTTCCAACCCAAACCATCCCAAAGCCAAAAGCCTGAATGCCCGGCATTGCCGGGTTTTTTGGGCCCTTTGGGAAATTTTGGGGCCTTTTTTCCGTCTGGGGACACAGGGGGGTTTTCCGCCACGTAAAGGCCCCCCCGCCTCCCCCCAAATAAAAAGATGCCGACAGGCATTTTTTTCCCCAAAAAAAGCCGTCCCCCCCTGCCAGACACGTGTCACTAAATTTTCAAGCGCGTTGTCTGCATCGTGTCCAAAAGTCCATCAAAAACCCACCGAAAACAGGGATTTAGTAAGCAGGGCCCCAAGGCCCGCTATATTTTGGGACGCTCACGGGTGACTGGGTGAATGTCTCTTGGGGTGACTGGGCTCTCAGCTCGGGAAACGCTTTTAAAAAACTGTGGGTGGAGTGCGGGCTCTTTTCCCCCAAAGGTCCCCCGGGGGGCACCCACTTGCCCAGAAAAACCCAAAGCCGTTTTGAAATTAAAATTTTTTTGGAGACCTTTCCCCCAAACACAGGTCGGGGAGCTGTACGTTCCCCGCAACGAACCGAGCGCTGGGGGGTGACAAAAAACCTTGTCCCAGGCAAGGTTTTTTGCATAAGGGGCCCGAAATTTTCCCTGGCCCCCCCTTAAACGGTGGCTGGGGAAACACCCCTTTCCGGGCACATTTCATAAACCCGTCGTCCAAAAATTTTTCTAAAAAGCTCCCCCGGGGTTTCGGGAAACTGCCTGCTGAAAAAGGCCGGGGTCTGATTCGCACAATCCCCGTTCCCCACCCTGCTTCGCCCCGGGCCTTTCGTTTTTCAGCGTAAACTTCGGCCTCCCATTTTAACCCTTTTTTCCCTCATTTTTTCCCGTGGCAACCCCGCGGGAATTTCCAAACCCTCCAACATGCCCCCACGATTGTGGGAAAAGCAGCGCAATGCCATTACGCAGAAACAAGTGACACATGGCCAAAACAAGAAAGCTGCGGACCTCGGTGTTGAGCCACCGAAGTGGGGGAAAGGTGAAAAAGATCTCACCACCCTTTGGGCCATTTGAAGCGCCCCAAAAATTTTGGTCGTGCGGCCCACCCTTTTGTCAGAAAGGGGGAAGCATTGTGTGATTTTTAGTTTTTGGAACGATCTTTTGGACACCCTAAAACATCGGGTCCCTCCCAGGACGGAGGAGGAGTTTGGCCCAACAGATGCGGACTTACGGAGCCCTTTCCCCTCCGTCAATCCAAAAGGGCCCACATTTTTCCACAATTTTTTTTCCGGTCCTTTAACAGTGGTTCGGGGTCCAGGGCTAGTGCAAGGCGCCCTTTCAGCTTCAGGTGCATCATTTTTAGGCAACAGGCTTTTTTAAGCTGTCCCGGGAGGAAGCGGGGGAGGGGGAGGAAAGGTTTTCCCTTTAGACCCATGTTCTAAACTCCCCCTTGAAAAGGGGTTTGGGGGCCCGCAAATTTTGAGGGGGAGGGGGAAGATTAAGAAATGACTTTGCTAGGGGCCCCCTCGACCCAGAGGTTTTGGGAAATAAAGGCTCCATCTCTCACATTAGTGTTTATGCACCATTTCCTCCAACTTTATCCTCGCAAAAGGGGCCAATCAAAATGAACAAAAATTTCGGGGGTGGCCACCGCCCCTTTTATCCCCAAAACAAAACAAACTAAAGCATTTTCCCTTCCCCCCCACCCAAATAAGAGTAAAATGAAGGAAATAACCCTTTTTGCTGATTGATCAACTGGAGAAAACGGGTTGCGTTTTGCTTCACGTTCTTCAAAGGGTCACGGGGGGGAAAAAACCCCGGGGCGACGTGACGGGAGTAAGTGCCCAAATAGCCCCTACGGAAGCAGACACAGCAGACGAGGTGGCAGAAGACCCCTGCAATCTTTTTTTACCAAACCCCACCCAAAAGGGATGCAAAGCAGGGGACACATACAACACCCAGAGACCAGCTTAAATCATGGGCACGACTATCTGGGGTCCAAAAAACCCGGGGTGTTTTTTGTATGTTTCCGGGCCCAAAGACTTCTGTGGGATCCCCAAAAAGGACGAATGGGCCCCACTTTCTCCCAAAGCCATAGGGGGGTGTTTCCCGGGCCCCGCAGCCCAGCCCCCTATTTGAGCGGACCCTTTACACAGCCGAGGGTCAATTTCAACAAACCATCCCCGGGTTTTTAAAAGATAATGTGATCGTTTTACTTTTATCCCAAAATGAATCAGGGATTTACCCTGATGATGTTTTTTTGGCCCCAATTGGGCCCAGGTCCCCCAAAATTTTAAATTGCTGGGCCCACTTCACATTTCCCCTCCAAACAGAAAAGGCCTCTTTAAAAACTTTTTTTTAAAATGAAACATTTTTCTTCCTGCAATTTTTATTCTCAATTTCCCCAAAATTCATTTTTTCTTTTTTTTTTTCTGTAAGACCCCGTAAAAACTACCCAAAAGGGTTTTGTTTACAAAACCCTAAATTTCCTTTTTTTCTCCCTTCATCTTTAGAATTTTTTCGAAATTTTCAATGGGGTTTTTGGGGGGTGTTGCCCCAAAAAATTTTTAAAAATGGCTGAGAAAAATCCCTTTTTAAAATTTTTTTTTGGTCATGGGGCGTGAGATACACAATAAAACGTTGGGTCCTTTGGGAACGAAATGGGGGCTTTTAAGTAGCATTTCTCCCTCAACAATTTTTAAAAAGTGGTGGAGAGTCTATTTTTAATTTTTTGGGGTTTAAGGTTGCTGTTAGATACGGGAATAATCATGGTCCCCCTTTGGGAAAAGAAAAGTGGCTTTTAAAATGGGAAATTTCCCCCCTCACAAAAATTTTTAAAATGGCTGAGAAGTCATTTTTATAATTTTTTTTGGGGCATGCTGCTTTTAAATGCAGCAATACAAAAGGTCCTATTCAAAAAAAAATTTTTTTTAATAACATTTTTTTTCACAAAATTTTCAAAAGTGGGGTCTTGGGGGCAATTTTTTGAATTTTTTTTGGGGGATTTTGCTGTAAAATGCACAAAAATACAGTGCTAATAAAAAAATTTTTGTTTTCTTTAAAAGACATTTTTTTTTTCACAATTGTCAAGATTTTCTCCCCGGGTGATGGTTTCTGTCCCGAAACCCGGAAAAGGTTTGGGACACGGGTTTAAAGGACACATATTGCAAAATACTTTTTTTTTCAAGATGCTTTAAAAATCTATCAACCCTGGGAATTAACAACCCATTTAAATTTCAATTAAAAAAGAGAAAAAAAAGACATGGTGGAATTCCATCCTATTTTAAAAATTGTTTTTTTTAGACTTAAAAATCTAAAAAACTTGCATTACAAAATACTGGGTAAAAAAAATTTCCCCCTGAAATTTTACAAGGGAGGGACAGGAAAACTAGAAACCCGATGTAGGGTTTTTCAAAGGGCATTGTTATTGGGGCACGGGGCAGAGAACAAAAGGAAAAGAGACAATTTCCTCCCCCCCAATTATAAAATGAGAAAAAAAAATGCCAAAGGGAAAAAGGGCACCTGGGGGGTTTTAACCAACCCGTATTTCCAAAGGAAAACCAAATTGGGGCCCCACTCATCAAGGGGAAAGCCTACCCATTTCTTTCTGTGTACTGAGGGAAAGGGTGGAGTTTCCTCACACTTTTTTTCCCCCTTCCCCCACTCTCTTCAGCAAAGACATTTTGTTGGGTGCTCATCAGGCATTTTAAAAACCCGCGGGGTTAAAAATACGGGGCCCCCAGGGCTCTTTACCGCCCCCACTTAACTCCGCCCTTGGGGCAACTTCGGGCCCCGGCCCGATTTTTGCTATGTTTCCCTGGAAAATAAAATGGTTTGGGTTTAAAGACTCCTTTTTCCGGCACTTTTTAATCTTTGGTTCAAGAGAATAGTGCTCCCACAGGAAATGACACCGCCCAAAATGTAAAACAATTTTCCTATAAATACAGAGAATAGTGGCCTCCAAAAACAGAAGCCTGAAAAGCCCGCCCCCCAATCAAACAGTTTTCACAAATGCCCCCCCTTAAAAACAAACCCGAGAATAGTGCTCAGCAAAAACAAAACCAAAAGAAAACCTTAAAACCCGGGGCCCAAAAGGACACCCAAAAAGAAAATCTATAATACAGAGGGAAAGTGGGCCCCACAAACCTGACACCCGGGCCCAAAATGTACACAACTCTATACTCAAAAAATTAAATGCCACACAGGGAAACCAACCACCCCCCAAACTTACACATAGCATATACTTAAAAAGAATAGTGCTCAGCACAAAGGGAACCCCCTGACCCCCGCCTAACCGGGGGTTACACAATAAAGGCCCTTCTATTAAATACAGAGAATAGTGCTTTAACACAGGGGCCTGAACCAAAACCCCCAAAAAGTACACATAGGGTTTTATACTCAATAATAGTGGGGAGCACAGAGCCTGGGCACCCGCCAAAACGTACACATAGCACTATACTGGGAGAGAATATGCTCACACAGGAATTCCCTGAAAAAACCCCTTGGCAAAACCTTTGTACACATAGCTCTATACTACAGAGAAAATAAGGGGCCTTAAACCCAAAGGAAAAAAACCCCCAAAAACCCCGGAACCTGACCAAAAGCCAAACTGTTACACATAGCTCTAACTACCCGAGAATAGTGCTCACACAGGGGCCTGACCCCCCCTTGCCAAAACCAAATTACACAATTTCACCCCCAATTAAAATGCCAAGAGAGAAAAGTGCTCAGCACAGGAAACCCGACACCCGGGCCCAAACCCTACACATACTCTATAAATGCAGAGAAAAAGTCTCATCACAGGAGCCTGACACCCGGGCCCAAAATGTACACATACTTTTATACAAAAGAGAAATATGCTCGCACAGGAGCCTGACAACCGCCCAAAATGTACACAACTCTATACCAAAAAGGGAAAATTCTCAGGGAACAGAAGCCCCGACAAACCGGGCCCAAAATTAAAACAATAGGGCCTATACTACAGAGAATATTCGTCGGGACAGGACCTGGGCACCCGGGCCAAAAAAGTAAAACATACTCCCATTTTCTACAGAGAATATGCTAAACAAGGGTTTTGGGGGTCATCTGCGTTCCAGGACAGGGGTATTTAAAATTTCCCGGTTTAAGTAAAATGATTTTTCAAAAACATACTGCCTTTTGGCACTTTTTAATTTGTGGGACTGGGGGTACAAGACAGGGATAGTGAAAGGTGTTTTGATTTTTTTTTCCCGTGGCTTTTATAACCTAAGTGTGTTTCCTAAGATTAGCACTTTTTCATTTGACTGTTTGGGGGTGTTAATTCCCGCTTCTCCAGGCCCCGTTTGGGGGTAAAAAATGAAGGTTTTTGTTCCTCTCCCCCAAAAACTTTTAAATTTTCATTCCCCAAAAATTTTTTATATCGGGCTATTTGAAAATCGTTTAAAAACTGCCTTATTTGACATCGAAAGGGTGACGATAGTCAAAATAATCCCCTCATCATATTGAAGGTGCCTTGTTCATTTGTACAAACAATTATTACAATAAAAGACAAGAAAGGGGGGTGGCCACCCTCATACCACTCAAAAGAAAACAGGGTTTTTTGTCTCAAGAGAACATGCTTTGGTCGACAGTTTGTAAAAAAAAACCCCAAAAAACCCAAAAGCAAAAGGGCCTTTGCAAAATGCGGGTTTAAAAGTGGTAAGATTGTGTTTTTCCACAGTGAAATGAGTAGTGTTCGCATGGTGAAAGGGCCCACTTTTCCGGGAAGAAGTCTTTATTCCAAAAAAAAAACATATAAAAGCAGTTTTAATGCTCAAATGCCACGGGAACAAAGACCTATTTTTTTAAGAAAGGGGTTAGAAAAAAAACTAAAATTTGAACTAAAATAAAATTGATCTCGTTATTTTGGAGGAAAAAGGGAGGGGCTTGAAGCCTAAAACACCATCCCAACTATAAAAACGGGGGGGGCAGCTTTGTTTGGGGTTGTTTGCTGCAGGGGGTACTGGTGCACTCACAAATAGATGGAATCGGGGAGAAAGAAGTTTATTGGAAAATACTGAAGAACACTCAAGACATCACCAGAAATTAAAGCTTGAGCGAAAAGGGGAGGGGATGAAAAAAATGGTGCAAAATGGGGGGAAAAAAAACTATTTGCACCATTTGGGGCGGAGGTTTTGTTTTTTAGGCTTTCAATCTTTGGTAAAAATGTGTGTTTTCTTATTCCACGGGTTGATACATCCGCAATCCCAAAACTTGTACATTTTTTTTATATAAAAAAATTTCAACTTTTTCTATTTTTTCATTTTTCCCGCGGCCCTTTTTTTTGGACCTTTAACTTTTATTTTACTAAAACCTCAGACTTTGTGAGGGGGGAATTTTTTTGTGGGCTAAGTTACTTTTTTATTGCTACCATTGGAATAATGAACTTTTTTGGGTTAAATTTATTTCCCTTTTTTGTGGACATAAATGCCAAAAAACCCAAATTTTTGGCAAATTGGGAATTTTTTTTCTTTTACTGCGCTCAGGTACAGAAAAAATAATGATAATTTTAATAAAATGGATTTTTCGAAAGCGGCAATACAAAATATGTGTGACTTTTTATTATTTGATTTTTTTATTGGTAAAATGGCAATAGGGGGCTGATTTGAACTTATAATTTTTTGTAATTATTTTTACATTTTAAAACTTTTTTTTTACATTGACTTTGAGTCCCCCTAGGGTACATCACCACTAGGGGACAGCATTGCTTATACAGCCTAATGCATTGCAATACAGTGCATTAGGATGAAAAAGATGGTATTTTTTTCTAAATACTGGAGGAAAACAGAAAACATCTCAAGGAAGCCTTCGCAAGGTTCCAGCGCCAGTTAAACCCTTAGGGGCCCCGCACTTTGCCGCAGATGCCCCCTCGAAGTGAGGAATGGTGCGTGGCACTGTTTCTTATTGATTTAAACACCGCAGCCATCTATGCCATCTAAAGGGTTAAACAGCGCGGGATGGCTGTAACCGCCGAGTGTTAGCTACATTTATAGCCAAACCCGGGGGTTTTTAGCTGCGATCCCCGCCAAAGCCCCCTTTTCGGCTTAGGACATACCTTATATCGGTCGGGAAATTTTTAAGAAATTTTTAAAGTTATAAAGAGTAATATAGTACTTCTATAAAAGGACAAAACTAAATTCGAAAAATTCTGTTGCAGAACCCGACATTGATTTGGGGACCAAAAAAAAAACGCTATTGGGTATTATGCAAATGTGCTTATAAATATGAAAGTGAAATCTGAAGGTGTTTTTGACATGTCTTTAACAACTCATGCAATCTGGAGTCTAAGATTGTTGAATATGGAATGTCAAGATGTGTGAATCATCTGCAGTGATTATTTTTCAAACCCATTACAGTTTCCCTTAAAAAAAAAGTGTCGACAGTTTTTAGTCATGCACTTTTTTTTGTGATATAATATCCAGTTGTCACCAACTGGATTCTGCCAATAAGACAGTTACCAGCTGTTTCCTGCAGTAAATTATTAATGTCTATACATTGACACATGCTTTTATAGCCCATTACAAACTAAAATTGAAACAAGATTAATACTTGAGTCACATTGGGGAGACATGTAATAATGATTTGCATTAGTATATGACCTTTATGAAATAAGTGGAGAGAATGTATGTACTTGGAGCACTGATAACTTTAGAGGAAAATAATTAATCTCTGATATGCATTGCAGATCAAACATTTTACCGTATATACTCGAGTATAAGCCGACCCGAATATAAGCTGTCACCGAATTTTACCACAAAAAACTGAGAAAACAACAGTTATTGACTCAAGTATAAGCCTAGTGTGAGAGATGCAGCAAGTAAGTGATGCCCCTTCATTAACCAGCACAGACAGCCATAGCAAAGAGCAGCAACTAGAGGACTTGGTGCCATGATGTATGAAGTGATTGTCCCCAGTAATTAGCCAGGTAGCGCTGTCCCCTGTAATTAGCCAGGTAGAGCTTGCCCAGTAATTAGCTAAGTAGGGCTGTCCCCAGTAATTAGCCACATTACACGCACACAGCTCAGCTACATGCACATTACACACATAAGGCTCTGCCACACACACATTACACACAGCTCAGCTACAAGCACATTACACACCAAAGGCTCTGATACACGCATATTACACACATGACCCCCATTTGTGGGAGAGTCCCACCTAAATCGGGAGAGTTGGCATCTATGATTTAGACCAATTGTAAGTTAGCGTATCTTCATAAGAAATTTCAGGGCCCCATACAGCTAAAGCATCTGGGCCCCACTGTCATCCCCACCCACTACTAACCCTGCCCCCACTAACCCCACCCCCTCACCAGTCATCCAACCCCAGAAAAAGAGGGGCCCTTAACAACTGGGGCCTGAGGGGTGGGGCTTCAGAAGGGCCCCACACAGCTGGGCCTGGGGGGAACTTTGGAAGGGCCCCACATGGCAGAGATCCAGGGGGCCCCTGTGTGGGGCCCCTCTGAAGCTCATCCCCCCACAGATGGGGTCTGAGGATGGGCTTCAGAGTGGCCCCACACATTTCAGAGGCCAGTATCACACAGTTCAGAGTGAGGGGAGGGGGGAACGCTCCGATGCACAGGAGTGCTCTGTCAGTACATTAACATAACAGTAGACACTGACACGTACATGTCCTGCTGCCCAGCCTGTGATTGGAGTCGGCCTCTCTCTCTCTGCCTGAGGGCGGGATGCTTGACAATTTGAATTAGTGAAGCCCCGCCCACAGGCAGAGAGAGAGAGGAGGGGCCGACTCCGATCACAGGCTGTGCAGCAGGACATGTAAGTGTCAGTCTCTGCTGTTACGTTAATGTACTGACAGAGCGTTCCTGTGCATCAGAGCACCCTCCCCCTCCTCCCACCCTCTGAGCCGCACAGGTCTCAGCGCGGACAGTTAGTAGCGTTGTGCGGGCCCGTGTGCAGCCAGGCCTTGACTAGTTTGTGAAACAAGAGGGCCCACCTTCACCGAGCCCCGTACGGCAGTACCCCTTATACTGCCTTTACAGTAGCCCTGCTTCCATGACTAAATTCTGGTTGCTTTGAGACCACACCTCCTTATCGGCAAAGTCACATCCACTTAAGCTAAGCCACGTCCCATTCCAGAAAGATGTAAAAAACTGTTTAAAGTCCATAATAAATGCGTCTGTGACACCCTGCGACATGCTGCAGCAAAAATGCACCACTATTTGGTGCTTTTTATGACACTTTTCTGGCACAGATACAAAAGTAAATGTGGGGCTACAAATTTAGGAAATAAACCAGCCGACCGCTGAAAACATGTAAAGAAGTAACTCTTTTGCAATACAGTATATAAATCATTAGCCCTTAAATTATATTATTAAATTGTGATGTACTATATAAATATGGATAATCCAAACCATACTACTTTGAGGCCCTATTCCCGATTTCAGTTTAGAAAGTATGTGAATTCTACCCTGAAATATGCATTCTCTCTATACCAAACTCCATATTGAAAACTATCCCATTATATGTTATGGGAATATGAGTTTTCGGATTCCTTAGCGAATAAGTAACAAGTCACTTACTCTGTATGATTTTTGCTTGGAAACTGCAATCGAACACAGTAAACAGAAAAGGCCCATTAATGGGGTTTTTACCACAAAGGCATTTTATGCCTGGTTTGTCCTGCTTCAGCTTTCGGTGTGATCAAAAGGGTGTGTATATGATTTGTTTGAACTGTATATCATGTGATCCAGCAGGCTTGAAAATAGCTGTGAGTAGCTACAATGTATTTGAGTGGTTAGCAGTCCTAGGTTCAAATCTGTGCAGGAACAAAACATGCGGGCTTTTTTTCTCGATGCACATACTTGATTGATGTTTAATTTTTACTTTTATTTATTTACACTGTTTAATTACTGCAGAGTACAGAGGACAGCAATGATAGCACCTGGAGTTGTTCATTCTCATTAATGAGTGTGTGTGATTACTAAGCAGGGAAGATACAGACAGTAGCTGCCTGAGAGGAGAGGTGATGTCTGAGCTTGTGCAACGGGGCCTGAGGAGCTCTCATCCCTGGTCGTATCCCTTGGAGATAAGCTGTACACTATGCATCACTTAGGCAGCAGCTTCCCACATCTGTTTTACTTTGTGGTAAAACCCCTTTAAATGGGTCCTGATCTGCTGCACAAAAGATGAAAGCTGCATGGATTTATGCCACAGATATGAGATGGATATTTCAGTATAAAAAATGCAATCTGAACAGAGCTGTACATATTTTCGCACACTATTAATACACTAAAAGGTAATTTGTCAACTTTGAGACAGCCCTGACCTAGATGTTAGTTCCACAAAGATATTAAATGCTTTCAACAGAGAAGCTTAAATAAATAAATTTCCATACATTTTTATATCTTTTATGCCCTGACTGGCTGAAAAGCATCAGCAAAAGTATAATCCCTTCGTTAGTGGCTGTAAAGGAGATTTGTGGTTCTCAAGAAAGAAAAAAACAATCAAATTACTTTTGCTGAGCATGTGCTACATGACCTCAAGTTATTGGGGATTACAAAATGAAATGGCTTGTTTTCTCATTTTAAAGCAGTTATACGTCTAAATTGCAACAACATTCAGGCCAGCTCAATGCCCAGCATGCTAAATTGCCATCAGCTGCTTTTCAGCAAGGAAAGCAATTCTGCCATTATGTCCAGATGGCAAGTTACAGACTTCTCTGAAGTACACTGAATTTTCTTTAGCCGGGCCATGATTTGGCTGAATAACAAATGAGTTTATAACAAAGAAAAATAGAAATATAATTATTTTACTTGTGTTTTACTGGAAGCTTTTTATAGTTTTGGTACATCATTAGGATACAGAAAAAACCTATTGGTTTCAGTATAATGTTCTACCCAGACAAGTTGCATTATTATGGCCACTTTCAACTTCAACAGCCTGTAGCTCATTGCTATCATGGGTAAAAGGGGAGATTTACCAGAGTTGCAAAAAAGGATGATTGTGGGCTTTTTGTACCAAGCAGGGCAGTATTTCAGAAACTTTGCAGTTTGTGAACTGTTTGTGTGCTACTTTGGTTAAAGTGTGGTATAAGTGGACTAATGGTACTGTAGCGAATAAGTGACAAGGAAACTTTGGAGCTCCACGTGCCATGAATGTGAATGGTAAACAGGACCAATGACAGTGCACAAGGGCGGACCAACATGCTGCAGGGGAGTAGCTTACTGCCAAAATGAACCAGGAGGCTACCAGATATGTGTCTAAAACAACAGTTCAGCAATCCTTGCCGCATATAAGACGGACAAACAGATGGATGGTTAATGCACCTCTGCTAACAAAGTTACATCTACAGAAAAGGGAAAAGGTTTACATTTTCACACCAGTACCAGAAGTAAAACTTCACTGATTGGCATAGGGTTGCCTTATCTGATGATTTATGTTTTCTATTTAATTAAACAAATGGACATTGGTGTATCAAGTGAAAAAAGAGAGCAAACAACCTGTAACCATTGCTGGAAGAACAGAAGCTGATAGTGCCAGCATTATGTTCTGGGGACTGTTTTGTAGCATTTTCTAAGCTCACTCATTCATATTGAAGGCACTCTCAACTGATTTGCAGATAGATGGGATCTTCCACCAAGACAATGCAACATGTCACATAGCTATGAAATGTCCATTATTGGTTGGAAGAGCATGACCAAGACTTCAAGTACTATCCTGTCCCCTTAATTTCCCAGACTTAAACCCAACTGAACATCTGTGGAACCAACTTGATCATCATGTTCACTCTATGGATTCTCCTCCACGCATCCTCCAGCAGCTGTGAGATGCAGTCAGCATGGCTCCAGATACTTGTAATAACCTACTAGGACCTTATTAAATCACTTGCAGCCCATCTAACTGTTGCCCATCCTGAACACGGCTGTTACTCTGGATATTAGCTATGACTCAACTGTGCAGATGTTATAAGAAAGATTTGCAGGTTTGCAAAGGGATATTTTGCCTTCGGGTTTAATTTATGGAAAACTTAAAAATTTCACACAACAGTGATATTTTATCCTGAAAGTTGACCATTTAAGTCGTAGCATTCAATGTTGATTTTCTCATCTCAAACAATGTAATGAAACAAAAGCCAACAACAGTGGAGGGTATACACCATCAAAAAATTTCAATGTCTGACAACGATGTCTCACAAATAGTGTTGAGCGATTTTTATCGACAAAGTTGAAATCGGCAAGGTTTTTATGGTGATCGAAATTTCCAGATCATGCGATAATTAAGGTTAAAATCTGAGCATCATCTATTAAGATCGCGCCTTTTTCGGCGCTTCCTGTAATTTTGGCGGCCAGCAAATCAGATTACAGAATAGAGCAGGGTGAGATGTGTGTGCGACGTCATGACTGGGATGTGTATGGTTGCGATTGGCTGGAAAAATCACATGACCTCGTTTTACATAGAACAGCGTTTCCTGTTTCATCCTCAGTGTCTCTCAGCGTCTCATAGGGATAGGACCTGCGCTCTGCCTGTGGCCAAACAGCTCAGCGAAATTAGTCTATTTCTGCACAGAGAAACCTCTACTATTAGCTGTGATCTTTCCAATTTAGTTATAGTAGAGATTTGAAGATTTTATGTAGTTCGGTAGAGAATTTTAAAGCAGCACCTACCGCTGTAAATTCACGGCGGGGGGAGCCGGGGGGGGCACGGCGGGTGAACACAGACCAGCTCTATCTATAAAGAACACTGGATAAAGTTCACCAAGACTTAGTGTAGACATTGTAGTGGAATATCTTTATTATTAACAGTTTGCTATTGAAATATTTCCTGGATATTGGGCAGCCTGAACTTTATATTGGATACACATCATTTCTAGTAACTGCAGGTCTCTTTGTTAGGTGCAAAACTCCACTTTTATTATCAGTATACATTTCAGATATGTGTTCATTTTAATTTTACCCATTTACACTGTGGACTGTTGATATATGCACCTTGCAGTTAAATTACAATCCAGCAATCTTGTAGTCAGCACAGGTTGTTTGTTGCCAAAAATACTATGTATAATACGAAAACATAACAGTTACGTGTTTTTTGACTTTTGCGCACCCAGCATTGTTCATTGACGCAGCATCCATGTAAATCTTAAAACAGCAATTCTATAGTCACCACAGGTGAATTGAAAGGTGCAAAAAATAACGTTTATTATACCAAAACATAACAGTTACGTGTTTTTTGACTTTTGCACACCCAGGTTTGTTCATTGATGCAGCATCCACGTAAATCTTAAAACAGCAATTCTATATTCACACAGGTGAATTGAAAAGGTGCAAAAATTACGTTTATTATACCAAAAACATAAACAGTACGTGTTTTTTGACTTTTGCACACCCAGCAATTGTTCATTGACGCAGCATCCACGTAAATCTTAAAACAGCAATTCTATAGTCACCACAGGTGAATTGAAAGGTGCAAATAATACCGTGTATTATACGAAAAATAACAAATACGTGTTTTTGACTTTTGCGCACCCAGCTTTGTTCATTGACGCAGCTTCCACGTAAATCTTAAAACAGCAATTCTATAGTCACCTCAGGTGAATTGAAAGGTGCAAATAATACGTGTATTATACGAAAACATAACAGATACAGACATAACAGACTCCTTTTCCCGGCATTTTAATTCGGGGGTCAGGACAGGTTTAATGGTCATACTGCGGTCCAGGACAGGTATAGTCAATGTCCAGTGAAACTAAAATGGTGGTTGAAAGACTCTTTTGCGGCACTTTTTAAATGTGGGGGTCATGCAGGTTTGGGGCTCATGCTGCGTTCAGGACAGGGATATTCAATGTCCAGTTCAAGTAACATGATGGTTCAAATCATACTGCCTTCTGGCACTTTTTAATTTGTGGGTGATGCAGGTTTAAGGGTCAGGCTGTGGTACAAGACAGGGATAGTGAATGGTCTGTGACTTTTTTTCTGTGACTTTTATAACCTAAGTGTGTTGCCTAAGATGTAGCACGTATCCATTTGACTGTTGTGGATGTTAATTTCAGCTTCTCCAGCCTTGTTTGGGTGTAATAATGAAGGTGTTGTTGCTCTCCATTAGAC
Organism: Phyllomedusa bahiana; assembly: GCA_025379985.1. Lineage (NCBI taxonomy): Eukaryota > Metazoa > Chordata > Amphibia > Anura > Hylidae > Phyllomedusa > Phyllomedusa bahiana. The sequence continues at coordinate 207,899 of JAODAL010001183.1, read as the reverse complement.
TTTAATGGTAATCGCTCATAATCGATGCTCACTATCGAAAAACCTTATCGATAGCGGCCGACTATCGACTATCGCTCGATCTCGATAGCCAACGCAATCGCTCAACACTACTCACAAGTCAAGTTATTGACTGCTGAGGCATGGCATCTCACTCTTCTTGAAGGGCACCACTTGGGCCATTGAGGCTCAGGAGTTCAAAGTTATGAGCTTCTACATGGCAAATCAGCTGGTCCCACAGGTTTTGAGGAACCCCAGTCTTCAACAGCTGTTACGTAATGATGTGATCTCGGGCCCTCGACACTTTTCCTCCAAAAAGATAAAATTTTCCCCTTTGTTTTGTTCATGCAGAGGAAAACATTGCCCTTGGTTTAAATGTTTGTTATTTAAGAAAGTTAGGGGACTTATCACTTTTAACACTTTAAAAAGGGTGTAGGGAAATTTCTTTTTGGGACAAAGGACACCCCTGTCCCACTTTTAAACCCTCACCCCCAAAGGGACTTCCCCTTGGGGTTTTGATGCATAGTGCTCTACTTGTTTGTCCCCAGCAGGGGCCCCAAAAGCCTTCACCTGCTCAGAGTGAATTGATTTTCTTTAACTGAACAGCACTGAGGCCCCACTTTTCCCCTTTGCCCCAGCGTAGATGCTTCCAAAACCACGCAAGAAACAACGTGCCTATTCCCTGGGGGAAAAGGGTCCGAAACCCTTCCATTGTTGTTTTTAAAATGTTAAAAATGGTCTGATTTTCCCATTTGGTTCCCCCTTTTTCCCCTTTCCACGGTTTTCATGGGATCATTATGTTCCCGGGGTTTAAAGGGGGTCAGTGGGAAGAGGTATGTTAAATTTGGAGTTTTTTTTGCTCCCACACTCTCTCTTTAAGGGTCATAGAATTCAAAAAGGGGCCCCTCATGTCAAATAACTATCTGAGGATCCGGAAAAAAGAAATTTTTGTTTTACAAAAAGATGGCCTAGGCTATAAGAAGACTGCCAATATCCCCTAAAAACTGGCTGCGAAACGGTGCCCAAAAGCCCAATCCCAGCATTTTAAAACAAAATAGGTTCCTTTCCCAGAAAAGTTCTCCCCAGGGTTAAATCAAAGAAGTTGATGCACGTGCTCGTGTATAGCTAATTTTGGTTTTTAAAAATAGCCCTTATGAAATGCTCCCGCATTGCTGCAGGGGTTTAAAAGGGAAAGGTGGGGGGTCAGCCAGTCGGGTACCCCATCCTATACCACACCCCCCGAAATCAAATTTTTTTCCCATGGGTGTCGTCCCAGGGGGAAGCCTCTTCTAAAGATAAATGAAATAAGAAAGCCTAAAAAACATATTGTGAAAAACAAGCAAAATAAGGACATAAAATTTCTGGAACCTTTGTTTTTTGGGTTGATGGGGCCCAAAGGGTAAACTTATTTGGTTCAAAAGGTTTTAAAAAGCATTTTGGGGGCACACTAGGTAAAGGAGAAACAAAAATAAGTGCGTCTTCCCCTAAAATTCAACCCGGGTGGGGTTGGGGAAAGTCATGGTTTGAGTTTGCTTTGGTTCCCGCGGCTGTGGGGAAAGCTACGTTCATGAATCCCAACATGTACTTTTGAAATACTTAAGCAAAACATGATCCTCTCTTCCTCGGAAACGGGTTTTTAAGGGCAGAATTTAAACATGGCAACCCGCCCCTAACACCTCAAAAACGACCACTCCCTTGCTAAAGGAAAATGAAGGATAAAGTGTTTGGACGGCTAACCCGGGTCTCCAGACCATTGAGCTTTCTGGGGGGGGATTTTCCAAGGGAATTTGGGGAGCCCCAAGGTTTCTTAACATCCCACCACTCTGTAATGTCATAAAATAGGAGTAAAAAGGGGGTTCCAGGGGCAACCGGGTGAAGCTCTAGTGAACTTTTTTGCCCCCCAGAAGTTAAGGTTTTTGTTGGAAAAAAAATGGGGGTGGACACACAAAAAATTTTAGAATTTTTTTTTTTTTTTGCACAATTTGCCCCAATTTTCAATTTAGGGTTTTAACCCCTTCTGTTGACAGCAGTTTAGATTTTTAAGGGCAAATTTTTTTAAATTTTAAGTTTGGGGCTCCAAATTTACAATTTTTATCAAGCTGTACACTGCCCAATTTTATTTTTGGGTACCAAAGTGCAATTTCAGTTTTTTTTCCCATGAAAAGAAAATAATACAAATGCAAAAAAAATGTGGGGGTTTTTACCCCATTTTTGTGAGATTACTGAAAATAAAAAAGGGGTAAAAGCTTAAAAACTTAAAAGAAAACCCGTCAGCTAGTTTAAGCTGCCTGAATGACAGGCAACCCAACCCCAAACCCCTTGTTTTAAAAACCCCGAAAAAGCTATGGCATTCCCAGATAAAACACCCAGTAAAGTTGCCCTGGGTGCGAGAAGATGAGTCCGATGTGAGGCTTCTCACGGGGAGAAGTCATACATCGGACCGGGCACAGAGACTTCTCCCCGCAACCGGGACAACTTCACTGGGTGCTTTACCTGGGAACAAACACCCAAAGGGGGATGGGCAATTTCCCCCAAAAATTTTCGAATCGGTCCCCCGTTCGCCCAAATTTTTCCCGAAAAAAATTTGGTTTCGTTCCGAATTATTCGGAAAACGAATCGCTTTAAAAAAGCAGCTTTTCCAGGCTGCACAGAGCCTCCCAAGGGTGCTGTAAATGTTGTGCAATGCTTAAAAAATGCAGAGGGAGTTTGGGTTTTTGGTCTTCATACAATGTTTTTTTTTTAGTTTTACACCAAATGATTTCCCCGCCGCTCTTAGAATCGCTTCAAAAAAAAATTCCCCCGGGGCATTTAAAGAGGGCAAAACTGACCAAAAAACTCAAGCAATGAGCCTGAAAAAAGGGCCCATGCCAGGGGAAAGGGCAAAAAAAAAAACAAGCTGAAGCTCGGGTGGGAAACTTTAGTACAGAGTGGGGAGGTGACGGCGGCGGGCCCCCCAAAAGCATGAGGTCGGGCAGGGGGCAAAAATGACATTCGGAGGGGGGCAAAACAACGGGGAACCCAAACAGAGGGGCCAATGACTGATACCCGGGGGTTTCACGGCGGCACCCAAAATGAGGTCAGGCAGTGGCAAAAAGACATTCTGGGCGGCAAAAACATTTTAAGGCCAAAAATTTTGGGTTGGCCCCCCCCCCAAAATCCCCAAAAGGGGTGGAGTCGGGGGCCGGCAGAAAGTATGAGGCCCGGCAGTGGCACAATGACATACTGGGGGCCCAGTTTTAAACAGTTTGGGCCACAGAGGGGGCACAATCAACAGTTTTGGAGGTCACGGGGGCACAGTATAGATCGGGCAGGGCCCAAAAATGACATTCGGGGAGGCGGCTAAACATTCCCTTAACCCACAAGTGGAAAATTTCACACAGTGTGGGGGTCAGTCGGAAAGCAGATGAGATAAAGGCGGGGCAAAATGACATTCTGGAGGGGGCAAAATTTTTTTTTGGGCCCAAACAGAGTGGAAACAATCACACAGTGTGGGGTCAGGGCGGCGCATATAAAAGATCAGGCATGGCACAATGACTTTCCTGGAGGCGGCTAAACAGTTTTAAAGGCCCCAAAAAGAGTGGCCCCCAACCCAAAACAGTGTGGAGGTCCGGGCGGCAGCAGAAAATGAAAACCAGGCAGGGCACAATGAAAAACTGGGGGTCGGCAAAACAGTTTTAAGGCCAAAAAGTGGCAAAAATCACACATGTGGGGGTTCACGACGGGCAGGCAGAAAAATCAGGCAGGGGCACAATGACACATTTGGGGAAAGGGAAAGGCAAAAAAGTCAAAACAGCGAAATAAATCAGAGAGTGGCACAAGACTTTCCCGGGGGTTTGGCAAAACAGGAAAGGGGCCACAGAGGGGCAAAAAGACTGAGAGGGGATTAAAGGGGCGGAGCAGCATGGGGGCCCGGCAGTGGCAAATGACACAGTGTGGAGGAGATGGGCAGCACCACACACCCACTTTGGGGTTTCAACAGTGGCACAATGACAGTGTGGATGTCACGGCAACAGCAACACAGCAAAAAGCATGGGGTCATAGAGTGGGCACAATACGGGAGTTTTTGAGGGGGGTGGCAAAAAACCAGCCCCGGGGGAAATGGTGGGGGCAAAATTGGAGAAACGGGCCAGAAATTTGTGGGCATCAGGCGGGGGCGGCATCAGAATATGGCTGAGGCGGGTAGTTTGAACCCAAAACTGAAGCCAAAGGCTTTGGGGGGTGTAAATCCTGGCCAAATCCCGCCTTTAATTTAAATCTTGACAAAGGTCATCTTCCCCCTTTTTCCCGGACAAGCCGGGTTCCCCTTTTGGGGGGTTAACATGGCCCCCCCACCCCTTTGAACACCCGCTCTGGGGCCAACTATTTGGCCGGGCAGGACAGCTTTTTTCCCAACTGCAAACTCGGAAGTTCCCGGCCACACATCCATTTTTGGGGTTTCCCGGTAGCCCAAACGACCCTTCTAACTGAGGTGGCAGATTTCTGTCCAAGAGGCCCCACCCCCCTTTTTGGTTTCGGGGTTTTTTGTTTCCGGGTCCTGCTGCTGTTTCCCTGCAGCGCGACTGCCCCCTTCCTCCCCTGGGCGGGTAAGGAAGCTGCTAAACATTGACTCCAGACTTGGGTTACTACTTATGGAGCGGTACTGCGCCCTACCCCCCCCACCTTCCCCCAGCACCCGCGGCAGAAGAAACGTAAAGCGCTGAGGAACCCCCCGGTCAAAACCTGCCCAGAGGGGGGACAATTGCCGAAACATAGGCCAGGGGCCAACTAAATTAGGGAGGTTTTCCCAAATTAGTTTTGATTTTTGGCCCTTTCCCTCTCAAAGGGGAAAAAGGCCCCATTTTGGCCCGTAGCGAGGACCAAATTTAGGGTGGGGGGACCCCAGAAGATTAAAATTCCCCGGCCGGGTTTTGGCTGCCACTGCTGTCCAAAGCCAGGCAAAAAATTCATCCTGCGGGGCCATTTTCAAAAAATGACCCGAGGGGCCCCCCTTTGCCCCCTTTTTTCCACTGAAATACGCCAGGGTGTTTGGGGGGTCATCTTTTAAATTTTTCCCCAAAACTCCATCCCCCTCCCCCAAAGCTGCTCCGGGTTTCCTCCTCTCTTGTCACCTGGGTAAAAAAACCCAAAAAAATTTCCCACCAAAAAAGCTTCTGCCCCAAAGTCCTCCCCTCCTCCTTTCCAAATTCGGGCCCCCCGGAAACTAAAGGGGCCAAGGGGATTTAACGCCACTCTCCATCCCCTGCCCAACAATTTTTCCAGAAACTTTTTTCCAGGCCCAAGAACAGTGGAAAATAAACTTTTAAATTCATCCCATTTCCGGCGCCCTGAAAAAATAACGTCGCCCCCCCAATGGTCTAAACAAACGGCAGGTGTAAACGCATGGCTGCCATTTGGCCCCTGACTCAAAGTTACACGGGGGAGAAAACTTCTGTCTCCCTTTGGATATCAAAAAAATTTTTTATGGGCCTTTCTCTTTTTCATACTTTCGGCCCAAAACTGTGCAGGCGGGAATTTCCCAGCGGGGGGAAACATCGCATATCAAAGTTTTTTTGGGGGGCCCTTTCGGCCGCGCAACTCAAAGGGGGGTTTTTTCCTGGTTTTGTACAAATTTGGGATAAATTTCATGCACAATTTTGCTGGCCATTTTCAGAATTTTTTAAAGGATCGGTGGAAATTTCCCGGAACCTTTTTCAAAACCCAAATTGAAAAAAACTTGGGCCATCGGGGCCCCAATGGACCATCCCTCCTGGGTCCCAACCCGGGGGAAAACCTTTTTCCCCCCATTGTCCGTCACCTTTGGTTCCAATTTGCATTTGGGGCCCCGGAAAAAAGGGCCAAAACATCGATTTCAAGCTGCAAAACGGGGAGCATTCCTCCCCTGTGTGATTTTCTTCGCCGGGGAAATGCCAGGTGTAGAACTCGTACACCGCCTGTGGCCCCCCCCTTTACACTTTGGGGGGTATGATGGAGCATTACTTGTGGGAAGTGAGATGGGGGTGGGGGTGGAGGAGGGAGGGCGGAAAAATTTGGCGAAATTTGCAGCATTTTGGAAAAACGTGGGGGAGAAAGCGGGCCCCTCCTGCCCAAAATTTTTGGTGGGGCCTGGGTTTGGGAAGCACATTCACCCATTGGGCCTTTTAAAGGACATGTACGGGGCCCCTAACGATTACAGCTCCAGAGCCGGGCGGCTGCCGGCACCTTGGAACAAACCGAAAAGCTCAAGGACTGACCCCAACCTTCTGTTCTACATTTTTTTATGAATTTGGGTATTTGGCCTTTTTTTTTTTTTGGAAAAGAAATTTAGGGTTGGAACTCTCCTTCTCGGCTCGGCAAAAAAGGCCATTATTTCTCTGAACGGTGCAAGTCCACCTTTTTGGAAAGGGGGGGACTGGCAGAAACCAACAACTTAGCTGCTGCCCCTTGGGATGGTTTGGACGCAAAACTGTTGCCCTCTTGCAACCCCGCCTCGCAAAAACGACGCTGGGCCATAAAAGTACGAGGAGCAGGAAGCTTCGGGCCCGGGGAGATGATTTTCAAAGAGAAACCCCCTTCTGCAAGGTGGTTGGAGCCTTGCGGTTTGCAAGGGAAATGCATGCCACTGGGCCCAACTGTTTGCCGCTGCTGTTTTTGGCGGCGGCAGGATCCCCAACCACATTTTGACCCAAACGTTTTTTCTCCCGGGCCCCCGGGAGGGTGCCCTGCATGGTTGACGCGGGGCCGGGGTGCCAATTTAAGCCCCCGGCCCACGTTTCATTTTCCCTGCCCACAAGATTCTACAAATACCCAATTCCGGCTCCCCCCGGGTGTTTTTAGCAAAAAACTGCCCCCAACCCCCGAGTATCAAATTTTACCCCCAAACGCCCCTGCACTGAGTGACTACTGCCCGCCGCGGGCCCATTCGCGAGCCCCTGTGCTGCAACTTTCTTGACAGCGAAGGGGGTTTTTTAAACCCCTTGGCCTCTTGGGCTCCCCGACCCCCAAACTGCTGCAAATCCTGTTGAATCTTTGGCCACTTCGGGTTTCCCGCTGCCCTGCGCGCAACTGACCCCCCTCTTCCCTTACGTAAATAAAAGCCCTTCCCTTTCACCCCTCCCAAGTGGGGGTGGGCCTTACATCATCATCAAATTTGTGTTTCATGTCACTGCTGCCTCATCACCGGCCCTTGGGTATCCCCGGGGCCTTGACCTCTCACAACATGCCCTTTTCCCTCCTTTTCCACTCTCCAAAATTATACTAGGGCCGGGCCTACGCAGAGAAGCACAAATTTTGGGCCCCATTTTTTCCGCTGCCAAGTAGCTGCGGGACTGACCCCTTTAAATTTTTTTCATCCCTCGCTATATGGGTGGCGCTGACCCAGACCACATATAAACCCTCGGGGCTGAGGGAACCGGAGGGGACAGAGCGGGCTGAGGACAGGGGGGGCCCGCCCCCCGCCCCGGGCCATGCCAACAAAATGGTTGTTTCAAAGGTTCACACCGACTTTTTTTGGCCCTTGGGGTTTTGTCAATGTCATCTGGGGGGGGAAAAAGGGAACCAGTCAACCAATCAAGAAACCCTTGGGGTTTCTGAACAACACCCCGGCCCCCCTGGGATGAACAGGGGCATTTGTGGCCTCACCGAGTAAACTCCGCTGCGACGCCCCCTTTTGTTTTGGGGGGTTTTTGGCGACCTGGGCCTGTTCCAGGAATTTTGGGTGCCACTCGCAGGTGCGACCGCCCCCCTCCCCCTTGTCTGACAAACATTTTTGTTCTAAAATGTACAGACACTTTTTTGGAATGATAAATATCTTAATTTTTAAAATAACAACCCTGTTTTTGACCCCAAATAAAAACCCATAAAAAGCTTGGAAAAACCCCTTGGGAATAAAAATTTGGCGCCTCCTCAAAGGGGCCAGGAAAAATTTATTTTGTATGTTCTTTTAAAAAACCCCTGTGTATTTTTCCCTGAATATAAAAGCACAAACAGGAAAATTTTAAAACCTTCTTTACAAAAAATTAGGCAAACGGGAAAAAATTTTTATATATTTTTGGGTTGAAAAAACGGTTTTATTTTTGTCAGCAAAAACCAGCAAAACAACCCCTTAAAATTAACCCCGGGATGAAAATTTGGGCCCCCAAAAAAATTGAGCCGCACAAAAAAGTAGTTTTGGGTACGTTTTAAACACTTGCATGTTTTCAAACGCCAACAAACAAAAGAAACATTTTGAAAATTTTAACCTTTCCCTTTTCTAAATTTGGGCTACAGGAAAAATTTATATATTTTGGCTTTGAAAAAGAGGGTTTTTTTTTGTCAGCACCCCACAAAAACAACGTTTAAATTTAACCCCGGATGAAATTTGGGGCCAAAAAAAATTGACCCCCACAAACTAGTATTTTTTGGGTAGCGTGAAAAACAATTGCGTTTTTTTCTACGCCACAAAACAAAGAAAAAGTTGAAATTTAAAACCTTTGCTTCTGAATTAGGCTACGGGAAAAATTAAAATATTTTGGCTTTGAAAAAGAAGGGTTTTTTATTTTTTGTCTCACCCCAAAGCGAAAAAAAAACCTTTAAAATTTAACCCCTGGGGGGTAAATTGCGCCAAAGAATTAAGCCGCACAAAATAGAAGCTCTTGGGCCGTTTCCCAATTGTGTTTTTTCCTAACGCCAAAACAACAAAAACATTTTTTAAATTTAAACCCTTTGCTTGTAAAATTGGTTTACAAAAAAAATGAATATTTTTGGGGGTTTTGAAAAAGAGGGTTTTTTGGGGTCCCACACCACAAAACAACGTTTAAATTTAAAAACCCCCGGTGAAAATTTGGGCGCTTTTAAAAATTAAAGAAAGCCAAAAATTAAGTGGAATTTGTATTGAAAAAACGCTGTTTCTTTAAATGAAAACAACAGGGAACGGCTTAAAACCCCATTTGGATTTTTAATGTATATGCAGCTGCATGGACCAAAAACGGGAAATTTCAACCCAAAAAACCCCAAAAAATTAAAAATTTAAGAACATTAAAGAACAGCCCCTTTGAGAAAAAGCTTAACACCCCACAAAATCGCTATAAAAAAAAATTAAAATTCTTCATTTAAGAGCAACACCCGCACCCTTCCCAGAGACACAGGAAGGATTTGTGGCTCCCGGGGCGTCTTTGGGCCTGATTTTAAAATAGGTTCGGTAACTTCACAAAAATCCCGGGCCGGTCTCTTTTTGGCTTCCCCTTCTGCCCCTGTCATGCAGGCTATGCCCTTCTTCCTCCCAAAAGTGCTTTGCCCCATGTAGCCCCCAAGGGTGCTCGCGGGCCTTTTTATCAATCAAAAGCACATTTCCCCGTTCACCCGAAGAAACCCCAAAGTTCGATTTCCCGTTCCGAACCAAAATTTTTTTCCCTTAAATTCTAAACAAATTTCCCCACTTCGTTAAAAATCGTTTTTCCCCCCATCTCTTAAAAGCCTTTCGGATAAAACACAAAAGATTTTAGGGTCAGGAAACCCTTTGCAGCAACTTCATGCGCCCTTTTTGGGACTGCATAAAGTAGCGGGACAGTTTTCCTTTTGGGGGTAATTTCCACTGGTAAACAGAAATGGAAATATATTAACAAGATTTTAAATTTAACTTTTTAAATTCTGGATATTCTCTACAAACCAATTAATGCAATTTAGTCATAAACTTTTTCCAAATGGGACATTTTGAGTGACATTTCCATTGGGGGCGGGCCAAAAATTTTTTGGGGTTTGTTTTTTGCCCCAAAAAAATGATGAGGGGCCCTATTCTCTATAAAAATAAAACTGTAATACACAAAACTGGGTACACTATGTTTAGAAACAAAATTTTTAAATTGGGCCCAAATCAAATATGCAAAGGAAATATAGGCAAATTTTCCTTTTCTTTTTTATGCGTCTCAAAAATGCTATAAAAATTTAATACCACACACCAATTTTTTTGACGGGTTCATTCTTTTCGGGCGCACTGTAAAACTCTTTTTAATGCCCCTTTATAAACTGGCATGGTGGCGCCTCTTTTCTGACATGTCACCCTTCATGTTTTGCAACTGACTGAACCCAAATTGTTTTGGGCAAGCACACTAGCTCCCAAAACCCCCCACCCCAAAGAGGATACACCCCCAAAAGGAAAACATCCCCAAACCTTTCAACTTTTTTCCGTCCACTAAAATTTTTAAGGGCTGTGTAAGAATAAAAAGTTTTTTTTTTTTTCTATAAACCACGGTTGAGAAACTTTTTGCCAGAGACACTTTTTAAATTGTACGCAGGGCATCCCCACGGGATGGGGTTCCTTAACATCGGGATGAAATGAAATTCAGGGTAGTTCTAGGTTGCACTTTTTGGGGGTTTTTTGCCCCCTTTTTCCATGCTTTTACAAAATTAAAATTACTCTTTTTGATGGTGGTAACCCACTTTTTTTTTTGGGCCCTATCCACGCTATATTGTTCCCAAAACCCTTTGGGACTTTTAACAAACGGGGCTAACAGAACTGGGGGGTTTCACCTTTTTATTGGGGGCATTTTTACCCCCAAAGGGGTTTTTTTTTAGGGTGAGTGCTTACTAGGGAAAGTATACTTCTACCTTGCCATCCCCTATATGTATATTATTTGATTTACAGTTGGTCCCTATCAGGATTGGCATATAAAAGTTTTCTTAGTAGATATATTAAAGGTTAAGTTTAATTCGGGTGGCACCTTTTTTGGATTGATGTTATAAATTGTCCTGACTCTCTAGACCAGTGTTGGATTTTTTTAGGTAACATTTTATATTGAACACATATAATCTAAGGCAATATATGTCCTATGGACGTCAATGATTTTAGTTTTCTTTTTGATGTTTCACCACTCAGAATCTCTTGATACTGTAAAATGGGAACCATTTGATTATAAGCAAAATCTTTTTTTTTTTTTTTGGTATGGGGCAACAAATTTGCCAATGCGTACATCATTGGGGAACAGTGCACATTGTAAAGTCCGTTTTATACTTCCCATGAGAATGGGTTCTGCAATACCCATTAGTCAACAATGTCCATGTTTTCTGCTTGTAGGAAATCTTACTACCTCAGGGACTGATAACACCTGATAGAATTTCCTAATGAGCTGTAAATATGAAAATATTTGGCATGATTCCTAAGCTTGATAGCAGCTTATGTCATTGTTATAAATTTATAATAATCAGCATATTTTTTTTTCATGTTCTGAATTACCTACATTATTAATCCAATCTCAAAGGAATGCTCACACAAAAAGCAAGTTACAGCTACATTTTTTAAAGAAACAACTTCTTTACATAATACTATCATTTATATGCAAAATTGTATAATATGCTTGATTTAAAATGCTTGTCAATCCTTGTACTAATTATCGCGAAATTATCTTCCATGAGCAGTTCAACTTAATTATAGTCATTTTAAAAGAAATGAACTTTGTGTCAAACTAATCTCCAAACCATCACCAGAGGAAAACAAACTCCTGAATAAATTTTGAAGCCCCAATATTGGTAGAAAAGGAATTTTGTAAGGAATATTACAAGTATTGAATTTTTTTATTTTCTGTCCAAACTGTAATACACTCTATAATTGTGTAATGTAAGTGTAAAAATAGGAATTTATAATGGGGCTACGCTTGTTATTTGGCGTGACAACCGACAAAAAAAAGTCTGACATCCTCACCACTTTGTCTGTGCCAATTCTTTGGGGGCGTGCCATGCCAGATTAATAAGATTAGACACATTTATGAATGTGGCTCAACAGCAACTGGCGCAAAAGTTTTGGACTAACCCATACCAAATACCAATTTTAAAGTGGCATAGCTGAGCCCAAAGTTGTCGTCGACAAACTATAATTGCCATTAGGCCAAAAATATAAATTATTTCCCAAGTAATGCTACTAAAGTAATAAAACCTAACACGATCATTATAAGATTATATAACATTAATATACAATTATATCATATAAAACAATATAGAATAATATAAAATAAAAAACAAATAATATTATATAAAAATATCAAATAAAATATAAAAAATATAAAAATAATATCAAATTAACTAATATAAAATTAACATTAAATTACATAATATGAAATTATTGAACCAATACAGCATCTACAATAAATCCCGTTCTCAATCGGGTATTTATGGAGTTATTGTAGTATTATCAGTGATTAAAAACGCATCAGAGCAGGCTAGAAATAAAGTAAAAGCTATTAGAACAGGATGTCAGTGAACAGATGCTATCGTAGTGATCTTGCTTAGTGCACCTCAAGTCCCAGTGAGACTTCGGGAAACGGTTATTGCTGTATGTAGAATATACTTACGCTGAGAGTGTGAAAATAATGAGTTTAATTTAATTTCGTAAAAACTAAAAATATAAAAATTTCAACAAAAGAAGTCCATGTAAAGTTTATACAGCTTGCAAAAGCCTGACTACTGACCCACTGACCTACAATTTGACAAACGAAAATTAACATAAAATCTTAAAGTAAAAAAAATATATATTTTGTAAGATTTTAATTTGAAAAAATCAGAATTTTTTTTATCATGAAGATAATTAGAAATTCAACTCAATGAACTGCATTACTCTCTATGGAGAAGAACAGGAGCTCATAAACATCAGTCATACTTTACAATGTTTCTACTAAGTCACAGTGCACTCCCTCCTACAGAACTGTCAATCTTAATCTTGTGGTTAGAATGTTGCAAGATAATAAGTATCTATTAGTGTCAAGCATTGTTAAAAACAGTTACTTTTGTATTCTAATAGTTTTTCACCTCTTCTCTATAAAGAGTAATGCAGTTCATTGAGTTGAATTTCTAATGAAAAATTATGTTAATAATAAAATTTAGCTCATTTTTTATTTTTTTGCTTTTCTAATTAAAATCTTATTAACATACGTTAAGATTGTATGTTAATTTTAGGTAATCAAATTGTAGGTCAGGATTTCAAATTTGTTTAAATTGTTTAAACTTATTTATTGTTTTTAACCTTTTTGTTGTTGAAATTTATTTTCTATAACAATGGCACAACAATTTTTTAACAGTCTTTTGCCAGGGCTGGAGACCATGCAATACTTCAGCAGATCCACCCTTTGTTGTACCCAAAGGGACTGTCCTGCAGTGCTACTGTGGTTTTCTGGGGACTATACCATGCTGCAGCTTGCCCCACCTAAACACTGCAAGCAAGGTTGCACAAATCATTTAAAGGGGTTGTCCATTTCAAATTAAGCATTGTGATAAGTTCCAGGCTCCCACTGAAGTATAAAGGAGTTACACTCATCTTCCTCTAGTCCCCAGTTCTCCATCTTTGGCAGCTGCACTCACATATACACTGTAATGGGTGAATGGATAAAGTGGGTAATGGATCCAATGGATGACTTTTGGGCTTGCTCCAAGGTGGTGTAACTAAGTGGCCATCACTTATCTTCATGGAGCCTTTGATGGTAAGGTTGGATTACCCCAATGGCCACCAGGTGCGACATCAGAGCAGTCGCCTGCAGTGGCAGCTGACCAGACAGATCAGAAGTGTCAAAGCTAGGAACTAACAGAAATAGGGACAGGAAACAACGGACTAGGTGTAGAGACATGCAGGTACAGAACTGAAGAGACAATAGGCAGAACAAAACAGACATAAAGGCCAAACAGATGCCAAAGAGGAAGGCCAGACAGAGGCCAAGGTGCAAAACATAAACAGACAGGACACAACACCAAGAACATGACAGGAAATAAAGCAGAGACACAAGTTAGGACACTGGCTAGAAACTAAAGCATGAACTGACAAAGTAACCAGCAGAAACATGGTATACACATGGCAAGAACTCAGATATAAAAACATGGCAAGGAAACTCACAGCAGACCAACAAACAAGAAGGATCCCACAAAGACAGCAACAACCAACAAGACACAGACACTAACAAGACACAACATAACACAACACTAACACAACAAAGATTGGGCAGGGAGTTTAGGGAGGAGCTGTCTTATAATCACACAAGTGGAAGGGGATTGGCAGAGGAAGCCCAAACCCACTGCAAACTGTGGGAATAAATGAGAGGAAGATGTGGTATCCCTCCATAGTTTCATGTGACTCATTAGTGTTGCAAGATAACACTAATTTTTAAATGAGGTTTAAATGAGGAGCAGGTGTGTTAAATTTAGTATTATCGATTTCACACTTACTGAAAAAAGGAATTGTTGCTCTATATAAAGATGGCCTAGGCTGTAAGAAGATTGCCATCACCCTGAAATTGAGCTACAGCCAGTGGCCAAGACCATAAAGTGGTTTAACAAGACCAGTTTCACTCACAACACAGCTCACCATGGTCAACCAAAGTAGTGGAATGCACATGCTCAGTGTCATATCCCAAAATGAGTGCTGTCAGTATTGCTGTATAGGTTACAGGGTTGGGAGGTCAGCCTGTCAATGCACAGACCATATTCCGCACACTGTATGAAATTGGTCTGCATGGCTGTTGTCGAGAAGGAAGTCTCTTCTAAATATGCTGCACAAGAAAGCCTGCAAACAGTTTTCTGAAGACAGAAGACTAAGGACATGGATTACTGGAACAGTGTCCTGTGGTCTGATGAGACCAAGATAAACTTATTTGGTTCAGATGGTGTCAAGCATGTGTGGCAGCAACCAGGTGAGGAGTACAAAGACAAGTGTGTCTTGCCTACAGTCAAGCATGGTGGTGGGAGTGTCATGGTTTGGGGCTGCATGAGTGCTGCCGGCTGTGGGGAGCTACAGTTCATTGAGGAACCCTGAATTCCAACATGTATTATGACATACTGAAGCAGAGCATGATCCTTTCACTTCAGAAACTGGGCCACATGGAAGTATTTCAAAATGATAATGACCTCAAACACACCTCCAAGATGACCACTGCCTTGCTAAAAAAAAATGAGGGTAAAGTTGCTGGACTGGTCAAGCATGTCTCCAGACCTAAACCCTATTAAGCATCTGTGGGGCATCCTTAAACAGAAGGTGGAGGAGCGCAAGGTCTCTAACTTCTACCAGCTCCATGATGTCATAGAAGAATGGAAGAGAATTTCAGTGGCAACCTTTGAAACTCTAGTGAACTCCATGTACAAGAAACTTAAGGCAGTGATGAAAAATAATTATGGTCACACAAAATATAGACACTTATGGTACAATATGACCATCAACACCCAGGTGTGCACACCCCTCCAGCTGCCAGCTTTCTATACACCAACAGCTGCATGGTGAGCCACCTCGAAGGCACATCAAATCCACACTGTTACTGTTTCAATTTTATTTTCCTACTCTTAGCCTATATTCTGCATATGGAAGTAGCTGGTTCCTGAGGTCTCACTGGGACCTGAGGTGCACAAAGCAAGATCCCTGCTATAGTACGTATTCACTGACATACTATTCTAACAACTTTTATTTTATTTCTAGTCTGCTGTTATATGTTTGCAACTACTGATACTGATACTACGATAACTCCATAAATACCTGATTGAGAGAAGGATTTACTGTAGATTCTGTATTGGTTTAATAATAATTTTATATGATAAAATTTGATGTTAATATTATGTTATTTAATTTTATATTAATTTTATATTGCATAATTTAATATAATTTTTATATTAGTTTTATAATCTTCTAGTTTTATATTATAAATTTTATCTAGTTATATAATTATTATAACTTGCTTTATATTACTTTAGTAGTGTTATCTGAGGAAGAATTGCGACACTTTCATATACTTTGACAAATGCTACACTGCACCAGTTTTCATAAATTTCGCCAAGTATGTACATCAGATGTGTTTACAAATTCCTTTTCAATTTCATCTAAATTATGGGCCACATGTATGAAAACTGTCTAGGTCTAAAACTCTCTTTGTTAGCCATAGCAACCAATCAAAGCTCCCTTTAATTTCATATAGTGCTCTGGAGTTTTAGACCTAGACAGTTTTCATGCATGTGGCCTTCTATGTCTATTGCATAAATAGCTGATGAATATTATGGGAGACATGTATGGACAAGGTTCATCGAAGTTAATTTTTACTTTTTTTTCAGTGTATAATGCACTGAAAGTGTTTTTTGTGCGCTCATAAATGGTGTCTAATGTTCAACACGCTTCGTCTATGTTTTAGGCGTATTATGGAACTTAAGCGCATTAGTAATGCACCAAACATGTATAAAGCCTATAGAATGTGATCCCAGAAAGACTTGTGGTGTGCTCGCTCCTGCTATATGTAGAATAAAGGGTGAGAACAGCAAAAATAAACTTCAAATTTAATGTAGTAAAAATTAAAAATGTAAAAATCTCAACATCATCAGTGGGTTATTTAATGTATATTAGTTATAGCTTGTATTAAATTTAAATACATTTTATAGGAGATACTTTTATATTTTTGTGATATTATATATTTTATATTATTTTTAAATGATAACATTTTTCATTAATTTAAATAACTTAATTTTATATAGTTTGATCATTATCAAAAATTACTTTTTATTATTATACTGGTGTAAGTTGAGAAATATTGGAAATTTTTTGCCCTAACAGCAAAACTAGTTCCACTTTGACTTCTCAGGCTCAAGCAGACCACATTGAAACAGGTCTGCTTGTTCGAGCAGTAATGCACCTAGTTTTGCCGAACCACATTCATATATGTGTCTTATATTATGAGTGTGATGCGACACACCCCCTCATGTTAGGCGCATTAAAAAGTGTCGAGTCTCATGAACAATGTGCCTAACACATCACAGCCCACTCACGTTTGGCGCATTTTATGCCAGAAAAGTCTTTCATAAATGGCTTCCTATGTGTTATGGTCAAAAACACTCAATTTCCTCTCTATGAAAAGAAATATCATTATCGGCTAGGACCAAAGATCTTTACTGCTAAATATAAATACTTAACTGACATTTATTTTTATAAACCAGAACATATTCTGTTTCTCGGTTCTGAAATTAGGTTTGCAATGGCTAGTGACAGACCAAAATATTGTATTTGTTTTTTCTTTAGATCAATATGGATCTGCCCACCATTGCATTTAAGAAAGGTTGAAATCAATGAACATATGTCCTTTCAACCTTAAGTATATTACTGCGTATGTTATTTCCAAGATAAATATTGTTATTAAAGCATTGTTGTTTTGCTGACAATACTGCTGTGTTAAATGTAAAATGGAGTGGTGAAATACACTTGTTTGATTAGGTTTTTTGTTACTTTAAGAATGGAATCAATTCATGTTAATGAACTATATAAAAAGACCTGTTATTATATCATATTATATTTGGGCCCTCACATAAATCATATCAAATGTATAAAAATATACATTTTAAAGCATTTTTATAATCTGACCAAGTATCTTATATAATTTGAAAACAGAATCATAAAGCTTCTTTTATCTAAATGAAAAAAACTTTCCCCAACTATCCCACCCTGCCCAAGTTTCAAGCAGGACCCACCGATCATACCAATATGCATCAATTTACAAAAGATAAGTTCAAAAGAATGAGACCACTGAAAACTATCTTGAAAAAACAGGTAGGGACTAATAAACCCACTACATTCCTAATCCACAAATGTTCTATGTAGCAACAGGGTTTGAAAGGGCAGAACAGGGGAGTTCCGTCTTGGACCCCATATATCTTCAAATTTACCTTACAGTGTTTCTTTTTAAGTAAACTCCTTTTTCCAGTCTGATAATATTATTTAACTTGTGGATATCTTCAGCAATATACGTTGGGGAAGATTGGATTCATCTAAAGGCTATCAGCTTTCTAGCCAAATATAGCATGCTGGAAATACTAAGGCATTGCCATTCTTCAAAGACAATATCTTCAGGGTAGCCTATGAGACAATACATTGGGTCAACTGGGATATCACCTTTGTGTAGTACTTGAATGAGTGAGATCAACTCCTTTCAGAATGTACCTATTTTCCTACATTTCCACATCATATGCATTAAATGGGCTTCCTCCATGTCACATCGTGGGCAGTTAGGGTGCCGTGTACAAACGCAGACAGTTTTCTGCCATGCTTTGCGGCCAAAAACCTGTTGTAGCCCTGTTCTACAGCTCAATGAGCAGCCGCATGCCCAAACTTGGAGCATTCTACACCAGACACAAAACTTTTGAATACGCCAAGTTTGGGGGGCGTGTTGCGTCAGAATCGAGTGCACCAAAGTTTAGCACAAAACGTATGAATACATCAAAGTTTGGCGCATAACTGTCATAAAAAGAGACACATTTTGCTGTAGAATGGGACACATGTATAAAGTGCTGTGAGACACTTTCATACATACTGTTGCCCTCTACACTCCTTTTAAGCAATTTAAACGAGTGTGTCAGTGCCAGGTTTCTTACATGTCGCCCTTAGCATAAGCTCTAATTCCCCATATAAATAATAAGTGAGGGGTTTTGGAAGTTGTGTGTAGAAGCACAAATGAAAATCGTGCTTCTACAAGTTTAATGATACTTGTTTAGTAAGACTCAGGATACATTCCCACTGCTTGTTACTAACAGGGCCAATATCTGTTTCCCATGTGGCTCTCACTGGAAGATGCTGTTTTACAAATCTATTTGCACAGATTGACACTGGAATGAATGCCTTAATTGTAGATATTGGTAAAAGACTTGAGGTGGTAAAATAAACTGATCTTGCAGTTGAGTAAAACTCATCAGATCTGAACCATACAGAATTTGATTAATATAACACCAGCATTATTACATCTGCAGAAATTAGTCAATTTCAAGAGTTCTAGAAGTTTATAATTAGACCATAATGGGGTGTATTTAGTACAAGGAGTAGAGTCTCAAATCTCCTTACCTCTATCCCAGACTTTGTACATAAGCTTATAAATTGGGAAGTTTTGAGAATAAGCACCTCAAATACCTACTTGTGGCATGCAGCTCAGATGTGACCATGAATATCTTGTAGCCAAAAGCTTGCCATTCCCATTCCCTCTTTGGCATCCCATCCCAAAAAATGTTGCCACTGCGGGGCCATAAAAATAGCCAAGCAATTGGGATAACCAGACCGCCTTCATTCTTATCTCTGCGAATGATCTAGCCTTATCCTAGCATGGCCTTTTTCCAAAGAAGTTTCCTAAAAAGACAATGATTTTCTTAAAGGTATATAGAAGAATCCAAATTGGGAAGTTATGCAGAATAAAAGATTTCTTCTGCCGATTACCGACAAAGGTAGCTTGCACCAAGCATTTACTTTGGTTGTCAATCTAGTAAGCGAAAGGAGTATATTATAAGTCATAAAGTCCTGCAGGCAAGGGGTAATTACTATTCGCAGGTATTTAAATGAAATCAACACTTGGAGCTGGGACCAAACATTCAGTTTTCCCAGGGGAAGTAGTTCCATAGAGAGAATGGTAGATTTGCCCTAATAGATTACAGGGCCTGACAATTTACCAAATTTATCAATGTAGGAGTCAAGACAGAGGTTACATCTCCTACAAAACGGAGTAAGTCATCCGTATAGAGGGAAATTCACTCTTCCACTGCAACATATGTAAACCCTGTAATATCTCAAGCACCTCACAGTACACAGGCCAAGGGCTCAATAGCTAAGGTGAACAAAAGAGGGGGATAGTGGACAACCTTGTCTGGGACCTCTGGATAAGTTAAAAGCTTTAGACAATACGACACTGGCATGGATTCTGGCTCAAGGGGCAGCACAGAGAAGTTTAACTGCTGATAAGAAAATCTGGCCACATCCCATCTTTCTCACGACAATCCACAAGTATTCCCATTCTACACTGTCAAAAGCTTTGGCAGCATTCAATGAGAGAACTGTCCTGTGCTCCAGCCTTCTAATATTAACAGCAATAGACTAATTAGGCATAAAACTCGACCTATCATCATGTATAACCTCAGTTATGACTTTATTTAACCTATTAGCCAACACCTTCGCTAGCAGTTAAATGTCTGTTTGAAGTAGCAATATGGGACAGTAGGATTCTGGGTTATACGAATCTTTATCCGGTTTGGGTACCACCTCTCTCATGGAACTAAGTAACTGACCTTCCTCAAGAGCTGCCTGTAGAACCTCTAATAAACATAGTAATAAAGTGTATTTGGGAAGTTTAAAGAACTCTTCTCGAAGTTCCATCTATCTAGCGACTATTTTGTTAGGGGCTTGACGCAGCACATCCTCCAATTCTTCATACATAATCAGCTGATCTAATGCTTGTTCAGCTTCCAATGATAGAAATGAAAGATTGTAGTGGATAAATAGTTCTAAATGCTGTCTGTTGAACCTTCCTCTCTAGAGGTATATAGGAATTTGTAGAACTGGAGCACATTTAGAATGTCAGCATTCTCATTAAATACAATACCACCTTCCGCCACAAGCTCTGCGATATGGTGCAAGGCTTGTTGCACTCTAGCAATCATGACCAATAAATGACCCCTCCTGGTCAAAGAAACGCTTCTGAACAAAAAACCTCATCCTCTGCTACTTTAAGTAGCTGTTCATTTAACGCCTGCTGTGCTTCTTCCAACATATATCTTTAATCATCAGGTGCTATCCTGAGGTAGGTCTGCGCTCCCTCCAATACTTTGTCCTGAAGGAACTAGGTAAAAACCATTTACTAATCTCTCCGATGGAAACCCATATTACAAACATTTTATGGTATCCCACACACATGCCCCTGAAGCTAAGCTCTATATTTGGAAGTAATCTTTGTTAAAATAGAAGTACCTATCAATTGTATCCAGAAGGGTTTCAAGCACCACAATTTCAAAGCATGTAACTGTTCTGAACCACATTCTAGACATATCTTTAAGGGCGGGTGGTCTGAGATGCACCTAGTCAAATATTCAAAGAATTTAACATATGGAACCACATTAAGGTCTATTCTGAAAAGTGGATAGCAAGTATATTGTTTCATCAAAAATATCAAGAACAAATATCTCGCAGACCCACCTCACTCAAAAATCATGCAAGGGAAGTAGGCTGAGCCTGAGGATGAATATTCTGTGTATGGAATTTATTCCAGTAAGGGTTTATATAATTATTGAAGTCTCACAGAATTAAAACTGGGACTCCCGGGGATGTGCCTGTTCAATAACTAAAAAGTCATACAGCGTGCCTATTCTAAAAATATTGAAAACGCAGAGCAAGGGAAAAACTGATAATTAAAACGTAACTTTTAATATATATAATTTATAAAAAGTAAACAAGCACCGTTCAAGCATCCATGATACAAGCAACCAAAAATCACAAAAGATGATGAGGGGAGGGACCAAAACAGATATCCCTATACAACCCTAAATAAAAAGGACTATTGAGCCCTAGCCTGACAAAAAACAGGAATATCGCCCTGATGAGGGCGGTCCTGACTGGAGTCTAACCCTAATGTATAAAGCCCTAATAAGGCCCTGCAGGTCCCGACATGTTTCGACCCTCCATAAGTCGCTTCAGGGGATGATATAGGGAAAACAGACCCAAAAAAAGGGCAATAGCAAATGTTAGAATTTATATGCCACAATGTAAGGGAAGCAAAACCAGATATGCTGAATACAAATGTGTACTTACAGAATCGCTGGAGTAAGTAGAAATATCATACCTGGGATTAAATGCAAGCATCAGCAGGTGACATAAAGGTGAAATCGTCCCTCGCCCTGTATAGGCGCACCAGCATCGGCTGGTATAAAGAGTCTCTGGTGCCTTGAACAACCATGTTTCTAGATAAAAGACGGGATCACGGCCTTCCTATTTTTCTGTTACTCCTACCAGCCTCAAATTATTACTTTTGAACCTATTTTTGAGGTCATCTACTTTGGCATAGATAGTAGAGAAGTGCCGCTTGCAGCAAGATCTTTTGTCATAGGGGTGACTGTATCTTCCAAATCATTAATCCTTTCCTCATCCCCCTGCACTCTGTTAGTGATTTTGCGCATATCCTGTCTCACATGAGACAGATCATCTTTCAAATCTTCCATGTGAGAATTCAATGTAACCAGAGAGGCATTACATAGATAGATAGCTGAATATAAACCATGCATGGTAGGGCTCCATGTTCCCTCAGTATCATGTGTAAGCTGGTTTTGTGCTTTCTCTGCAAATTTCCAGCTCATGGCGTCTACTCACACTAATCTCTGCCTGATGGCAATGCAGAGAGAGCCAAGTGATTACTAGCATTGGTGGTCAGAGTCTTTGTAGTCCCCTTCACTACTGCATCCACTTTGTTATGCAGCTGTCCTGGGGGTAGGGCACAAAGCGCTCCAGACTGGCTCCTACCTCCTCCTTGTTTAATGCTCAGGTAGCACCCATATGTGGTCATTATCTTTATCTCCTTTCCCCACATAGATATCACAAAAAAATGCATCTTCTTGGGAGTATCAACTAGAATTATACCAACATTGGGACCCTAAAATTGTTGTTATAATGGCATTGATAGAACAATAACAATAATGGGATTGTCTAAATTCGATACTACCTTTTTTTATATTTTCAATCATGTGGTTATTTTGTGTCTATAGACAATAAAAAATAATTAAATACTCTGACCAATGAAATACAATTCTAAAACATTTTTTTACTCAGCATAAATATTCCATATTTATATGTTATTTGGATGCGTTTTGGCTGCAGCAGGATCGCACCCTATAGCTTTAAATAGGGCTCCTGCTGCATCTTTCGGATCAAGAATTGACATGACAATTCTTGGAACGGATTCAAAGGATGGATCCGAAAGATGCAAGTAAACGCACATCGGCGATCACTTGTCTGAACGCTGATGCGTGTATTACATCACAAGCAATGTAAAATCACACTGCTCATTGCTAGATGCGTGTTTGGGTCTGTTTAGGGTACGATAGAGGGATCCAAACATGCATCTAATAATGTATGTTCACACGGACAAAACACGCCATGTGAACATATCCTTACTATTATTATAATGTCTAGTGTTTTGATTGTTACAAGCAAAAAACAAAAGTTAAAAATAAAGACTTTTCCATCAGAAATCAAGCTCAACTCATGCATAAGGTGCTTTTGTTGACCACAGACACATGCAGGCAAGATACGGGGTAGGATAATTTGTAGGGCATAAAATAAGAAATCATTCCAACGTACAATATTCATATAAAAAAGAAAGTAAATAGCTCCTGCTGGGTAAATATTAAACTTCACTTTTGCAGTGATTATTTGAAATTGAACAATTATTCTTATTTGTGCTTCATTAGAATTATTAAAAAATTGTCACGTCAAGGGAGGTACAGTGAACCCTGACTGGAAGCCAGCTCACTGTCCCTGCCTACTTGACGTGCTGCCCTAGGTGGCAGACGGAAACTGGGCGGCAATCCCTGCGCTGCTAAAGTGCTGGGCCGTCAGAAGGAAGAATAGTCAACAGCCCGGGGTCAGACCAAATCAGGAACCCCAAAGCCACAAATCAGAACCAGAGGATAAACGTAAACAAGCCGAGTCAAACACAACGGGAGCGGGGTACAAAATCAGGAGACAAGCCGGGATCTGGAGAACAAGCCGGGGTCAGGTACACAGGTAAGCAAACAACAAAGCAATAGCACAGTAGCAAGACAGCCGGGAGAAAATCGCAGGCGCAGCACACAGCTAACAGGGAGTTTAAATTTTATACCCAGAAACCCCCCCAGTAGCTGTTTGGGAGCGGCCTCCGGGTCCTCCCATTGGCTGGTGTGACTCGCCTCGTTTCAGGAGTGGCGGGGCATCTGTCACTCACACAGCCCCCAGCAGACTGTCTATCAGGGTGGGCTGCTGATCAGCTGCTGCAGACTCTTCCTACCTGCAAGCCGAGCCCCTGCCCACCCTGACATACCCCCCCTTTTAGGAGGGGCCACTGGACCCTTCCCGGGCCCTGGGTTGTCTGGGTGAGACTCATGGAATTCCCTCACCAGTCATCACATGGATGGATTTAGCGGGAAACCCCCATGATCTCTCCTCAGGACCATACTCCTTCCAATGGACCAGGTACTGCAGTGATTTTTTGGACCTTACAGAATCCAAAATACGGGCGATTTCAAATTCTAACTCCCCCTTTTAAACAAACCGGAGGAGGAGGTCTAGAGGGGGGGAGTAACAGGCTGAATGTACCTCTTAAGAAGTGCCCGATGGAACACATTATGAAACCCGGAGAGACGAGGGAAAATTTCAGCCGATATCCACTGGCTTAACCACCCCTGAACCACATATGGACCTACAAATCGCGGCGCGAGTTTACCAAGGGAACTTTCAATCGCAGTTTTTTGGGTGGACAACCATAGTTTTATCCCCAACCGCAAACCCTCTAGAACAAAGACGCCGTCTATCAGAATTTTTCTTCTGGATGTTTCTGGGAATAAACCCAAGTTCTTCGAATTTGGGGCCCAACGGGTGCACAGATCTTTAATGATAACATCCACCCCGCTGTGATCAGACGATGCACTGGAAAATGACGCATGCCTTGGGTGAAAACCATAATTACAGTAAAATGGCGAGGTAACCAGACAGCTACTATCCTGATTTAATGGCAAATTCAAACCAAACCCAGTAAGTTTTTACCCAGTCAAAAACCTGCTGATCAGATCATAAAAAAGGGAGTTTTTGTGTTACCCATTGATTTACCCTCTAAAGTCTGCCCATTATTCTCGGGGTGGAAGGCAGAGGAGAAGGAAAAGGTGATACCCAGAGCCTTGCAAAGGGCTCCCCAAAAAATTTGAGAAACGAACTAAACCCCCTCTGTCCAAACAATATTTTCTGGTAAACCATGCAGTTTGACAATGTGTTTTTGGGATGAAGATTTCAGCCAGTTTTTTGGACGACGGCAACCCCCTTAACGGAACAAGATGGCACATTTTACTGAACCTTTAAACTACCACCCAAAAAACCATTTTGCCCTTTTGAAGGAGGAAGTTCCGTCATAAAATCCATGGAGAGTGGGTCCACGGACGTTCAGTACAGGTAGGGGGCAAAGTTCCCCAAAGGACATTCTGGGAACTTTTGCCCCGAGCGCAGACTTCACAAGATGCCACATAAGCCTCAAACATCACGAGGCAATGATGGCCACCATAATTACAAAAAATAAGCTTTTGTACCAGACACCCCAGGATGCCAATAACACAGAATCATGAAATTCTTTTAAAATTCGTAGCCGAAACTGAGTGGGACAAAGACCTTCGAAATAGGATAGTTAACAGGTCTCATCTCCTGGTGGGATTTAACCTCAGTGGCTAAGTCAGGGGAAATAGCTGAGACAACAGTCTCCTTGGGCAATATAGGTGCCGGATCCTCCTGAGATGCGTGGCTGGCACAGAAGCTTCTAGATAGAGCATCAGCCTTCACATATTTCGAACCGGTCTGTAAGTAACAACAAAGTTGAAGCGTGTAAAAAATAATGCCCAACGCGCCTGACGTGGATTTAACCTTTTAGCACTCTCTAAAAAGGCAAGATTTTATGATCATTAAGACCGTGACCTGATGCTGGCCACCCTCGAGGAAGGGGCGCCATTCCTAAAGGCCCACTTAATAGCCAACAACTCCCGGTCCCCAACATCATAATTCCTTTCAGTTTGAGGAAAATTAATGTGAAAAGAAGGCACAAGGGGCGAAGGTTAGTCATATTTGCGGACCCCTGAGACAAAAACCGCCCCTGCGCCATACTCGGAAGCATCAACCTCAACGACAAAGGTTTGCTGTGATCTGCTTGAACAACACAGGAGCTGATACAAAACACTGCTTAAGCTTCTCAAATGCATCTATGGCTTCAGGTTGCCAACTATTTAACTTCACCCCTTCTTAGTCATGTCAGTCAAGGCCGAACTAAGACAGAAAAATTACGAATAAATTTACTATAGTACTTATCAAACCCTAGGAACCGCTGCGGGGCCTTTCAGAGATGAAGGGCGACCCAATCGAGAAATGGCCTGAATTTTACTGGGGTTCCATACGAAATGAGTTAGAGTCAGATGTACCCAAGGAAAGGTACCTCCTGCACCCCGAAAAACAAATTTTTCAAGCTTGACAAACAAACTATTTTGCTTCAGGAAATTTTCAATTACCTGCCGTACGTGTTTAACGTGGGACACCAATCTCCCGAATAGATTAAAATGTCATCCAGGTAAACGCCCATACAACAACCAATGAGAACACGAAAACATCATTACCAGGTTCTGAAACACCGCGGAGCTTTAAAAACAACCCAAATGGAAATCACCAGATACTCAAAATGACCTTCAGGAGTGTTAAATGCGGTTTTTCCACTCATCCCTTCCCGGGATGCGGATGAGGTTATAGGCCCCTCTAAGGTCCAACTTGGAAAACCATTTTTGCTCCCGGGAAATTTGGTTGAACAATCCGGGATAAAGGGGTAAAGGGTATTTTTTTTTTACCGTTATTTTATTCGGTTCACGGTAAATCTATCATGGACGAGGCCTCCATCCTTTTTTTCCTACAAAAAAAACCCCTGAAACCCATGGGAGAAAACCGAAGGTCAGATATGACCCTTCTGTAAGCTTTCTGCAATATATTTTTCATTTCTAGTCTCCTCGGGACCAGACAGATTATATAGCCTCCCCTTGGGAAACCTTACTCCGGGCAATAGGTCAATGGCACAGTCGTAAGATCTATGACGGGGTAGTATCTCCGACTGTTCTGAGAAAATACTGCAGCAAAGTCACGATAAAAACAGGAATCTGCTCCACCTCAGTATTCCCCCAGAAATGGTAGGGAACTTCTGTCAACACACCATTGTCCCCACTTGACTAATTCACCTGAATTCCATCAAACACTGGTTATGTTTCTGAAGCCAGGGCAGCCCCCAAAACCACAACAGCGGGCAGCCCCTCCATGATAAATAGAGTACACTTTTCAGTATTATGGATCCGACCACCATCTCCAGCTCAGGAGTACAATGTTTTGGGTTGTGCCCCGAGCTAGTGGAGTGGAGTCAATAACCACTACCCGTAAAAGACTCAGATATCGGTCTCCAAGGTAGGCCTAAACGTTTGAAAGAAAGACGCATCAACAAAATTAGAAGCTGATCCAGAATCCACAAACGCACCCCCCCGAACCAACAGCAACAAGTATGAATCTTAACTGGTAGCAGCAATTTTTTGGATATGATAGGAAATACCCCGCTCGCCTAGGTGATCTTCCTGCGACCCCACCTAGGCGCGGAAATTTTTCTGGCCTGGTCTTCCGATTGGAGCACTCTCGAATGCCGTGTCCATCTTCGCCACAGAAGAAGCACCACCCCTGGGTGCGACGATTTTCCTACGGTCACTAGCAGCAGTCGCGAAGAAGCTCCCACTTGCATGAGCTCCTCTGGGTTTAAATCAGAAACAACGGTTTAGAGGGGACCATGGTGTGGACCACCGAGAGGAAACCTTTTCCCGACGTCTCTCCCTAAAACGTTCTGTCCAGACGAACGGTAGTGCCATGGCCTCATCTAAAGTACCAAGCGTAGGGAAAAACCACCAACAAATCCTTCACATGGGCAGCTAACCCTAATCTAAACTGGCATCTGAGAGCTGGGTCATTCCACCCAACGGGAAAGCACCAGCAAGAAATTCAGAGCAAAATTCCTCCACCCGTCTTTTAACCCTGCCCCAAGGTGTCAGCTGAGCCTCGGCCACAGCTTCCCTAAACCAGGTCACAAAAGTACCCCTAAGGCGGGCAAAGAAGCTGTCCACAAAGACAGTTCTGGCGACTCAGGGGATAACGAAAATGCCCACTCCTGGGGGGGACCCTGAAGTAGGAACATAACCATTCCCACTCTTTCTCCTTATTGCCCGAGGTAGTGGCGGAAACCTAAAAACAGGCGACATCCCTCTCTAAATGCTAAAAAGGCCTTCCTGGGTTCCTGAGAACCTGTCAGGCAACTGATAGGGGGCTCCACAGGAGGGGAAGGAATGCAGGGACACTCTGCCTTGGGGTAAGATTCCTGCTGTTCTAAATCTCAAACGCCAGATCCTGGACTACCTGGGTTTGCCCCTGCATCTGTTCTACCATAGCTGTCATGGGGTTCATAGTGGGGTAGAGCCATAACGGTTTCGACCTGCGATAATGTCACGTCAAGGGAGGTACAGTGAGCCCTGACTGGAACCCAGCCCACTGTCCCTGCCTACTTGACTGCGCCCTAGGCGGCAGACGGCAACGGCGAAAAGTCCCCTGCGCTGCTAAATTTCTGGGGCCGCAGAAGGAAAAATTTTCAGAATCCGGGTCAAACCAAATCAGGAACGCCAAGCCACAAATCAGAACCAGAGGAAAAACGTAAACAAGCCCAGGGCAAACACAACGGAGCGAGGTACAAAATCAGGAGACAAGCCGGGTCAGGAGAACAAGCTGAGGTCAGGTACACAGGTAAACAGACAACAAACAATAGCCCAGGTAGCAAGGCAGCCAGGAAATATCGCAGGCGCAGCACTCAGCTAGCAGGGAGTTTAAATGTGATCCCCAGATACCGCCCCTGTAGCTGATTGGAACGGCCTCCGGGTCCTCCCATTGGCTGGTGTGACTCGCCTCGTGTCAGGAGTGGCTGGGCATCTGTCACTCACACAGCTCCCAGCAGACTGTCTATCAGGGTGGGTCGCTGATCAGCTGCTGCAGACTCTTCCTCCCTGCAAGCCGAGCGCTGCCCAGCCCTGACAAAAATGTTTAATGTACACCACATTTTTGTGATAAAGGTTACTATTAAAGAGAACTGTCTCCGTTTAGGACTCTTTGTATGCAAATGAAGAGTTTTCTAATGGACTTTCTAAAACCTCTGTAAGATAATTAAAATATAAATTGTAACTGTGCTTAGTGTTTCAATTTTCTAATTAACATACAGTTTATTAATAATTATGGATTTTATCTAAAATAAAGGCTCACTTTGCTCATAAGTGTTTATTATATATCTGCATAATCATCTATATTGCATTCCTCAGGCAGATTATGAAGTGGGCTTTATTTATCCAGCATCCAAATGACAGTGTGGAGTGTAATATCTGTATTAATTAGTAGTATTCTCTCCTTGTAAGCAACATTTATCGGTGTTACTATATGAACAGAAATAACAGAAATATTTTTGTATGCACTATCAATGGACTTACATGAACAATTCATATCTGCACCAAAAATATTTACTCTAAGGGCGACATGTATGAAGCTCGCCGCGCCGCAGCGCACGTTTTCGCCCGATTTCAAGCGAAAGCTGCACCTCAAAGATTCGGCGCCCGAGGAGGTTGCGTCCATACATGCGTGTAAAGTCCGCCAAAGCCTCGCCAGTGTGTGGGCGCAGGCGGCCTGCGCAGAAGACTGCGCCAAAAAGTATTCCGAATCGAAGGCTGGAAATGAGCGAAATGAGCGAAAAATCATTGAACATTTCCGTGCAGCATGGAGTATGAATCAAAAAATCGCTTTTATTACGTGTAAAACATAATCTGAAAAAGAGGTCAAACCTACAAAAAAAATACATAAATAAAATCACTTTCCAAAAATCAAGAACGGCGCTACATCAGGAATTTGGCTATTGGAAATTGCCGGGAAAAAACAGTAATTCCCAAAATTCTGTAAAACTCTTCTCATTGGTCGGCAGAAACCAGCCAATCAGAATAGGAGCGACAGTGAACCATTAAAACCTATGGAGAAGTATTGACCAATCAAAATTTAAAGGCAGGACAGTTCAAAGTACAGTAAAAATGCAAAAAAGAGCTAATTGGTTGAAGTAGCGGGAGCTTGGCAATCCTGGGCCCCCCAGAATAGGAGCGACCGTGACCCATTATAACCTATGGAGAAGTATTGACCAATCAAATTCAAAGGGGGGACAGTTCAAAATACAGTAAAAAGGCAGAAAAGAGCTGATTGGTTGAGCTAGCGGGGGCTTGGCTATCCCGGCCAATCAGAGCGCGAGCTACTTTCTCCCATTGTAGTCTATGGACAGATCGGGGCACTGAAATCTCAGCGCCGTGAGGCATGCAGTATTAGTAAATAAATCATTTTTATTAAGTGTAAAACATTATCTGTAAAAGAGCTGAAACCTTCTATAAACATACAGAAATAAAATCACTAACAACGCGTTTGTCGCCGAGAACGGCGCAACATCAGGAATTGGGATATTCGAAATTGCCGGGAAATACAGTAATTAAAATTCTTCAAGCTCTTCTCATTGGTCGGCAAAAACCAACCAATCAGAATAGGAGCGACAGGGACCTATTATAAGCTATGGAGAAGTATGGACCAATCACATGAAAAGGTGGGACAGTTCAAAATACAGTAAAAATGCAGAAAAGAGAATATGGGGGTAACGAAAATAAACAAATAAAAATGAACTCAATGAATTAATTTTTATTTCCTTATTTTCGTTACACTCATATTATTGTTAACCCCTTCACGACCCTGGGCGTATGAGTACGTCCCAGGGCCGCTAAGGGGCTTTGCAGGGGGATCGCTCCGCGACCCCCCCGCACAGCCACCAGGTGTTAGCGGCTAACACCCGGCAGTAACAGCGCCGGCGGGTGGCTCCGCCCGCTGGCACTGTTCTACCCATCAGACACCGCGGCAAAGATGGCCGCGGCGTCTGAATGAACGCCGATCGGTGCCGCGCACCGATCGGTACGGTCATCGGCACCGATCCGACGATCGGGCATGGTGGTGGGGAGCCTTGTGAAGGCTCCCGTCACTTACCCTGGCCGGTTTGCCCCACTTCCGTCCGCAGACAGGAAGTGGGGAAACCGCCATCTTTGTACACCCTAATGCATTGCCTATGCAATGCATTAGGTTGTATTAACAATAGCACCCCCTAGTGGTCAAGCACCATAGGGGGACTAAATGTTACAGTAAAAAAAAATAAAAAATAAAGTTTTAAAGTACAAAAAAAAAAAGTACACTTCATCCCACAAACAATGCACCCTCACTGACGTCCGTAGGTGTTAGTACAAACAAGTTATTGGTCGCACAAACTGGCGCCGCGGCGCAAATGTCAAAAATAGAAAATGTTTGGAATTTTTTTACGGTACCAAAACATAACGGAAACCCTACATGTTTGGTATTGCCAGATGCATAACAACCTGTAGAATACTGATAACACAGTATATTTACCGAAGATTGAACGCCGTAAAAGCAAATCACCCAGAAACATGGCGAAAATACGGTTTTTTTTCACAATTTGTCCCACTTGGAATTTTTTTGCGGTTTCCTAGTATATTCTATAGTATAGTGAATAACACCATTAGAAAGTACATCTTGTCCCGCAAAATAAAAGCCCTCATGTGTCTATGTAGGTGGAAAAATAAAAAAGTTATGGCTTTCAGAAGGCGAGGATGGAAAAACGAACGTGTCACAAATGAAACCCCCCGGGTCCTGAAGGGGTTAATTAACGAAAATAAAGAAATAAAAATTAACTAATTGAATTCATTTTTATTTGTTTATTTTCGTTCCCCCCATATTCTTGTTCATTTTATATACACATCGGTACAACTTAATGAGTGTTATCTTTTGATTTCTGCCATGTACAGTTTTATTATAGATTACATTAGAAAACCCACAAGAGCATCGCTCGCTCTCCCATTGGTCCAAATAACCGCGCCTCTTTTAACTTAGCCAATCAAAAACAGAGCTCGCTCTGCATTTCTTTTCCCCATAGAACTCTATGAGATAAGTAGCTCACCCGCTGATTGGCTAAGCTGGACGAGCCCCTCTTCCCCCAAACAATCACAGTACTAGAATATTTCCCATAGACAGTAATAACTTTTAGGGTGCCCTTCTATCGTGCCCTTCTTTCTCCATTCAAAATAGACACACTACATATGATTGGTGGATTCATATCTGCTGCCTGGGCTCAACCAATCAGCTCTTTTCTGCTTTTTTACTGTATTTTGAACTGTCCCTCCTTTTCATTTGATTGGTCAATAATTCTCCATAGGTTATAATGGTTCACTGTCGCTCCTATTCTGATTGGTTGGTTTCTGTCGACCAATGAGAAGAGCTTAAAGTATTTGAATTACTGTATTTTCCGGCAATTCTCTATATCCCAATTCCTGATGTAGCGCCGGTGACGGCGACAAACACGATGTTAGGGATTTTATTGATTTATGTTTATAGAAGGTTTCATCTCTTTTTCAGATCATTTTTTACACCTAATAAAAATGATTTTTTTAATCATACTCCATGCCGCACGGCGCTGAGAGCCGAGATTTCATTGCCCCGATCTGGCCATAGACTACAATGGGACAAAGTAGCTCACGCTCTGATTGGCCGAGATAGCCAAGCCCCTGCTAGCTCAACCAATCAGCTCTTTTCTGCATTTTTACTGTATTTTGAACTGTCCCGCCTTTGAATTTGATTGGTCAATACTTCTCCATAGGTTAGAATGGGTCCCTGTCGCTCCTATTCTGATTGGCCAGGATTGCCAAGCCCCTGCTAGCTCAACCAATCAGCTCTTTTCTGCCTTTTTACTGTATTTTGAACTGTCCCGCCTTTGAATTTGATTGGTCAATATTTCTCCATAGGTTGGAATGGGTCACTGTCGCTCCTATTCAGATTGGCTGGTTTCTTCCGACCAATGAGAAGTGCTTACAGAATTTGAAATACTGAATTTCCCGGCAATTTCCAAGATACTAGTTCCTAATGTTGCGCCGTTCCAGATTTTTGGAAAGTGATTTTTTTTAATGGTTTTTTTTTTTTTGAAGGTTTGTGCTCTTTTTCTGATAATGTTTTACAGCTAATAAAAGCGATTTTTTTGGAATCATACTCCATGCCTCACGGAGCTGAGAGCCGAGATTTCTTTTGCGATCTTCTATATGTTTTCTCTCATGTTACGTTCTAGCTTCATTTCGCCTCCTCCGGCTCATTTAGACCAACTTCAACTAGGTCCGACTGTCGGAGCTGGCGAGCGCTGCAATGCGCCACACTTTTCTGACTCGCGATCATACATGCCTCGGAGTATACGAATGAGCTGCGTCCCGCCCCAGAATGCCCACACCGCGCCCATTACACGCCCCTTCATGTGAGGCGCATCCGAAAGTGGCGAAGGCTGCGCCTAACATCGCATCCGACAGGGGATTTGGATCGGTGAGGCGCCGTTTTCGCCAGATCATACATGTCGCCCTAAGAGAACACTTTGTGTTGTATTGAATGGTGCCTGCTGTTTCTATTTTTGTGCTATTTTTTTTTGCTATATTTGGTATTCTTCTTCTCATAGGTTTATACATATTTTATGTTTTATTGTCACACAAATATTTTCCAACATGATTAAAGAGCTCTAAGCAACTGTTCATGAACAAAAGTTATTACAAGCAATTCCTCTGGCTTATATTTATTGTAGGTGTTTTAATCATATGGTAGGTTAGTTTCTGGAAAAAAAAAATCAAAGTCATGAACGATAAATTAATTCAAAGTATATATATATATATATATATATATATATAAACAAATATATATATATATGGGTTAAGGGTAATTTCAGCTTTGTATGAGTCAGACCCTTTTATAGTAGTTTCAAACTGACACACAGAGAGCCTGGTTGCCTAGAAAACTGTATGATGCCAGAAGACTTTTCTCAATAACCTTTAAGAAACAGGTAACAATGCAAATGTAATAATTTCTGGTATACATAAAACAAAACTCAAAACAAGTTCAACAGAAAACCACAGCAAATAAAATACAAGGTTTATTGTTAATCTATAAACACGTAATAGTTAAAAATTGTCACCCATAAAAAATATATGCTCAACTAACATTTTGACCTATGACCAATTTATGTAGAGAAGACTTTCCTGCAAAGTAACCGAAATTACCCAGTGGTTTAGACATTCCTCACTTTCCAAATCTAATGTAGTGTCATTAAAATTATTAATACTGTGTCAAGGATTCTGAAAATGGGTGCCATAAGTTTAGTGATATGTTAAAAATTTCCTTTGCCTCCAAACTTAGTATATGGTAAAAAAACTGGCAAAATAAATGTTATGAATCTGTGTACATTCTAAAAAACTCAATAAGATCTAAAAGTAAAATATTACAGATTTGTATTCTCCTTGTAGTCAATACAGGCATATTATGAATCCATATTTCTAAATTTAAAAGGGTTTTCTCACCTCAGCGTTTTAAAGGCTTCTCAGCAGTTTTCCAACCTCTGATTCTGAAATAAGGGGTGGGTTTCTCCTCACAGTAGGGTATAATTGTACTCTCTGAAGACACCCCCCTGCTTCATTCTGTGTGAGTAGTGGGAGGAAGAGGTTTTCAGCTCTCCATACGGCCTGCAATGGTAAGCATGTCTGAAGAGCTGTGATAACCATCTTCCTCCAAGGCTCCAAAGACAATCATTGGAAGTGGAACAGCTAACAATCCAAATCTGATCCTTTATCGATTCATGATATGCAGCTGCTCTCACTTCTGTGCTCTTCAGCCAGGTCTACATCTGTGTGTATCATCATGGCTTCAGCATGCTGATCACTGCTACTGCTCTATATATATATAAAGTTGTGCTCAAAAGTTTACATACCCCGGCAGAATTTTTGCTTTCTTGGCCTTTTTTTAGAGAATATGAATGATAACACAAAAACTTTTTTTTCCACTCATGGTTAGTGGTTGGGTGAAGCCATTTATTGTCAAACTACTGTGTTTTCCCTTTTTAAATCATAATGACAACCAAATAAATCCAAATGACCCTGATCAAAAGTTCACATACCCTGGTGATTTTGAACTGATAACATGCACAGAAGTTGACAAAAATGGGTTTGAATGGCTACTAAAGGTAACATCCTCACCCGTGACCTGTTGTAATCGGTGTGTGTGCATAAAAGATGAGTGAGTTTCTGGGATCCAGACAGACTCTTGTATCTTTCATCCAGCCACTGACGTTTCTGGATTGTGAGTCACGGAGAAAGCAAAATATTTATCAACAGATCTATGAACTGTTGATAGTTGAACTGTATAAAGCAGGAAAGGGATACAAAAGGGATACAAAAAGATAGCCAAGAAATTGATAGTGTCAGTCAGCAGTGTTCAAACTGTGATTAACAAATGGAAAATCAGGGTCTCTGTAAAGATAAAACCACAACTGCCAGGAAAATTGTTTGGGATGCAAAGAAAAACCCACAAATAACATCAGCTGAAATACAAGACTCTCTGAAAACTAGCGTTGTGGCTGTTTCAAAATGCACAAAAAGGAGGCACTTGAAGAAAAATGGGCTGCATGGTCGAGTCGCCAGAAGAAAGCCATTACTGCATAAATGCCACAAAGTATCTCACCTGCAATAAGCCAAACAGCACAGAGACAAGCCTCAGAACTTCTGGAACAAGGTAATTTGGAGTGATAAGACCAAAATCAAACTTTTGGCCACAACCATAAACGTTACATTTGGAGAGGTGTCAGCAAAGCCTATGATGAGAGGAACATCATTCCTACTGTAAAGCACCGAGGTGGATCACTGATGTTTTGGGGATGTGTGTGCTACAAAGGCACAGGAAACTTGGTCAAGGTTTAAGGAAAGATGATTGCAGCACGTTATCAGCAAATACTGGAGGCAAATTTGCACTCATCAGCCCGTAAGCTGCGCATGGGATGTACTTGGATGTTCCAACATGACAATGATCTAAAACACAAGGCCAAGTCGACCTGTCATTGGATACAGCAGAACAAAGTGAAGGTTCTGGAGTGGCCATCTCAGTCTCCTGACCTCAATATCATTGAGCCACTCTGGGGAGATGTCAAGGGCGCAGTTCATTCTACAGTCCTACATTAATGAATTGATAAAATCACATCCTTAATAATGGAATCAACAATAGCCATTTATAAGATACTTTAAATTTGAATTTAAGCAAGAACATAAACAGAAAAACTTATTTGGTATAAAACCAAATTACTCAACTCCAACATTACATTTAGGGCGACATGTACCAATACGAATTTACCATTGTTGTGGTGTATTTTGCGCCAAAAAAACTGTTGACGCACTATTCTCTATGTAAAGTAACTGTAATATACCAAAACTAGGCACATTATATGCCAGGCACGACACATTTGAATGCGCCTTAAGTAGGCGCATTAAATAAACTAGCGATGATATACTGTGCGCCTAAATTATGCAATGTGCCTAGATAGGCGCATCAATTTTACTATGGAAGGTATACTGCATGCCAGATTTTTGACAGGTTTGTTCATTCACTCGCACTTTACACTGATTTAACGCGCCTTAAAACTGCTGTAATGGTGCCCTTAGCTTCTAAATTTTATGCCACTCCTGCATCTTCAAAGTCAAAATTCAGAGACTGTTAAAAAAAATCAATAGTTCTGGTATAAGACTATATCTTACAAACAACAGTTTGTCAATATAATATAGGCAAAAGTCATTAAAATTGACCTGGAGGAATTTGTATGTAAATAAATTTAACAACTAATCAAAATAGTATTGCTTTCCTAAAACAGTATTTGTGCAAATGCTTTGACAGCACAGAAGAAAGGGTGCACTATTTTTTCTTGTTAATAAATTATGACAATTGGCAGTCATATTTTTTATTCCACCTTTAGTCATTCTGATTTGGGGACAATATTGAAATTTAAAAACAAAGTATAAGAATCCATCTATTAGTAGTCTATGACAATAATCTGGTATATGCCTGCAAATTAATAGCAAACTATAAAAATAATACATTGATATCATACTGCCATAAATGGCAATGAGTTATTGTATCTCAGATTCCCAAAAAAGGGACTTTAAAAACAAAGATGCGAAATGTCAAATTTGTCTTGAGTTTAATAACTGAATATCACTTATCTTCTATTTTCATTATCCTTCATATATTTGCTTGACTGTTCTGGATCCATTATAATGACATAGCAAATAAGATGACATACATTCTCTATTAAATACACCTTTACTTAAGCTGTACATTTTTCTGCGCTGTTAAAACAAAGAAAATGATGAATGAAACCGAATGTTACATGTGGACAAATCCTTCTTAAAATGAAACTGTGCTAACAATTAACTGACCGCCAAAGGTCGAGTTTCTTCAACCACTAGCAGTCAATTCTCATAGCCAAGGAAAACCTTTAAGAGACACTCAACTGTATTATTACATGGCTGCCACTAAAATGAGCCCACCATAGTAGGTGCCAATCCAAGCAGTGACCCAGGGCTCTAGCCAGTAGAAGGAAAAGAAGGATTAGAAGAACTCCAAGTAATGACCTCAATACACTCTAGTATTCATAACTCTAATGATGCCAGATGCACAAAACAGGTTGTTTGTCAACATTATTATTTTTATACAGCTGAGAAAATCAATGAACTATTCATGCTCACTAGAGATAAAACTGTGTAGGTAAATAGATGATGACTAGAAAACAAGAACATTAAAACAGTTTGACCAATCAAAATATAGACAAATGGATAGCTAGAGTGTACAACTGTAGTTTTTACATCAGGCGTGCTCTAGGGAAAATTAATGCAACAAATTATGAACTGGAGTAGCCTATGTATATACAGTGGGTTACAAAAGTATTCAAACCTTTTGAACTGTTCCTCATCTTTAAACATTACAGCCACAAATTTAAATGTATTTTATTGATTATTTTATGTGATAGAGCAACACAAAGTAGCAACTATTTGTGAAACGTAAAGAACATGATACAGGCTTTTTCAAATTTTTACAAATTGAAAAACTGAAAAGAGTGGCATGAAGATGCATTCAGCTCCCTTGTGTCAATAATTTGTAGGACCACCTTTAGCTGCAATGACAGCTACAGCCTGTTGGGGTATGCCTCTACCAGCTTTGCATATCTGGAGGGTGGAATTTATGCCAATTCTTCTTTGCAAAATATTTCTGTGTCAAATTAGTTTGCAACTTTTGTGAACAGCAATTTTTAGGTCATGTCAAAGATTCTCAATGGGAACTAAGTTTGGAATTTGTACCAATATGAAGTATAATGACTCTCCAATAATTACCATATAAAGATATTTATTCCCAAAAATACATTGTAAATACAAAAAAATCTGCTATCACAACTGAAACAACCTTAAAAACATTTAAAAACACAAAATACCCCTCAATACAAATATTGGTGACACATCCCTCACCCAAAGTTAACAGACAGTAAATTGGAAAGATGCATAATAAATATACACATAACAGATCAAGTGATCAAAAATACAAAAATGCACCAAGCCTCTTGAGAAAGCTGCCGGCGAAACGCGCATCGAGGCTAATACCCTCCTTGGTGACATATCCACCACTTTGGTAATAAATTGAAATTTAGGTTTTTCTATTTTTATCATACATTTTTTTTTTTTTTTTTTTTTTGGTTTGGTGCATTTTTGTATCTTTGATCACTTGATCTGTTATGTGTATATTTATTATGCATCTTTCCAATTTACTGTCTGTTAACTTTGGGTGAGGGATGTGTCACCAATATTTGTATTGGGGGGTATTTTGTGTTTTTAAATGCTTTTTAAGGTTGTTTCAGTTGTGATAGCTGAATTTTTTGTATTTATAATGTATTTTTTGGAATAAAAATCTTTATATGGTAATTATTGGAGAGTCATTATACTTCATATTGGTACATGTTGTTTATGGTATGGTGACTTATACTCATGTTTAGACCAGTTTTTGAATTGGTATTGTAAGTTTGGAATTTGACTAGGTCATTTTAAAACAATATGAACATGCTTTAATTTAAACCTTTCCATTGTAACTTTGGTTGTATGTTTAGGGTCATTGTCCTGGTGGAAAGTGAACCTGTGCCAGAGTATCAAGACTTTTGCAGCCTCCAACAGGTTTTCCTCCAGGATTGCCCTGTATTTAGCTCCATCCATCTTCCCATAAACTTTGACCAGTTTACCAGTCCCTGCTGAAGCAAAGCATCCCCACAGTCCCCACAGTATGATGCTGCCACCATCATGCTTCATGGTGGAGATAGTGTGTTTAAGGTAATGTGCAGTATTGGCTTTCCTCCACATATAGCATTTAGCAATTAGGCCAAAACACCAATTTCAGTATTATCTGACAAGAGCACCATCTTCTATATGCTTGATGTGTCTCCTACATAATTTTTTGCACACTGCAAATGGAACTTCCTATAGCTTGCTTTCAAAAAGGGCTTTCTTCTTTCCACCCTTCTATAAAGGCCGGATCTGTGGAGTACATGAATAATAGTTGTCCTGTGGACAGATTCTCCCACTTGAGCTGTGGATCTATACAGCTCCATCAGATTGACCCTTGGCCTCTTGGCTGCATCTCTAATTAGTGCTCTCTTTGTCAAGACTGTTAGTTTAGCTGAATGGCCATGTCTTGTTAGGTTAGCACTTGTGCCATGCTCCTATTTACAGATGATGGATTGAATAGTGCTATGTGAGATGTTCAGAGCTTGTCTATTTTTAATCTAACTGTGCAATACACTTTGCTACAACTTTATCCCTGAGTTGGATGGTGTGTCCGATGGTTTTCATGATGCTGTGTGTTCACCAATGTTCTTTAACAAACCTATAAGACCTCCACAAAACAGCTGTAGTTAAACTGAGAATAAATTTTACACAGATCTTTTTGATAATTAGATGACTTCTAAAGGCAATTGGTCAGACTGGAGTTTATTTAGCGGTATCAAAGTGATGGGGGCTGAATACATATGCATGTCCCCCTTTTCTGTTTCTTAATTTGGAAACATTTGGAAAAAGCATGTATCATTTTCTTTACACTTCAAGGATTCATTTGGATCGGAAACACGTTAGTGGTGATGAACGCTATGTGTTTTACTGTCCTGTAACTTCAACGTTGGAATAAAACTTTGTGGAATACGTTATCCGCTGGAATATCCGTATTTGTTAAGATACATTTAAGGTTCTCGCTTTAATGTTTAAAAGTGAGGAACAGTTCAAGGGTTATTAATACTTTTGCAACCCACTGTATACTCCCTTTCAAACTTTTGGCAGCACATTTACGTGAGAAC
This sequence comes from Phyllomedusa bahiana, assembly GCA_025379985.1. Lineage (NCBI taxonomy): Eukaryota > Metazoa > Chordata > Amphibia > Anura > Hylidae > Phyllomedusa > Phyllomedusa bahiana. The sequence goes on along the minus strand of JAODAL010001183.1, from coordinate 168,057 downwards.
ACTCAGTACACGAACGGCTTAAAAACATTATGAATTATTCTTCTTGAATGTTAAGTGGAGCTAATTTTAGGTATGACACTATGAAGTTCACTGATCACATTATTTATGCATATATTTTAAAATTATTGTCTACTCAAGCAACAAATGTACACATTTATGTTATATTTTATGAGGTATTATCATGTGTAATGGGAGGTTAATATGACCCCAAATGTCCCTAATGACTAAAACGCTTCCGTAACAGTTAGCTTTTTAACCTGATGTTCAGTTTCAGCTTTGTAGGGTAAGCAGATGAAGATGAGTCATGAACAAAGCCTTTTTATGTTTCACAAATATGATTAAAGGCTAGACCCATGAAATATATTTTGAACAATTGTTTTAATTCACAATGCTAGACAATTTAGCTTCTGTAATAATTTCAGAATGATGGCATATTTTCTGGAGTGTGTATTTATAATTTAGTGCATGTCTGATGTATCTATGTAGTTTAAAGTCTCAGTCACGGTTATGGTTCATGTAATTACAAGTGTTAAAATGTTGTACAGTAGGAAAAATCTGTACAAGCACAATACCATATTTATATGTTGATGTCTATTATTTAAAACTTGTTCTATAAAGCTAAAATAATTTAAAATGTTTATGTGTTTGACGTTCTTACATGTCATCAATCAAAGCAGTAAATAACTGGTAATAGGGGATTACAACATTAAGCTATTATTTAAATTAGTGATCAAATGTTAACAGTAGTAAAGGAAAACATTTCCAATGGGAAGTGACAGGAAAGGCCTCTAGTGGCATACAATTATTTAGTGATTCAGGGGTATCCTACTGCTCTCATGTCCCTCCAAAAATCCACCTCTAACTTTGAGCCATGGATTGAATTACTTCATGTAATTTACTAGACGGTAGGAAGATGCTTCTAAGGTAGATGCCTTCTTTCTTTTACGTGGTACGTTATCTGCTTTTAAGCAGCATACTAAATCATGACAGGGTGCCTGCTCAACAACTAAACCTGTTGAAATAAATATGAAAAGCAATTTGGCTAAACTATTCTGTTACCAACTGGGAATTATTCATTTCAAAGACTAATTAAGAATAATAATAAGAAGAGATCACCATGAAATGAAGCTAAGCTTCCTCATGAGGCATGGTGTTTTAGTGCCATATTACTTATATTCATCTATGAGCCTTATTGAATATAAATGAGAATTGCAAATGCTTAAATGTCTGTTACCACCACAGATTTCAATGGCATATAGACAAGATTTGCCATCAAAATCTGATAGGTGCGGGTTCCACCTCTGGGGCCGGCACCTATTTCAGGAAGGACCCCTTATCAGACTTTGATGGCATATCCTACTGATATACCATTCAAATCTATGGTGGAAACACCACTTTAAGGCTTATGCATGGATAGGTTACATTTCACAGTATTATTTTAAGCACTTGAAATATTTGTATGCACATGAGCATGTGTGGATATAAACGTGCATGCTAAATGCAGGTTGCAAGCCTTTGGATAAATACTACAGTGGTACCCAAACCATGGCACTTTTCAACCAAAAGGTAAATATACTTAACAGTATGCAATGTATTTTTACATCTAATGCTAATTGCAACTTCATAGCATTCCTCTACATTTATTCCATGCTTGTTATTATAGATTTTCTCTTGCTTTTTACATACACCTTTATGTGTGTAACAAAAACAATGATCAGTCTTTAAAGGACCAGTCCATTTTTTCCTTTAGTTCATTCAAAATTGCTTTTAGGTACACACTAGTGCCAATTATTTTGTTTACCTGCAACTGAATACAGGATTTCAAATTGCTGCAACTGGGAATTGTGACCTGTACTTTGAATTGCTGAAACACACAGCATGGTTCAGTGACCCAAAAGTGACCTCTCTATGATTTTCTCTGAGAGAAAGTCTCATAGGAATGCATAGAGAGACAGACTTGAAAAGCACAAGTGTCTATTAGCAACTTAGAGAGTAGGTCACATGACCCAATAAAAGATTAGTGCATGAGTGAGAAGTTTTATATTCAACTGCAGGTAAGTAAAATTACTAGCACTACTGCGTATCTAAAAGTATTTTCTAATAAACTATGGGCAGCAAAACCCTAGAGTAGTCCTCTAAAGTTCTGACACTCAAAAAAGAAAATGTATGCAAGTGCAGTCAATGGTGTAAGGTGTCTAAAGGTGTTTATGCTGATTAAAAACTTGAGTTGAACATAACATTCATACAACATAACATGGTCAAATATAGGATATTTTTACGGAGGATCACCTAGTATATGGACCTTAATATTTTCATTTGTAAGTTCGTATATATCTTCCTTGGTATCAACTGTTTTAGACTTAAAATTATATCAATACACTCGTGTAAATTAACTGCAGTTCCCATTATTCCAAGCAATTTCCTCCTGTCGTTCTGCTTTACCCCTTAAATGATTGTGATTGGGTTTTGCCAAAGAAACAGCAATGGTTCACAAAATGCTTTCCATTCTAGCACTTCTGATGTTATATCCTTAGAAATCTATTTCATTAACGTTTACCTCTCATTCTGCATTACAATTACTTTCAGTAATTACTACCTGTGGTGGATTACATTAGCTTGTATTGAGATGCATCTACGAAAATTCCATCTCAAAGCAATTACATAGTCACATAAGTGTGCAATTATCTTTTGCTTTTTTTCTCTTTCTTTAAATCTTACATTGTCACTGCATTGCAAAACAGAAAATGTATAAATTGTATGGAAATCATTATGAACTCAGTGACCAGCCATTAAAACTATTGTACAAAGAATGTGGAAAACTGTGAACACTATTATATAATAACATGTATGGTTTTAATAACAGTGAAACTTTAGAAGTTTACTGTTTCAACTGCTGTCATCTCTATAGAGACGCATTGCGGATTTTGACTGTGATAAACAAGAAAAACCAACATACAGCAAAAGTGTACCTGTTCCTTGTCTGCAGCAGAATAGAAATCACAAAAATCTACAGAAGCGCAGTATAATAAAACTTAATTTAAGTTTAATAATAACATTTTAGAATAAAATATCTACAAACAAGTGCTCATATGATGCAATATTGCTACATGCAATTATTATAGTTCCTCTCATCACACTGTCAGTCACATGATTGTTGGTGCAATAGAAGAGCTGGCATCTATAAATTTCAGGTTCTGAAATACTTAGTCTTGCACTTAATTGATGCAAAATATATTAACTTTATATTTAAAGGGGTTTTCTGACTACAAAGATTAGCTTTCATCATGTAGAGACAGGTAATTGAAGACTTTTTTCACATACATTAGTCTTTTGATTTTACCTTGGTCATGAGATAAGAGAGATTTTACCTGCTATGAGTGCAGTCAGGTTTCTCTGGTTAGGGCCATATCTTATTTCCTGGTTAGACAGAGAGCGGGGGGTGGCATCATCATGGAGGGAGCTCATTCAAGAGAAGACTCATTATCTCTAACAGGATTAACTTTTGATTACATATAAACAATTGTTTTCACTCCTTGGAGCACTTATAGCTTTTTTTACTTAAGATTAAATCTTCTGCACTTACATATTTGTAATGTCTCAGCTTCTTCTCTTACCCAGTCTCGACTTGCTATATTACACTTGGATATATTTAAAATCAGAGTATACTACATGCCCTTGGTTAACTATGAATGGTGGTAGGAATTTTAAATCCAGGTGTTTTTTTTATTTATAAAAACACTTGTTTATTTGTATTTTTGTCCTGAGATTTGATCATTTAAATGAAAAGCAAAATTTTATTATACTACACAGTTTGGGATTTTTGGAATATTGTGCCAGTGCAATAATGTCATACATGTAATATAATAACTGTATCATCAAAGAGAATGTATCACTTTATTAGCTTTTACTAACTAAACCTGTATAGTGAAATATATCCTTTATTTCTAATCTGTCCATAGATTTGGGATCTAGGATGTAATTTCCATTGCTTTACCACTATGGGATATCATGGTGCTAGAACAAGGATCTTCAGAGGCAATTTCAATTGCACATGGATATTTTATTTTTAAATGAGGAAAAAATGGATAACATGTTTCATCTGATACTGGACTTCATCAGGTCCACTTTTTCTAATCTGTTTTTTTATGTCTAATTATATTCTTTATTATATTTTTAACTGTTTTATTTGCATGCTTATGGTGACAGCCAAGTTGTCTTAAAGGCGTTTTGCCACGATCTCATTTCATACCTCCTGCATCCAGCTCTTCAGCTGTTTGTGCTCAGAAGGAGGCGTGTGTGAATTGTTTGAATTGCATATCATGTGACCCATCAGGATGACATCACCATGCCTTTCCTCTAGTGAAAGAAAGGTATGTTTATGTGTAGAACTGTAAGTAGCTGTCTGAGAGGAGAGGTGATGTCTGAGCATGCGCAACCAGGACTGAGAAGCACTCAGCTCTGGTTGTATCCCCTGGAGACCAGCTGTAAACAATGGATAACTAAAGGAGCAGCTAAGACAAAAACAGTGCAGAATTTTTAATAATGATGAATGGTGAAAATGTTTATTATTTAATTTATAAACTTCCCACCTCAATTTTACTTCGTGGCAAAACCCCTTTAACTGTTGCTTTAAGCTGTGACAAGCATCTAAGATTTACTTTATAAAAGGCACCTACACACATAAAAAGATAAAAAAAAATAACCAAAGACTTCTATGGAAGTTTGCTGTAGGCATGTGTGAGACTGGTCCCGAGAACAGGAGATGAATGCTACCCATCACATGTTATCCATAACAGATCCTCTGTTATCTTCGATCAGCTTAATAAGAGAGGTGTTACGTTACATAAAAATCTTCACCTGTGATGACAATAAAGGACTACATGTATGAACAGGTCTATGGCAGAAGTCTGGTGTTTTTTCAGCCCGACATCTAGCAATGAATTTAAAACTCTTGCACTCCAATATTAGGCGCATTACAGAGCGCCTGCAGCACTTTGAAATGCTCCTGATTTTGGGGCACGTATGGGAGGCGGGGTGTACTAGAACCGTACGAAGCTATAGATTTATAGCTTCAGTACGGCAATTCCAGGTGCATTACTGCTGAAAAAAGTAAATAATTTTCTAAGTGGTTTACCTGAACCAGAATTGACATTTATGCGCTAGAATGTGCTTGATTTATGACCTGCAGTAGAGCGGGTTCATAAATCAGGCGCATTTTACACTTTGAATATGCGCATACAAAATGGCGTCTAAACGCCATTAATCGTCGCCCAAAGTCTCTGCTGGAAAAGAATATCACTAACACAGAATGGGAAAAAGAGTCAGTCAAGAGTAAGAACTCCAAAATTTTATAACGTTTTTAATATAGAAAAGAAAATAAACATCACTAAAAACATAAACATTAATTTGCTACTCAAGAATGTAATCAAACAAATAGGTGATTCTATTTGGACTGTTTCTCTAGCAGAAGGAACATAAAACACAAGACATGTTCAAACATTTTTGAAGTTTCTCTGGACTTTAGATAAACATCTCCTGTTCTCATGTCAGAGTAATTAACAGACCTTATAACTTATTGTTTGATGCAAACTTTTGCCTAGTCCCTGTTCTTTAGGATGTGGAGGGGCAACAGGTGGGACAGCAGCGAAGATATGACATTTTGATATAATGTAACATAGTCAGTGTACAGCTCTTGTAAATTTAGTGCGCCTTCAAAATAAACACACAGCCATCAATTTCTAAACTGCTGGCAACAAAAGTGAGAGCACTCCTAAGTACAAATGGACAAATTGAGCAGCACGGTGTCCAAGACCATACAGCGGTTTAACAAGACAGGTTCCACTCAGAACAGGCTTTGTCATGGTCAACTAAAGATGTTGAGTGCAGGTGCTCAGCGTCAGATCTATATATGTAGATTTTGTCTTTTCAAAATAGACATATGAGTGCTGGCAGTATTGTTGAAGAGGTTAAAGGGGTAGGAGGTCAGCCTGTCAGTGCTCAGACCATACAATGTACAATGCATCAAATTGGTCTGCATGGCTGTCGTCCCAGAAAGAAGCCCTTTATAAAGATGATGCACAAGAAAGCCTGAAAACAGTTTGTTTAGGACAAGCAAACTAAGGACATGAGCTACTGGAACCATGTCCCGTGGTCTAATGAGACCAAAATTAATGTATGTGGTTCAGATGGTATCAAGCATGTGTGGCAGCAACCAGGTGAGGAGTACAAAGAGAAGTGTGCCTTGCCTATAGTGAAACATGGTGATGGGAGAGTCAAGGTTTGGGGCTGTATGAGTGCTGCCAGCTGTGGGGAGCTACAGTTCATTGGAGGAACCATGAATGCCAACATATACTGTGACATACTGAAGCAGAGCAGGATCTTTTCCCTTCAGAAACTAGGTCACAGGGCAGTTCTTCAATGTGATAACGACCCCAAACACACATGTATGATGACCACTGCCTTGTTAACGAAAGTGAGGGTAAAGGTGCTGGACTGGCCAAGCATGTCTCCATACCTACATCCTACTGAGCATCTTTGGGGCATCCTCAAATGGAAGGTGTAGGAGCTCAAGGTCTCTAACATCCACCAGCTCCATGATGTCATCATGGAGGAGTGGAAGAGAAATCCAGTGGCTGCAACCTGTGAAGCTCTAGTGAACTCCATGCCCAAGAGAGTTAAGACAGTGCTGGAAAGTAATGGTGGCCACATAAAATATTGACACATTGGACACAGTTTGTCCATACTGGTATACTCACTTTTGTTTTCAGCAGTTTAGACATTGATTACTGTGTGCTGAGTAAATTTTCTCTGTTATACAAGCAGTACACTGACTACCTTACATTGTATCAAATTGTCATATCTTCATTGTTGTCCCATGAAAAGATATAATAATATATTCACAAAAATGTGAGGTGTGTACTCTCTTTGTGAAATACTGTGAGCATCCATTTTCTATGTATTTTACTGCTGCCTCTCTCTTCATACATATACAGCAAAAGTTTCACCATTAGCAAACCAAATAGAGATCATATATTATAACCTTCTGGAACATCATTTTCTTGTGCAAATGTGTTCTATTCAGTTGTTTCTCAGCATGTGAATATCTAGGGGATCTAGAGGTTATACCAAAGCTCATTTTGAAATATAACACACCGGTAGGAAAGCCCTGGTGCTTTAAGCACCCCCATTAAAGTTCCAGAGGTAATATTTTTTCTACATAAAAAACTAGACTCTACAAAAATTTAAGTATTAAAATACAAAACATCTCTAATAAAAGACTAATTATTATAAAATGTTTTCTATTATTGAATAGGCATTACATGCCACACATGCACAGCTCTCACTGTTTACCTCTATGGGAGCTTCAAGCACAGATGAGCAAATGTCCCCAGCTGTGCTAGGAACTCCCATAGAAAGAAACAGAGAAAGTTATGCATGTGCAGTCAGTTCTCTGCCCCTTACATGTAGCATGGGTGTAGGCCAGGCAAGAAAAAAGGCTAATATGAATGACCCCTTAAAGGGGTCTCACTACAAAGACTAGCTTTCAACATGTAGAGAACACTAAATGAAGACATTTTCCAAATAAATTGCTTTATTTTTCTTTGTTGAGGAGATAAAAGTGATTTTATCAGCTCTGATTGCACACAAGTTTTTCTCAGTTACCAACCTGCTTTGCCCTGCTCTCCCCTACTATTTGTCTTATCTGATAGCAGTGATGGCGTTATCACACAGATCAGCACACAGAACTGCCAGCAGCTTGAGAGCTTATGTGTTATCAGTTCTAACAAACAAAGGAGACTAATTACTTTTGTTTACTTTAGATAAACATCTCCTGCTCTCATATCAGAGTAATTAATAGACCTTTGAATACAGATCTGACATGCTAATCACCCACAGCCTGACCATGAAAAGGCTAGATGCATGAATGAAAGCTGCTTTTGTCTTTGTGAAACAGAATGGTGAGACTATCCTTTTAAGCTAGATACATACAGAATAATCAGCATCCACTCACTTGCTCACCTTTTTTTCATCAGTTATTCATCTCAGTGTGCATGCTTATTTCAACAAGGAGAAGAGAAAAACCTGCTATCAGACCTTCCTGGCAGCGGCTTTTATCCTTTGTGAAGAAAGGATTTGGTATTTAGAAACCTGCCATTGGGAGAAAGCTAGTAAGCTGCCAAACAACTTAAATTGTGAACTGATGTGAAAAATTGGCAGAAAAAAACAAGTTTTGTCTAATATGTATAAGTGATGATTTTAGGACAGTGAGAAATACTTATATTTCTGTTACAATTCACAGTAAAATCTAAGGCTCGGATGACACAGTAACACATAACACATATAAGATTACACTGAAATTCCTGTGATTTCATTGTTTTTCTGTGAGAGAAAAGGCAAACTTGTTACTATTGTAAAAACATGACTCAATAGTCCCATGGTCACTTCTACATTTTTTTTGCATAGTGCTGGTGATTCTGATAATTTTACTGTGACTTATGGCTTATTTCACAGTAGAGGTCAGGCCTAATGTAGATGCTTTATAAAATTAAAAGAAACACTTCTTTTTAAATCACTTAGGCTAATTAAAATGTTTGACAGTATGGCTATCAACACTTTTGTGCCCTACATAAAAATCTTTGTAGAATTATATGGTATTATCACAAAAACATGCAGATTAAAAAATAACACAAGAACATTATTGTGGGGTGCCAGTCAAAGAACATCTAAAATGTTTACCTTGATAATATTGTGTCCATGGTTTTTAAAGTGTTCTTCAGATAAAGGAACTCATAACCTTCCAAAGCCACGAGTGTTTCTGTGTTTGGAATATTCCTTATTTCTAAGAAGTGGATACTTTGCTCTACTAGTACATTTTCTCTTTAAATTGCATGTTCTGATTGCTTTCTGTGTTCCCAGTGAGGTGACAGTGAGGTCCCAAATAGTGTCAAGATAAGTGCTTCCTCCTACATTCATCTTTACCTTATACCAGGACAAAAATGAACTCACTCTTCCATCTCTCTACAATGAAAAGTTATTTTAGGAACATGTAGCATTTGAACACTTTGCTCTGTATTTTGTAATTGTTAAGAAAGTGATTCTAAATATTATATGAAGATGTTTAAATGGAATATGCATCATCAAAGTAATACACTAAAGATATATTTTGTCTATAGAATCTGTATTTAGGCTGATATTTATTCTAGTTTAAAATATAATTAAATAGAAATATGCATAATATACAATGATTTTACCATAAGCACTTTTAACCGCTTTTTAGAATCTCAAAGAAACAGGGCAGTGTTTGCAGGCCGTATTGCCCATTCATTTTTATAGGAGTTCTGAATGTAGCTGAGTGAGTATGTTCAGATATATTTGTACCTCCCATTAAAATGAATGAGGTGCTTGGCTAAAAAGCACTCATGGTTAGTGTTGAGCGATTACGTTGGCCATTGACATCGGTCGATGGTCGATAGTCGCCATCCGAAAAGAATTTCGATGGCGATGGAAGTTTAAGATCGATACCATTAAAGTCTATGGGAGAGCACAACCCTTCATTCTTACACCCAAAAGGGCGGGAGAAGCGGGGAATTAACACCCAAAACATTTCAAATGATACTGCTAATTTTAGGCAAACACTTAGGTTATAAAACCCCAAAAAAAAAAAAATCACACACCATTCATTTCCCGGTCTTGCACCACACATAAACCCTTTAAAAACCTGCATCACCCACAAATTAAAAAGTGCCAGAAGGCGTATATTTGAACCATCTTTTTTACTTGAACGGAATTGAATATCCCTGCCCGGGAACGCAGCATGAACCCAAACCTGCATGACCCCGTTTTAAAAAAGGCCGGAAAAAGAAGTCTTTCAAACACCATTTTTATTAACTGGACATTGACTAACCGCCCCGGGGCCACAGCAGACCCCAAACCTGATGACCCCAAATTTAAAAAGTGCTGGAAAAAAGGAGCCCTTTGAAACCCCCTTTTTAGTTTCACTGGACATTGCTACCCGTCCTGGGCCACAGCTGGCCCCCAAAACCTCATGCCCCCAGTTTAAAAGTGCCGGAAAAAGGAGTCTTTCAACCACCATTTTTAGTTTTCACTGGACATATACGTCCCTTCCGGGGTAGGTTGCCCCCCCTAGAGTGCGGCCCAAATTGGTTTCATTTTGAAATACTGGGGGTTTAACGCTCCTTTCACCCGATGCCCTTTTTCTTGCATTTTTTTTCTTATTTTATAAACTCGGGGGAAAATTGTCTCTTACTTTTTTCTCTGTCCGTGCCCAACTCCATGTCCTCTAAAAAACCTACATTGGTTTAAATTTTTTTCCTGTACCTCCCTTTACAATTCAGAGGAATTTTTTTAAACCACTATTTTGTACATGCAAGTTTTTTAGATTTAATTCTAGAAAACAAATTTTTAAAATAGGAGGAACCCCCACCATTTTTTTGTTTCTCTTTTTTAATTGTATTAAATGGGTTGTCTAAATACAGGGATTGATCTATGTTAAAGTCTTGAAAAAACAATCATTTTGCAATATGTTTTCCATTAACGTGTCCAACCATTCCGTTTCTGACAGCACCATCACCCTTAGCCCTCTTGAAAATTGTAAAGAAAAAATGCTGTTAAAACAACTTTTTTTTTATAATGGGCCCTGTAGATATTTGCATGTCACAGCAAAATGCCCCCAAAAATTCAAAAACAGACCCTTGCCCCACTTTGGAAAATTGTGAAAACAAATGTCTGTTAGAAACAACTATTTTTTTATAATGGACTGTTATAGCTGCATGTCACAGCAAAATCCCCCAAAAATTAAAAAGCATGACCCTTAGCCATTTTGGCCCAATTTGTAAAACAAATGTCTGTTAGAAACAATTTTTTTTTTATAATGGGACCTTAGTATAGCTGCATGTCACAGAAAAATCCCCCAAAATTCAAACATGACCTTGAGCCATTTGGGAAAAATTGTGAAAAAACAAATGCCCTGTTAAAATAAAAAAAATTTATATAGGCCCTGTGTATTGTGCATTTAAAAGCAGCATAAACCCAAAAAATTATAAAAATGCTTCTCACCACTGTTAAAAATTGTGAGGGAAAAATGCCACTTAGAAGCCACATTTCTTTTCCCAAAGGCCATGTTTATTGCTTATCTCCAGAAACAACCCAAAAAATTATAAATAGGGCTTCTCAGCCATTTAAAATTGTGAGGGAAAAAAAGCCATTTAAAAGCCACATTTCTGTTCCAAAGGCCCATAATTATAGCTGTATCTCACGAAACATGCCCAAAACCCATTACAAGCGAAAACTTCAAAAGAAAAGTAGCAAAGGGAATACGGGTTTCATAAACCTTGCTGCTTTTACAGTTCCCACAGAAAAACCAAAAATAAACTGTTGGGAATAGAAATAAAAATTGCAGTAAAAAATGATCATTTTAAAAAAAATTTTTCAAGAGGACCTTTCTGTTTGAAAGGAATGTGAAGTAGACCGCAACTTTTCGGGTGACCCGGCAATTGGGGCCACAACATCACAGAGATCCATGCCGATTCATCTTGATGAAAGTCAAACGACCAAAATTATCTGTGGAAACGGATGCGTTTTCTGAAATGACTCTCCATGGCTGAAGGGCCGCTCAATATACCTGGCGCTGGGAGGACAACCCTCAGGCGGGGCGAGCGGTTTGGGCCCATTCGCCCATTTTGGATCCCCAAAGTCTTTTGGGGTCCCGGAACACACCCAAAAACATTGGTTTGAACGCAGATACGTGCACCATGTTTTAAGCGGGTCTCTGTGGTTGGAGGGGTTGCCCTGAATTGCATCGTTGGTGAGGGGGTAAATAAAGTTTGCCAGAGGTCCCCCTTGGGCTTCTCACCTTGCCTCTGCCTGCTCCCGCTACGGCTATTTGGCACCTACTGCAGTCATGTCGTGATGTTTTTCCACCGTAAATTTTGGGGAAAGGAACGACGAAACAGATTCCCATTGAAAATCGAAAGGGCCCTCCTTTTCCTGCTTTTTACTCTCTTTTTGGGGGTGGGTGGAAGGAAAGTGCGAGTTTTTTTTTTGTACCGGGGATTCAGGAGGGGGCCACCCAGTAACTGTTTTCTTTTTGATGGCCTTTAATGGAGGATCAGTTGGGGGAAATGGACACCCAAGCACTCAGTGAGAGAGGAGCCTTAATTTCCCAACCCCGGCGGGGGGGCACTAAAAACTATTTCCTCATTTTCCCTCCTCCACCTCAAATTCGCCCCAACCTCTTTCCAAGGAGGGCTGGGTAACGCGGTGTCTAGGAATACCCCCCTCCGCTTCCTCCGGCACAGTTCAACCCACCTGATTTGCCTGAGATATGCACCCGAAGCTAGGGCCCCCCCTTGCACACCCTGGACCCCGAACCCTGCCTAATGAAAACCGATGAAATTGTGAAACTGCGGCCTAGTGGTTTGAGGGAGAGAAAGGGCCCCGTGCCGCATCTGTGCCCTTCCTCCTCCGTCGCTGGGGGGGACCTGTTGTTTCAGAGTGCCCCAAAACACGTTCCAGAACTAAGATCCCAAAATGCTTATCTGACATTGTCCGCACTGACCATTTTGGTGGCTTCTTCAAAACGGCAAGGTTGGTGAGAGTCTTTCACCTCCCTCCCTCTCGGGGGTCCGTACCGGTTTGAGGCCATGTTCACTTCGTACTCGTGAGGGCATTGCGCTGCTGCCACAATCGCTGGGCATGTGGGGGGGGAATTCCGGCGTGTTGCCACGTCAACAATGAGAGGTTGACGGGGGGCCCAAGCTGACGCTGCAAAACGCAGCCGGCGGGTCGAAGCAGGTTGCAACGGCGGAAGTGCAAAATTAGATTCGACCTTCCCAGCAGGAAACCCCAGACCGGGAGCTTTTAAAATTCGACAAAGGTTCTGTATGGCCGGGCAAAGGATGTCTCCAGCCTGCCGATTTTAAAGGGCGGCCAGCGATTTCGCCCTTATCGCCCCACCTGCCGGCACAAGGGGTTCTTGGCACCCGCCAGCGCTCGGCTTGGGTTGCGGAGACCCTCCACAGCCCCTGACCTTGTGGACGGTCTCCAAGACAGTTTAAAATTTCAACAGGGCCTGGTTTCTCGGGGACTTGAGCCACCGAGGACCTTGGGGGAAAGAACCTGCACCACCCCTGCGGTTTTGAAGAGGGGCGCCGACCCGGGGAAGCCACCGCACCCCCAAGACATTCAACCCAGCTAACCCGGGAGCGCACGGAAAAGCGGCCTTGACCATGTTACTAGTCCAGTGCGGGGGCAGAGGGACTTTTCCGGCCACAGAGCAGACAACCGCTTGAAATTTTAGATACCGTGGCGGGCCAGGGCAGGGAGGGTTTTTTTTTTTTTTGGCAAAAAATGCCTGCTGGGCTTTGGGTTTTGGGGGCAGGAAAGGGGCCAGACGTGGAGGAACCCATCTGTCCACCAAGGGAAAGACAACATTTCCAAGGCCAAAAGCCTGGCAGGCCGACTTCAGGTTTTTGGTTTTGGGGGTGGTTTGGGTTAAAGGGGTTTTCTGCCCCCCAAACCGGGAAGCAGAAGGCTGGCTGAGACTGGCCACTGAAGGGCGGCAGGTCTTTAAAACGGTGGGAGGAAACGGTGGGAGGGGTTTTGGTGTGCTGGGGGTCCCGGGCAAGGTGGGGGCTAAAGCGGAGGCTGACCCCTGATCATGCTCTGGAGCGGCAGCTGGGGAAAACCTTTTGGTGGTGGGGGAGGGGAGGCGAGACGAGGGGTGACAGTGGTGGAGGCCCCCACGCGGCCCGGGCCCTTTTTTTTGGCCCCAAGTGTTGCTTCCTTTCAACTATCGTCGTCATGTGACTAACATTTTGGTGGGGTTAACCACCAAATGTTCTTGCCTCTATTTATGCTTTTTGGGGCAAAGGGGGCATATGACACGGGGGGGAAATAGAGGCTTGCTCAAAAAAGGGCCCGGGTTTAGAGGTCCGGACCTTTTTGGGGCGATAAGCGAGGAGGGGGGTTTGCTGACCGGGCGGCGGAATCAATCACAGACTTCTGCGACCGCCCTCCCCTTTTTGGGGCGGAACCCGTATGACACTACCCCTCGTCTTCCTCCTCGTCCAGTGATGAAGCGTCGCAAGAAAAACTGCTGAAAAGACCACTTTTGGACCCGCAAGCTTCACATCATCATAAACACAGGGACTTTGCGTCCTGACATTCTGCATCCAGGAGCTGCGGGCTACAAGCAAGAGGGACTGAAAGGCGTTGCCGACCGCCCGGGATTTTTGCCGATTGCCTTCCTTCCCTCCTCGAGGCTCGTAACTGGGGGGTAGAGCAAGAAAAAACATCCTCGTTTTTGGCCTCTTGATCTTTTAACATGCCTTCGACCCCCAAACCCCATTTTTCACAAAAAGGGCTTTAGAAAAGGATTATCCCCATGGTGGGTACACGAGTTGACATTTGGGGGGTGCTTTATGTTGGACGGATGCTGGTGATGCTGATGACGACATTTGTGGCCCGTTACTGGGAGGGCGGGGGGAAGACTGCTGGGTGCAGGTGGCATTAACCATGAAGGACAGATGCGACCTGTTCGTTACTGAGATTCCCCCGGGCCTGACCCAGGTTACAGGGCCGACGGGCCTGCAACTGACGATCCACTGGCATGCGTTTTGACGCCACAGGAAGGAGCACCTTCTCTCACCTCTACCCCATGTCCTACCCCCCCCCTTTGCCGCTTTCCACCTGAATTTCGCCATGTTTTAGAAATATAAAAATTTTAGAAGGGATGGAAAGGGGTTTGGAAAGTCCTTATTAAAAAACGGCAAACACAGCTTTCTCAAATCCCTCAAATCAAAAAAAAAATTGTGGGTTCAAATTTAACTGCAAAAAGATCTATCAACAAACTTTATGACCAAAGTTAAAAAAACACCTGTTTAAATGTATACGGACATTAAAAGGGGTTTTTTTTTTGGCACCTTTCAATTCACCGTGGTGACTACAAAATTGCTGTATTTTTTATTTTAAATGCAAAGTAATCCAAACAAAGCTGGCCCGCGCCCAAATGAAAAAAAACCCTATCGTAAAGTATTCGGATAATAAAGGTATTTTTTGGCACCTATCAATTCACCTATGGGAACTACCAATTCTGGATTCAAATTTTTACTGCAAAAGGGGGTCTATAACAAATCTGGACTGGGGAAAAGTGCAAAAAAACATATTGTAATTATTTGGATATAAAAAGGATTTTTTTGGGACCCTTTTAATTCACCTGTGGTGACACAAAAAATTCTGTATTTACATTTTTAAATGCAAGGGGCCCCCAATGAAGAAGTGATCGCCAAAGGGGAAAAAACACGTATCTGTAATGATTGGATAATAAAAGGTATTTTTTGGCACCTATCAATTCACCTGTGGTGATACAAAATTGCTGTATTCACATTTTAAATGCAAGGGGGCCTAATGAATAAAAACTGTATGCCCAAAGTGAAAAAAAAACCTATCTTAATGTATTCGGATAAAAAAAGGTATTTTTTGGGGCCCTATCAATTCACCTGTGGAGCTACACAAAGCTTATTCAAATTTAAATGCAAGGGGGCCTCAATGAACAAAAGAGTGCGCCAAAGTCAAAAAAACACTATCTGTAAATTTTTTAGGATAATAAAAGGTATTTTTTGGCACCTTTCATTCACCCGTGGTGACAAAAAAAGCTGTACACATTAAGTGCAAGGCCCAAAAAACAAAGCGTGTCGCAAAAGTGCAAAAAACACCCTATGTAAATTTTTGGATAATAAAAGGATTTTGGGACCTTTCAATTCACCTGTGGTGATACAAATGCGGGATTCACATTTAAATGCAAGGTGCCTCAATGATCAAAGCTGTAGTGCGCCAAAGTCAAAAAAAAACGTATCTGTAATGTATTCGGATAATAAAAGGTATTTTTTGTCACCTATCAATTCACCTGTGGTGACACAAAATTTCTGTTTCCCTTTTTAATGCAAGGGGCCTCAATGAAAAAGCTGTAGGCGCAAAGCAAAAAACTGATCTGAATGTATTCGGATTTAAAAAAAGGTATTTTTTTTGGGACCTATCAATTCACCTGTGGAACTAAAAATTTCGGGGTTTAAATTTAATCAAATTTTGGGTCTATCAACAAATCTGGGCGGGGAAAAGTGCAAAAAACCGTATCGTAATGTATTTGGGGAAATAAAAGGGATTTTTTGGCACCTTTTAATTCACCTGTGGTGACTACAAAATTTTCTGTATTTACATTTTAAATGCAAGGTCCTCAAAGAACAAAGCTGTGTGCCCAAAGTCAAAAAAAATGTATCTTAATGTATTCGGATAATAAAGGTATTTTTTTCACCTTCAATCACCCGTAGTAACTACAAAAAATTTCTGGATTCAAATTTAATGCAAGGGGGCTCTATCAAAAACTATGGCAAAGGCAAAAAAAAGTACCTAATGTATCGGAAAAATAAAGGTATTTTTTTGGCACCCCTTTCAATTCACCTGTGGTGACACAAATTGCTGTATTCACATTTAAGTGCAAGGTGCCTCAATGAAAAAAGCGTAGTGGCAAAAGTGCAAAAAAAAACGTATCTGTAAAGTATTCGGGTAAAAAAGGTATTTTTTTGGGACCTTTTAAATTTACCTTGGTGCTACAAAATTGCTGTTTCACATTTAAGTGAAGGGGCCCCAATGAACAAAGTGTATGCGCAAAAGTGCAAAAAAAAAAACCCTATCGTAATGTATTTGGATAAAAAAGGTATTTTTTGGCACCTATCAAATTCACCTTGGTCTTCAAAATTGCTGATTCATATTTAAGTGCAAGGTGCCTCAAAACAAAGCGTAGGCGCAAAAGTGCAAAAAAAACGTATTGTAAAGTATTTTGGGTAATAAAAGGTATTTTTGGCACCCTTTTAAATTACCTGTGGTGATACAAAAATTGCGTATTTACATTTAAGTGCAAGGTGCCTCAATGAACAAAAGGGAGTGCCCAAAAACAAAAAAAACCGTTTTTAATGTATTGGTAAAAAAAGGGATTTTTTGGCACTACAATTCACCGGGGAACCACAATTGCTGGATTCAAATTTTTTAAAGCAAGGTGGCTATATCAAAAAATTGGACTGGGAAAAAGTGCAAAAAAAAAAGATCGTAATGTATTCGGATAATAAAAGGTATTTTTTTTGGCATTTAATTACCTTGGTAACTACAAAAATTTCTGTATTCACATTTAAGTGCAAGGTGCCTCAATGAACAAACTGTATGCAAAAAGTGCAAAAAAAACGTATCTGTAATGTTTCGATAATAAAAGGGATTTTTTTGGCACCTTTTAATTCACCGTGGTGCTACAAAATTGCTGTATTCACATTTAAAATGCAAGGTGCCTCAAAGAACAAAACTTAGTCGAAAAGTGAAAAAACACTATCGAATGTATTCGGATAAAAAAAGGAAATTTTTGGACCTTTCAATTCACTTGTGGGGACATAAAATTGCGTATTCACATTTTAAATGCAAGGTCCTCAATGAACAAAGCGTAGTGCGCCAAAATCAAAAACACGTTTCTGTAATGTTATTTTGGATAATAAAAGTATTTTTTGGGACCCCCAATTCACCTGTGGTAACTCACAAGCTGGATTCAAATTTAACTGCAAGGGGGCTCTATCAAAATCGGACTGGGCAAAAGTGCAAAAAAACACTACTGTAATGTATTTGGGTAAAAAAAGGTATTTTTTTTGGGGACCTTTCAAATTTACCTGGTGTACAAAAAATTTCTGTATTCACATTTAAGTGCAAGGGGCCTAATGAACAAAGCTGTAGTGCACAAAAGTGCAAAAAAAACGTATCGTAATTATTTTGGGTAATAAAAGGGATTTTTTGGGACCTTTCAATTCACTTTGGGGACTACAAAATTGCTGATTCACATTTAAGTGCAAGGGGCCCAATGACAAAGCGTAGTGGGAAAAAAGAAAAAACACGTTCGTAATGTATTTGGATAATAAAAGGGATTTTTGGCACCCATAACCTGTCTGATACAAAATTGCTGGATTCTAATTTTAAAGCAAGGTGGCTAATCAACAAAGCTGGAATGGCAAAATTGAAAAAAAACACCCCGAAATGAACGATAAAAAAATGGGTTTTTTCACCTAACAAAGAGACCTCAGTACGAAAAGTTGTATCCTAATATAAATTCAGGGGTGCCCAAAATCCAAAATATTTCCCAATAAAAACTGTTAAAAATAAACATTAGGGCAATGTCTACACTAAGTCTTGGTGAAAATTTATCCGTATTCTTTATAAGCTTGGGCTGTTTCGCCCGCGGCCCCCCCCCCCCCCCCTCCCCGTACTTTCAGCGGTGATGCCCTTAAAGTTCTCTACCTAACACATAAAAACTTTCCCAAACTCGATCTAATAAGTTTTTAAGGATCACAGCTAAAAAGTAAGCTTTCTCTGGAAGAATAGAAAAATTTCCTGAGCGTTTGGACCGGCAACGCACGTCCTCCTCTATGAGACGCGAGAGACCTGATCAGAACAGGAAGGGCGTTCTATTTAAAACGAGGGGCAGTGATTTTCCAGCCAATGCAACCCTACCATCCCAGTCATGACGTCGCACAAAACATTTCCCCCCTGCTCTATTCTTTAACGATTGCTGGCCGCCAAAATGACAGGAAACGCCGAAAATGGCGCATTTAATAGATATGCACAGATTTTAAAACCCAAATTACGCATGACTAAAAATTTCGATCAACATAAAATCTGTGCCGACTTCAACTTTGTCGATAATAATCGCTCAACACTACTCATGGTAAAACTCCTTTAAAGTACAAATGTCTCTTCTCGAAGTTTCATAGGATGCATGAATGAAATAATGCTGCTTTGCTCTGTCACTTCTGGTCAAGCTGTCTGTAATTAGCACATGAGCTCCGTATATTCAGACTTATCTGTTTATCAGTCTAGATTAGCTAAATCACCTTCTCTGAGGTCCAGAGAAGCTTCTGAGCTAATGTAAACAGTAGAGTAATTACTGTCTTTTGTCTGAAAGATCAGATAACACACAAGCTTTCCTACTGGGTGCTGAGACCTGTGTGATGACATCACTCCCTGCTATCCCTAGATAGAACAAACAGCAGGGGATAAGGAGTACACAGTCCGGTCACTTGGGAAACCAGAAAGCCCTCAGAAGGTGATAAAATCATTTGTAGCTCCTTAACAAAAAAAGATGAACAAAGCAATATATTTGGAAAACGTCTTCATTTAGTGTTCCCTACATTTTGAAAGCTATCCTTTGTATTGAGACAACCCCTTTAAGTACATTGATCAAGGCTAGCTAGAATATACTTTATTACTCCAAATTTTTAAAGCTGTGAAAGTGGGGCAGATTTATGCTTTGTTCTGTTTTTGCCAAGAAAATGCTTTCAGATGCTGAATAATATCCAAAATAGCAGTAGTATCACTATAATAGAGCCAGCCACAATTCCATCACAATAAAACCATCCACATTGCCAAAGTAACAGAATTAGTTGCTTTTTTTTTATTAAAACAATAATCTATGTACATTGGGTCATGTAATGTGGGGTTTTCCCTTTGAAAGGAAGGAGTTGCAAAAGAAGTTAAATCAGTCCAGTTTCTCTCTCCCACTGTCAACACTCACCTAGCAAAAATATTTAACTAATCTTTCTTTCCTCTTTAATTTTTTTCTCTTTTAAACATACAAATATTGCAAAACTAAACATGACAGATAAGGGACAAAGATATCACAGCAAATAATCTCATCTCAACTATTTCAATGCTTTTTAATGGCTTTTATTTACAGATAAGAGCTAATAACATAAAAAGTCATGATATCATGGTCAATTTAATCTTTGCTACTATAATTACTCCATTACTGGAAAAAATCATTTGACTGATCATTCTGTCTCTTCCCATAATCGGCAATCTCTCTACCAACGCTATTCTTAACTTCTTACAACTTGTTTTGTGCAGTTTACATGCTACATAACCACCCTTACTAAAGTGTCAAATGATATTTTGATGGCTAAATTTAACATCAACTATACTCTATGGGTTCTACATAATTTCTTCCCAGCACCTTGCATTGTAGATCACCAATTCCTACTTAATTAGCTTCATTATTTTATCCTTAATAATAACAATGCTCTCTATTTCTCTCTTTTTTTCATCATTCCATTCTGACCACTCAATTAGCATCTCATTTGCACACCCTACATTTTCTTGAGGTTCCTCAGTAATATAGCCTAGGTCCTATCCTCTCTTCTCTCTACACAGCCCCTATTGGACAAGCTAGCAGATTTGGCTTTCAGTAACATCTCTACACTGAAGACATTAACTATATAATTCTTCTAAAAAATATACAAATATGGATTTGTGATAAAAAAAAACAATCACTGAAAACACCTACCCAGATCCTACATCTAAAATATCACTTTTATTTCTATTTATTAAAATTACAAATTGTACCCAATATCAGAGAGACTACAACAGCGAAAAGATAAGCCTAAGGTCTCTTCCTAAAGATACCCTGCACTGTCCTGCTAAAGACCAGGTTATCGTCCCGAAAGGATCTAATGTATGAAAGTCTCCGTGATATTGGGTACAATTTGTAATTTTAATAAATAGAAATAAAAGTTATATTTTAGATGTAGGATTTGGGTAGGTGTTTCCTAAGACATTACCACTACACTACTAAAAACCACCAGTGATCATCAGATGTCTTTAACATCATGCTCTATCTCTATTTGAAACTAAACCTTAAAAAAACTAATTCCAACTAATTCATATGACTAACTTAACTAAATAATTGTATTTAATTGGGTAGTTTTACTATAACTCCTAAGTAACATACCTACTGTTTTGGAGGTAATGCTAGACTCTGATCTGTCCTTTACCTACCCTTTATCTACAGCTGAAATAACCAAAATGTATGTTGTTGCTTTGATTCACTTTGATATGGATTGCTGTAATTTAGTACTAATTGATCTTCACCTCTATAAACTATCCCTTTTCTAGTTTACCCTGAATCAGCAGTCAGACTCACCTTTCTGTGCAACTGCTACATCAATAGTTCTACCATGTTCTATGTACTACAATTCAAACTTATTACTCTCACTCACAAAGCTTTCCATAACTTTGTACCTCCCGATATCCGCTACTTCACTTATGATGACCACCTGGCCTGTACTGTACATTCTGCCAATGTAAAACTAACCTACTGCATATTCCGAACCTCCTACTCTCACCTTTAAGATTTTTCCTGTGCTTCACCAGTTCTATGAAACGTAGTAGACAGTTCAATGAATTCACAATATCCACAATTTTAAGTATTTTTAGCAATCCATTATCTATCCAATTAAATATTGGCAGTGGTGCAGTTCTTGGAAGTAAGAAACCATGTCCTTCTAGTGATGGACAAAGTCTTTGATCGGCATGAGAGGGTGCTATTTTTGAAGAAAGAAGTCATGTCTTTCTAATCCTGGACAAAGTCTTTGAGCAGTGTGAGAATGTGCTGAAATTTAAAACATGGTGGAAGAATACAATATCATTAAACTGTCATGAATTGCGTTCAATCAACAGCTATTGCCGTTCACGTTAGAATTAATAATCACAGTTCATATTTCTGTTTGCTCTGTTATCAGCTATCTTTTGCTTTTTGATGGCCTGAAAAGAGTAGCATGCTACATTATTTTATCCAGTAAGTCACATAAACTGAAATATGACTAATCCTTCAGAATCTCCATTACAAAACAAATTGTGACAGACCACTTATTTTATTAGGATCTGTATTAAGAAATTATTCTGACACCATTTTGAACAATGTCTTAGGCTGATATAACAGGTGAGAGTGCAAAATAGGCTACATTTAGTGGGGCGGAGAAGTAAAAGGTACACCTAGCCCTCTTACCTGAAGGGGCTCAAAGTCAACATACATTTCAAGCTACACCTCTGACGAAAAATTATGTGTGTACTCTAGATACAGTGAAAATGGCGACTAAACTGTTTTCCACAATATTTAGATAATTTTATAGCACTTACATTTAATCATTTAATGCTATAGTTTTAAAATGTATGTTTTAGTTAGCCAGGCATCAGTTTTGTAGTATGTACACTTAGGGCGACATGTCAGAGAAGAGCCACCACCACGTCAGTTTTAAGGCGCATTAAATGAGTGTATTGTGCACCTGCATGAAAGAACCTGTAAAAATCTGGCGTGTGGTATACCTTTCATAGTATATTTGATGTGCCTAATCTATGCGCATAGCATAATGTAGGCGCATAGCATATCATTGCTAGCATATTTGATGTGCCTAATTTAGGCGCATTCAAATATATCGAGCCTGGCATAAAATGCGCCCAGTTTTGGTATACTACAGTACATTTACATAAAGAATAGGGCATCAACAGTTTTTTGCCGCAAAATACACCAATACACCCAAAAAAATGGCGCAGTCCTAATGGGACATGGCACTCTTAGGGCGACATGTCTGAAAATTGGTGCCGCCACGGCAGATTTTAGGTGCATTAAATCAATGTAAAGTATGATCCTCTCGAAAATCTGGTATCAGGTATACCTTGTATAGTAAACTGAATGCGCCTAAAAAGGTGCATTGTGCAAATTGTGGAGCATAGAGTATCATTGGCAGTGTATGCAATGTGCCTATCTAGGCGCATTGCGCAATGAAGGCGCATAACACATCATTCCTAGTGTATGTAATACACATCAATTGGCATATTATGTTATAGAGGCACACGGCGTATCATTGCTTCTATATGTAATGGGTATTTTTAGGCGAAGTACAATGTGTCGTGCCCGACATATACAACAGTTCATTTACATTGAGAATATGGTGTCAAAACTGTTTTTGGCGCAAAATTGACCAAAAAAAACAGCGTTTGCGTATTGGGACATGTTGCCCTTAATGTACATATATTCTATGTTGAGAGTGCAATTTCCACTCAGTAGCCTGAGCAACAGCACTGTCATTAACATGCTGTCATTTTCTGGCTTTCTATGGTCGATTACCATAAATAGATACACGAAAGAAAATATATTACAGGCACACAAACACAATTTCAGGCTTTAATAGAGAAGTAGATGACAATAACTTTAAGTATTCAAGCATGCACATATGAATGCTTCAAATTTATATGTAAAAAAGCTTATACTGGGTATTGAGAATTTTAACAATCTAATCAGCTTTTGTTTAGTTCTTTAGTTTGAAACACCTATTGACATTATTATAAAATGTTATACAGTACATAACCTCCATAGATTACAAAATCCAAAGCATATGATACAAGCATACCATACCCTAAATAATTTTAAAATTATGTTATCATTTCTATTGGGCAAGTAAAGGAGGACCTCATATGATGTGTGACATGCAAGACAGGCTTCTCCTTTCCACATTATAATATTAAAGATTTTAAATCTAAATGATATCTAATAAACCCATAACATCTTCTTCAAGAACATCTTTGTAAATATGTAGTAAAGTCAGCGAGTCTACTCCCAAGGTACAAACCCCAGTCCACTACTTGATGTTCATTAATCACTGAACAATGATCCTGACATTTCTGTAGAGCTTCTCTGAGGTTTAAAAGTAGAAACATTCACCTAGGATTTATGCACAGTGCTTGAAACACATTATCTTTCCAACTCCTTACCAATGCTGCTCACGTCTAGTACAAGACAGCTACTAAAGCACATTCAAGGGCATTCCCCGAGAAACAGTATGCTAATTCTGGATCTCAAGCTGCTGCCAGCTAAACTGGGCCCAGATGCATATCACAGCATGTTTCTGAAAGAGGGAGGTATCTCTGTGATACAGTTTAGTAAATAATGGGGACATTTTAACACGTTTAATATCATTGTAAAATTATTAATAAAAGGCAAAGTTTCGGAAGCAATTGATTCAGTTCCTTTGGTTTAAATAAAAATTAAATGGATGATACCAGATAAAGCATTTTAAAAACATTAAATAACAAAAAACCTCTAAACAATCCAAATGTAGCATTACATCCATGAAAACAACTGGGCTTACTCAATGTTCTTACTTATAGTGACAAGCAAAAGGGCAACAATGTTTTGAACTTTAGAATTTCAAGCTCAATATCTTACCATCAACTACAGCTTTGAACGTGAGGCTACCATCGTTTCATAGACAATCATCTTGGCTAGCTCATACATAAATTTGAATTACAATTATATAGAATATGCTTAGTTATGCAGATTCTTGTCATATAGCTGTATTGTTACTGTTTTGCTCCTAAGAATCTAAATTTAATTTTTATTATTTTGTAAACACTGCCTGAATCCTACTGATCCCTATAGGTGTCCAATGTTGCAATGTTGGTGCTAGTGGTCAACTCACTTAGGTATGAATACAACTTTTCCTTCAACTCTATCCAAAAATGTTCAATTGGGTTGAGATCTGGGGACAGTTGGGCCAATCCAGCAACTCTACTTCATTGTCATTGAGCTATTCCTTCACCAACCTTGATGTATGCTTCAGGTCATTGTCCTGCTGGAACATTATGTCATCCTTTTCATACCCATAGTCCTTGAGTTTATGAAGTGACTCATCTTGAAGGACACTCATATATAGCTCAGCATTGAGCCCAGCATCGATCCTGGTCAAGTATCCAACGGCTTTGACTGTGAAAAAAAACCATACCATCAGGCCTACTACATCGAACTTGACTGTTCCTTCAACTTCTTGATCAGCCTCCTCTTCCCTTGATTCTTGCAGACCTATTTGTTTCCATCAGCGCCCGGTCTATTGAATTTCATCTCATCACTCCAAATCACCTGTTTCCAATCTTCTACTATCCATTTTTCGTACTTTTTTAAAACTCAAGCCAATACTTTTTACAATAATATTGAAGTTGAGGCTTCTTTCCTTTTTTTCGGACCACCATTCCAGACTTGTATAATGTACCTTGTACCATGCTTGCATGAATGTGATCTCATTATTACGAAGCATACGAGCCACCTCCACTGCTGTGTTTATTGCGCTAGAATTGATAGACATTGTGATGGGCCAAATTGTTGACTCCGATATTTTGCCTGAGTGTCCACAACTTGGCTTTTGAATGGATGGAAGGACTTCATTTTATATTTTTTAAGCTGCCATGATGTAGTTTGGCGGTTTTCTTGGCTGAGAGACCGCTATCGATGAGCTGGATGATGCTGTTTCTGTTTTTTGGGGAAATCTTCTCCATTGCTGCTCAGCAATTCTAACCCGGGACGTTTCGCTTGTGAATCAACCTAATAACACACTGGGCTATTAGAGGATGTGAGAACAGGTTGTAATATAGAAAAAGATTGCTCCTCTAAGGCCATGTCCCCACGGCACGGGTTTTCGGCCGGTTTTTCAGCCGGTTTGCGGTTTTTCAGACCGCCTGAAAAACCGTCCGAAAATTAGCACAATTGTGCTCTATGGAAAACCCGTGCAGCAGTCCCCACTGCACGGGTTTTGCTGTCGGACAGTTTTGCCGCTGGCGGTCCGCCGGCAAAACATTGTAAAAGCACAATCTTCCGTCCGGAGTCCGGACGGAATATGTGCTTCTCAATGGGAGGGCTCTTCTCTGCTCATCGCGGAGAAAAGCCGACCCCCCCCGCGGCCGTGGGGACGGCCACAAAACAGGACAAATACCGGCCGGCAAACCAGCCGGTATTTGTCCACTGCCGTGTGGATGCGCCCTAGCAGGAGCAAAACAGTAACAATGCAGTTACATGATAAGAATCTGCATAAATAAGCATACACTAAATAGTTGAAAGTCAAATTTATTTATGAGATAGCCAAGATAACTGTTTATAAAATGATAGTAATCTCACGCTCAAAGCTAAAATGGTTAGATATAGAGCTTGAAAGTCACAAGTTCAAAACATCTGCTTGTCAGTCAACCCGTTAAATGAATATATAGAGGAGTCTGAAACCTTCCAAAATATGGTTATATCAGATTTAAGAAAAATCAAAAAGAAAAAATCTAAATGAAGAAAACATCATAGAGGTAACCAACTAAATCTGAAATCAAAGCTATCTCCACTTTGTATGAAAATAATTATATAATTATTCATCCAGCAGACACGGATGGAGGAATAGTGATTTTGGATTATGCAATGTATCATGAAGAATCCAAACGTATCTTATCTGACAAGAGAACATATTCAAAGTTAAAAATTAACTAAATTATTTCATATATGAATAAAATATAAATTATTTTATGTATGGAAATGGGGACCAATTTGCCCCAAGTTATGCCAATCTATATGTGGGAGGATGGGAGTAGTCATATTTCCAAATGGAATAAGAAGAAGATGTTTTGTTTATTTGGCAGGGGTCAGAAAGATCTTTGAATTAATTTTTGAGAGAAATTAATAATAAAACATTTTCTTAAAATTCAACTTGGTAGTTAATAAGACCTCCATTGATTTTTTTGGACATCACAATTTTTATTGAGCAAAATTCAATTCAAACAAAAAGTTATCATAAAGAGACTGACACGAATAGTTACATCCTGCAGTCTAGTTGCCACCTCCCGAAATGGTTACTCAATATACCGAAAAGCCAATTTATGCGCATCAAACGCAATTGCACTCTGATTGAAGACTAAGAGGAGGAAACAAATCATCTAACCAGTCAATTTATGGCTAGTTGATATAATGAAGAGACACTACAAAAAAAAACAAAGAATGCAGTTAAGAACACATCTAGGAACAATTTACTATATAGAAATAGAGATGCTAATGAGAATGTTATGCCAATAAGTGAGGAACAAATAGCTAAATTGCTAGTTATTATGCAATATCATCCCCAAAGTAAAGTAGTTAAAAAAGTTTTTAAAAAATACTGGCCTCTGTTGAAACAGGACAAAAATATAGGTACATATTTACAAGATCATCCAATAATCTGGGTAATATTGTAGCACCAACTTTTAAGACTATAAAATTAGTGATAAAAGTAATTCAGAAAATAAGCGCAATTGGTTAAAAAACACCAAGCAATGTTATTTCCTTGCATAAAATGTTATGCTTTCCAGTCTTGTAAGAATAATCAGAAAATGTCCCATTTTTATGAAATGGAGAAGACTGGTTGTATTCATACTGACTACAGCATGGGATCCTCTTTACACACTTTAGGTGGCCAGTCCTTAGCAAGGCAGTAGTATGACAACATTGGTCATAACATTTAAGCATATATCTATTTATCCTTCCTTATCAATCATTCAATCAATCTATCGGTCCACTGATATCCTCAAAGTAGTTTCCTACTCTTGATTTGATTAATTGTATGGGGCTTTGCAAATTTTATAGCTTCCAACTGCTACTATATTCTTGGAGATAACAAAGTGGGATTACTCTATAATGAGTAGGAGAGAAAGAGGCTTATATAATACTATGTCTGCACCTATTTATAAATTATATCTATGAATGATAAATGCCAGTAAACAGTATCATCAATTTAAAAATATTTTGTCTGTGTCATGTCAATCTACCCACTACCCAAGACAATGGATGATAAGATTTCAAATGGACTTGGTAGACAAAAAGTGGCAAGAATATGGCCTATCCAATTCAATAATGGAATAAACTCATGCTGTAACAATTCTCTTTACACTAGAGAATGTTTTGCACATGGATAGAGTCTATAAAGTATACATGAAAAAACTTTGAGATTCTCGGTTCACATATTTTGATCAAAAGATGTTTAAGCTGCCCACAACTTTCAACGTGATCTCAAATAGGGCAGTCCTACACTATCTTTTACCTCTCAATAGAGCCACATCCAGGCCTCTCACTGGGTCAACCGACCTCCTTTATCCAGAGAGAAAAAATAAAAAAAAACCAACCTGCAAGCTGCACTTCTTATGACAGCCTGTGAGAGTGGGCAGGTGCAGAAAATCAAAATGGAGGCACCCTTTCCTCCCCATATAGGTTACAATCAATATACACCAAAATTAACGTATGGTTCTGCACAAAAAACACTTCTGAAAAAACATATGCAAACCTGGGTGCCACTGGCAGGGCTGCGGCATACATATATATATATATATATATATATATATATATATATATATATATATATATATATATATATATATATATATATATATGTACACACGCACACCACTGCCAGCGGCACACTACTGCAAAAAGGGCAATACATTAAACATCTTTTGATCAAAATATGTGAACTGAGAATCTCAAAGATTTTTCATGTATGATAGATAGCATAAATGCTTCTTTAGGGATTTCCACGTAATGTATTGCCACAGACTAGACGTCATACGAGTTGTAAATATGTCTAATCTTATGAATGTGGCACTACACTCCCCTTAGGAATGCATAACTGTCAAGAGTGTTGGAAGTGCATCAGTTTTTGGCGAAAGGCCTTGAAAATATGTCAAAAATGGGCAATAAAGTTTTTTTTATGCAAATCTACTCAGCTTTCCTTGGAAAGCCAAATGGAGAGAAACCCAGAGAGATAGAGATAAAGGGAGAGAAGGAAAGAGAATAAGAGGGGGAGAGACAGAAAGAGACAGAGAGAGAGGTTCCCATTAATGTGAGATTACTATTCTTGTTTTGCTATGTGATAATCTACTTCAGTCTATGTATTATAAGTTCAGTCTATGTATTACCAAATAAAATTTGTTACTTATTTTGTTTTACATAACAATAGATGCGTTTGTTTGTCTTTTGGAATAGACTAAGGCATTTTGCTTTGTATAGGTTTCATGCCAGCCAGTAAACAGCGGAGGGGTAAGACGCTTTTTAAAGCCAGCGAATATACTTTCACATTGACACTCATTAAAACAATATAGTGATAAAATATAATATTAACCCTCCGTCAGGCGCATCTCTGGCATTCCTGAGTTCAGGTGCAGTGCACAGGTTAGAGAACCACCCATAAAATCTAATTATCTCAATTTCAGGACTCTAAAAGTAATCCGTGACCTTCATAGGGATGTATTAAGAGAGTACACAAAATAAAATGGCAAAAAAAATAATAATCATAATAATAACCATAAACATATTAAAACAAAAGTACCACATTTCTAAACTACCATCACATAGCCTCCAGTTTTCATGACCTATTACTGAACATAAAATTAGGAAAAAAAACTTAATGGTAATGCACTTAGAAGCTATTTGATTACTATGTACTCAGATTCAGGAGTTACATGTTCAGCAAAAGAAACACAGTTACACTTAGAGAAGCAAGTCACAGTGAGCCTGAGAAGCCACAAAGGTCAGATCTGTTCTTCAGAAGGTCTGTTGTAACACTGTGAGATCAGGTTTTAAAGAGCATGTAAATACGGGAAATAAGTGGGAGGAGGGAGATTTTCTGATCATTTGGAGAGGAGAGAGAAACAAAACTGATTGATCAGCTGCACCTGATGGAGGGTTAGTATAATAATATAAATTACATTTTATTAATTACATGATGGTAGCTAAAGCTATAAATTTCTTTTCAATAGTAATATACACATAGAGAATCTAGTGTTCGCAATATCCTTGTACAGAAAATATTACTGCACTGTACATAAAAAACAATGATACTCCACAGTGAGAAAGACAACCTTATACTATGTATTCCTATTTGTAACCACATTGGAATTTTCTCTTCTGGCTGCTTTCTGGCATTTATGCGTACATCAATATTGTACAAGGTTATATTTATTCTATTCAACCCACATACTCTATATGTTACTCTTTCCTGGGGAAGTTGAATACCAAGTCAACAGCTTTCCTTCTGTGTCAAAAAGGGCTAATTGGTTTTTTTTCAGTAAACTAAAAAAAGGCAATTTTTAATATACAAAAAGTTTAATTACTCACCCATATACTGTGAAATTAATGAAAATGTGCAGGTATTACATTTCTTCACCAATCCTTGGATTATGCTATAATGAGTCCCATAAAATAATCACTATGTTCAATATTCTATTGTTCATACAATAAGTTAAAAAAAGCTTAATGGTGTTAACTTTTAACCTCTGCCAATTGCTTGTCACTTCAAATATCTATTATCCTTGCTTATGTTAATAATCACTGACCCAGTGACCTAAACTATGGCTGGTCAAGGAATAAGCTTAAAGCTGGATTACAGTTCTTACTCAACAATCACTATAATTTAAATGTAGTTTAAGCTAAACTATAATTAGTATACAGCATCCAGTCCTCAGTTAAGGAGCCTTCCATAATGGTACATTAAAGTACCTTAGCCTTAAGGGGATGCTCAAAATGCTTATACATAATAATAATATTATTTTTTAGTATTGTACATGTATTTGAATATACTGAATATTTTAAAAACGAGGATTGTGTATCTGTGTAATAAATGTGATAATTCAACAGAAAAATAGTGAACTTTAGCACTAAATATCACCTAGTCATCCCATATCTCTTGAATTTTAAATAGCGCTTATTGCTCTGTCCCAGTGTTTAGTTATATAATTACTCATTGCATGCGCTCTGACTTTCTTCTCTGCCATATGGCCTCATGCCCTACAAGATAGTACAGAACATTTTGGCATTAAAAACTGCTTTGCCTATTTGTTTTAATGATTTGTTTAACTGCAGGTTCAAATTTGCAAAGCAAAATTTAAGAATATATCTATCTATCTATCCTTATCTATCTATCTATTTATTTATCTATCTATCGGTCCACAGATACCCTAAAAGTAGCTTCCTTCTCTCTATTTGATTAATTGTATGGGACTTTGTAAATTTTATAGCTTACAACTGCTACTATATTCTTGGAAATAAGTGGGATTACTCTATAATGAGTAGGAGAGAAAGAGGCTCATATAATACTACATCTACACCTATTTATATCTGCTATATGCTTTTTTATGCATTAACCTAAATTTAAACAGGAAATTACCAAAGGCACACTGTAGCAGTTAATTCTCTTATTTTATTGCTTCTTCACTTGCTATGAGTTAGCATTCTCCTGCACAATGAACTAGTTTTCTATATATGATCCTGCCACATTTGACTCTTCTGATTTAGCACATTCTGTTGATTATCTATTGCCCAAGCGATACATTTTTAGCTTTGCATCAGCAATGTTTTCCATATTTCTAGGGGATATCAGAATACCACCATGGATAAACTTGTACTTTGAAGTATTGCGGACCTGAGGCGAGTGCTTAAATAGACTATTCTTATTTCCCAATAATTCTAATGCAGTTTTGCTTATAGACTGTCAGGTATGATTTTTATGCTGAGAATCTGAAAATGACATGTCCAGAAATTCACTTTTATTACCAAAGTGCTAGAAGTTAGAGTGGAGAATTTCATGATTTTTTTAATGTTTTCATCTTCTTGTCACTTTGTTTCCAGCAGGTACACTGATTTATTGATAACAATATCTTTGCGAAACTAGAGAAGGAACAGCATATACTATACACCAGAGGTTAAGTCGACTGACTTAATGACACTGAATTTCCTGAGTCTGAAAGGACAAATATATTGAGGGCATTTCTTTAAAGGTTGTGTTTGTCTCTTTTTCATCAAATGAATTTATCTCTGAAAGGCACTCTACAAAAAGTATTGTAATTAGACATCATCTGAAACTTAATAAAGTCCAACTACTATAGATGCATAGGCCTATATTGGAAACACCGCCTCCTTTCTTTAAATGTCATGATGCATAATATTAAAGGTATTGCCATATCTGTACCTGTGTATGCCTTACATATCTAATCATTGACTTTATATAATACTGTAAGTAATTACTTTTTCTCTAACCTTGGAATTAACCTGTACTAAGATTCACTTACGTGGCCATTGGCTAGAAACTATGGATGTTCAAAAAAGCAGACTTACAACATTTTTTGTAGACTATCAGTGTCTTTCAGGGACAATAACTTTCAGTGCCTGATCCTGACCGAAGACAGATATCTGTGGACAAGTTGAAATGTTTTGGTTGCTGTTCATTATCATTGTTTGAAAGTTATTCATTCCAAATGACAGAACTGCATCCCAAAAACTGAACCCCAGACAAGTCAGAAATAAAAGCATAGATCAATTGGAAATTTGTTGGTTTAACTAATTACATTGTTGTCTAAAATAACAATCTTCACAGACCCATCATGAATGACCAGTCATTGAGGCAAAGGGCAACATGTATGAAAGGGTTTTTCACCCTTTTTCTGGCGTACAATGCACAAAACTGAGCCGACTATGATGTCTAATGCGCCTAACGTATATGTTAGGTGCATTGTTCGTAAGACTTAACACTTTCTAATGCGCCTAACATGAAGGGGAGTTCTGGGGGCGTTTTGGGGGCGTTCTGGGGCGTGTTACACCATATTCGTAATATTAGACACATGTATGAATGTGGTTCGGCAAAACTAGGCGCATTACTGCTCGAACTGGCAGACCTATCTCAATGTGGTCTGCCTGAGCCTGAGTTGTCGAACTGGAGCTAGATTTGCCGTAAGGGACAAAAATGTCCAATATTTCTCAACTTACACCAGAACATTAATAATAGTCATTTATTATAATTAGCAAACCGTATAAAATTGAATTATTTAAATTTTATGAAAAATATGATCATTTAATTTAATATAAAAATATATAATATATCCAAAATAAAAATATATCCTATAAAATATTTTTAAAATTAATAGAATCTAAAACAAATTTTACATTAAAAATCCATTGATTATGTTGTTCAGATTTTTATATTTAAAATTTTTACTACATTAAATTTGAAATGTATTTTTTACTGCTCTCACCTTTTATTCTGCATACAGCAAGAGCCAACACAGCACAGGTATTCCTTGGACCTGTGGTCCTCCAGGCAA
Organism: Phyllomedusa bahiana; assembly: GCA_025379985.1. Classification (NCBI taxonomy): domain Eukaryota; kingdom Metazoa; phylum Chordata; class Amphibia; order Anura; family Hylidae; genus Phyllomedusa; species Phyllomedusa bahiana. The sequence continues at coordinate 135,255 of JAODAL010001183.1, read as the reverse complement.
GATCAGTACCATAGTTTCTATTCACTGACATGCTATTCTAATGACTTCTCTAATTTCCAACCTGTCTATAACCTTAATATGCTATGTGCATTACTTATGCGCCTACTTTCGGTAATTCGCCTAAGACACAGGCGAAGCACGTTGAACTTTACACACCATTTTTGAATGCACAAAAACTACTTTCATACATCAGGTGCATTAAACACTGAAAATGAGACTCGACTATTCACTTTGGCATGCCTGTGTTCATATATGTCGCCCAAAATAGGTTTCTGAAACTCCTAATACATGGTCAGTGTAAGACTAATAAGATAATCTCATAATGACATGCTTTCTGCTCATTTAACCTGTTCTGTGCTATCATTTAAAGATAAGATATTTGTATGTGTCTTCTTCTTTCATCTTCAACTGCATACTGTATATAGCAAGACTGAGAATAGAAGTAGTAACAATTTTTGTCCACAGCTTGGAAACCACCGACTACAGTGAAAGACAACCTTTTCTATAATTTGGTCATGCATAGCAAGAACAATGTAATTTAGTAGTGAACAATATTAAACTGCAGTAAAATAATGGGGATTTTCAAATCAAGTAATTGCTTGTACAGTTTTCATTAGTTGATGACCTGTGAGTATTATTTAGGGGATCCATGGTGACAAGAAAAAGTACGTGAAACCTTTAGAATTACCTAAATTTTTGATTTCTTGCAGTATCTCACAAAAATGAATACACCCCTCACATTTTGTAAATATTGTATTATATCTTTTCATGGGACACTTTGAAACAATTTAAGGTAGTCAGTGTACAGCTTACATAACATTGCAAATTTGGTGTTCCCTCAAAATAATTCAAACACACAGTCATCAATGTCTAAATCGCTGGCAACAAAAGTGAGCGAACATGGACAAATTGTGCCTAAAGTGTCAATATTTTGTGTGGCCACCATTATTTTCCAGCACTGCCTTAACTGTCTTTGGCAAGGAGTTCACTAGAGCTTCACAGGTTGCCACTGGAATCATCTTCCTCTCCTTCATGATGACATCACATAGCTGGTGGATGCTATAGATCTTGCGTTCCTCCACCTTCTGTTTGAGGATGCCCCATAGATGCTCAATACAGTTTAGGTCTGGAGATATGCTTGGCAACTTTACCCTCATTTTCTTTAACAAGAAATCATCAGGGAGGTGTGTTTGGGGTTGTTATCATGTTGGAATACTGCCCTGTGACCTAGTTTCTGAAGGAAGGAATTATGTTCTACTTCAGTATGTCATAGTACATGTTGGCAGTCATGGTTTCTTCAATGAGCTTTAGCTCCCCCAGCACTTATGCAGTCCCAAACCATGACCCTTTCACCACCATACTTGACTATAGGCAAGACACACTTCTTTTTTCAGATCCTCTGAGAGTTCTTTGAAATGAGGTGCCATGTTGAACCTATAGTGATCAGTATGTGAGAGTGTGAGAATGAAACACCTAATTTAACACATCTGCTCCACATTCACGCCTGAGACCTTGTAACACTAATGAGTCATATGACACAGTGGAAGGAAAATGGCAAGTTGGGCACAATTTGTCCATTTTCACTTAGGGGTGCACTTTTGTTGCAGACAGTTTAGACACAGATAACTGTGTTCTGAGTTATTTTAAAGGTACACTTAGCTTTCACTGTTATATAAGCCATACACATACATTGTATCAAAGTATCATATCTTCAATGTTATCCTGTTAAAAGATATAGTACAATAATTACAAAAATGTGAGTGGTGTACTCACTTTTTGAGGTACTGTATAAAATGTGGTGTGATTGTTACGTAAATCGCAACCAAGACTAATACAATAAAACTAAACTCTTTAAACCATGAAGTTCCAGCAGCTGTGATGCGTGTCAAATGGTTCAATAAGTTCAATAAGTAATGAAAGTCCTTGTTGAGAACTTCACTGCAGCTTTATTTCCAAACATATTAAAAGCATATCATAGCTTGATACATCGTGGTGTGGCGTTCACCAGCAAAGCACCGACGCGGGTCGGGAGGCGTGTCCCTTAGACCAGGACTAAGGGACACGCCTCCCGAAACGCGTCGGTGCTTTGCTGGTGAACGCCACACCACGATGTATCAAGCTATGATATGCTTTTAATATGTTTGGAAATAAAGCTGCAGTGAAGTTCTCAACAAGGACTTTCATTACTTATTGAACTTATTGAACCATTTGACACGCATCACAGCTGCTGGAACTTCATGGTTTAAAGGATTTCTATTGGGAAGAGGGAGTTTGCTTCACAGCCTCTTGATCCGTGCAGCCACTGAGAGCGTGATCACAGGTGAGCCGATTGCAACAGTTGCTTTTTGTTATAAAACTAAACTCATACCACACATACCATTCTTTGTCATGACTTTTTATGTCTTTTACTAAGCACATTGAGTAAACTTCCACAGTGCAGGAAGACAAAGTAAAGAATCCTCAATTTCAATGAAATCGGAAATAGAAAAAATGTTGTCACGTGAATCAATCAATGATTATATCATTTACTCTAAGGCTACATCTTCTGAGAAGCTCGATCCATGAGACAATTTTTTTCTATTTCGGATTTTATTGGATTTCTGGTACCATTCCATGTGTGACAGCAAAAGACCAGTTGGTATCCTCAATCTAGTTACAACCTAACTTTGAAAGTTGACTTATACAACCCTATCAGATAAGCATCATATATAAAAATTCTGCTATTTATGCTAGACATACTATCCAATGTGCATTTCCTTTTGATATTCTCTACAGTTGCTATTCAATTGATCTTAATAACATGTACAATAAACCACTTTTTAGAGGCAATTATCTCTACTAATATTTTCTTGTACCTGCAAATAATATTCAAATTGGGAAAGAATTTTGGTGTGTAAGGGAGCAGGAGGTGATGGATGGGCGAATTGATTCAAAAGAAATTTCTTTTAAAATTTTCAGGAAAATTTGGGTTTCGGAAAACGAAGTAAACTTTGGGGACTTCGCGGGAACGAAGTGTGTTTTTATTGTAAAATGGCTGGGACATGGCTTTACGGGGGCAAAGAACTTGGGAGGAAGAAGGGCATAGCCTGCAGACAGTAAAGAGTGAAGCCAATCAGAGCCGGGCGGGTTCTGTACGTCACCGCATATATAAGTCCGGGGCGCGACGCTGGGAGTTTTAAAACGTTTACTTTTCGATTAGGGAAGGTGCTCCCCCGGGGCGCTTATGAAGCTGAAACTAAAGAATCATTTTTATACAGCGATTTTTGGGGGGTGTCTCAGTTTGTTCAGAGCTGTTTCTTAACTTTTCCATTTCTGATTTTGTGGGGTATTGGATCTAAAGTCAGTGTGCTCCATGCAGCTTTTTTAAAAATTTTTAAATGCTATTGCTCACGCAATTGAATATCCGGGGTGATCTAGCCTGACCCTGTTGTATTTTTTAAAAGAAACAGCGTTTTTACAAGACAAATACCATTTCTTTTTTGGCTGCTCAATTCTTTTGCGCAATTTTTTACATCCAGGGGTTTTTTAAGCGTTGTTCTGCTGCTGTGGGACTAAAATAAACCGTTTATTTTCAGAAAAAAAAATTATTTTCCTGTGCAAATTCACAAGCAAAGGTTTAAATTACAATTTTTTCCTCTTTTTGTGTAGCTAAAATACACCCCATTGTAAGACGTACAAACGGGTGTTTTTGGGCTCTCAATTTTTTTGCGCAATTTACACCCGGGGGTTTTTTAAAAAAGCGTTGTTCTGCTGTTGTGGGACTAAAAAAACCCGGTTTTTTCACCGGAAAAAAGACTTTTTTCTGTAGAAAATTTCAACGAAGGGTTTAATTTTACAAGTTTTTCTCTTTTGTGTTCGTAAAATACACGCCATTGTAACCGCTAAAAGGGGTTTTTTTGGCTGCTAATTTTTTTGCGCAATTTACTCCAAGGGTTAACTAAGTTTTTTTCTGCAGTTGTACCAGTAAAAGAAACTTTGTTTTTCCCACCACGAAGAAATTTGTAGCTAATTTCATTCCGAAGGTTAATTAAGCCTTTTTGTCTTTTATATTCAGTAAAATAACAGTTTTTTTAAACGGCACATACAAGTCAATTTTTCTCCCTTTTTTTGTGGAGGCATTTAACCCAAGGGGTTACCAAAGTTCTTCTGGGTTCTTTTGGGAGTCAAATACCGGGTGTGTTTTTATATACAGTTTTTTCTAAAGTGTCTGTAAATTGTAGAACAAAAATTGTCAGACAGAAAGGTGGCAGGCCTTTTCCCGCGAGTGGGATGGGCCCAAAAATTCCTGGAGAGGCCCCGGTCGCAGCACAGCAAGGGTACGTCGAGCAGGGGTCATCGGGGAGGCCCCAACTTTGGGTGTCATCTAGGGCCGTGTGTTGTTCAGCAACCCAAGGGGTTTTTGATTTTTTGCTAGGGCACCCCCCTTCCCCCAGATGACATTTGACAACCCCAGCCAAGAGTCGTGGGAACAACCCTTAGTTGGATGGCCCCGGGAGGGGTCGCGGCCCCCACCTGTTCAACCCCCCTTGTCCCCTGCGGTTCCCCCAGCAAAATCTACTAGTGGTCTGGGGGTCAGCGCCCCTATATAGCGAGGATAACAATTTTAGGGGGCGTCAGCAGCTACTTTGGGACGAAAAATGGGGCCAATATCCTTGTTCTTGCGTAGGCGGCAAAATTAGATGTGGAGAGTGGCCCGGGAGGTCATGTTGTGAGGGGTCGCCTCTGCATACCAAAAACCGGGGATGGGACGCAAATGACGTGAAAACACAAATAAAGATGATGTAGCCCGGGCCGCACTTGGGGCCGGGTGAAGCAATGGCTTCATCATCGCAGGAGAAAGGGGGTAGCTTTCGCTTTAGGCAGCGGCGCACCCGCAAGGGGTGTGGGCCGTAAAACAGCGGGGAGCAGCCCTGTGAGGAGGGGCCAAGTGGCCATGGGGTAGAAAACCCGCTTCGCAGGGCCAAGAAAAGCGGGGACAGGGGCTCAGGAGGGAGGGCGGTAGTAGTCACTCAGTGCGGAGCGTTGGCGGTAAAATCAGCTACTCCCCGGTGTGGCTTCTTTGTAAGACACGGAGGGCCGAATTGGGGATATGTAGAATCTGTGGGCAGAAAGTTAAGCGTGGCCCCGGGGCTAACGTTGGCCCACGGCCCTGCTCAAACTGCGGTCACCATCCGGTGACCTGGAGAAAGTGGCTCAGAAATTTGGGGTCCCCCCTTTCCCTGCAGCAGCAGCGCGGCCCGTGCCGCATGCCATTGCAGCCAGTCAAGGTCCCCACCTCTGCAGGAAAAGGGGGCTGTTTCTCTTTGCCCCCTCTCCCGGGCCCGATCTCCTGCTCCCCGCTACTCTGGCGCCGCAGTCGTTTAGCGAGGCGATTGCAAGAGACAACAGTAGCGTCAACCATCCTAAGTCAACAGCTGCCGGTCCTTCCAAGTTGTTGGTACTCAGTATCCCTTTCCCCAAAAAGGTGGACTCTGAAACATTCGAAAACTAATGGTTGTGCCAGCCGAGATGGAGAGTTCCAACCGTAATTTATTTTCCAAAAAGGCAGTCCCAGCACTTCATAAATTGTAGAAAAAAAGGGGGCCATCCTTAGCTTTTCCAAGGTGACGCAGCGGGACTCGGGAGCTGTAAAAAGGGGCCCCGGGCCCGTACATTCCTTTAGGCCCTTTGGGGTGAATGTGCTTCGCCCAGGACCCCAAACAATTTGGACGGAGACGCCGCTTTTTTTCCCTTGTCATACTGCCTCTGCCCCAATTCCCCCCCTCCTCCTCCAAAAAACCCCCCCCATCTAGCCCCACAAGTACGCCCATCATCCCACAGTGTGGGCAAGCGGTGTCACGCATTTTCTACACTGCTTCCCCTCGGCGAAGAATCACCGGGGAAAAAACTGCTCCGCGTCATGCAGCAAAAAATCGATGTGTGGTTTTCTCCCGAAAACTGCAAATCGGAACCATGGTGACGGAAAATGGGGGGAACAGGTGCCCGCGCTGCACAAGGAGGGGATGGCCCATGTGCCCTGCATAGCGCATGTGTTCAATCTGGTTGTGAAAAGGCTCTGAATCCCCCCACCGTTTCAAAAGATTTGAAAAGGGCCCCAGGAAATGGCTGAAATTCACCCATTCCTACAAAGGCAGGAGACCCTCCCGTTTTAGCGCAAACGGCCTCCCCCAACACACTTTGATAGCGATGTTCCACCCGTTGGAATTCCGCCTGACATGTTGGACCGACGTATGAACAGAGAAAGACCATTAACGTTTTTTTTGAGATCCAGGCGGACAGGAGTACTCCCCTGTTAACTTTTATTCAGCCATGGAGGGTCATGGTGACACCCGCCCTTTGTTGAGGGGATTCGAGGGGGCGACTAATATTCGTCGCCCCGACTAGGGGGAATAAAGTCATTCCACTGCTTCTGTCCCGGAACAGATGCGAAAAAACGTCTGGGAAGGGGGCTGGAGATGTGGCGACTACATCTGTGGCCACATGATCCTGGGGGGCTAAAATGAGGAAGAGGAGGCATTGGAGCGAAGCATTTTCTGGTGAAATAGGGGGATTTTCTACCCAGGTGACAAGAGAGGGGAACAGGAGAGTGGGGGAGGTGTGGAGATGAGGAAGACGAGGGAGATGACCCGAAGCACCATGGCAGTATAAAGTGGGGGGGGCAGGGAGCCCCTCGGGTCCTTGTGCAGATGGCCCGCAGCATGCTGTTTTCCCGGTAGTGACGCCGAATATCAGCATCCGGGAGAGGGATGATTCTGCTCTCCACCCCTTTTTTTGGGCCTCGCTACGGTCCAAAATTGGAGCCATTTTCCCCCGCTACTGAAGGGGGGACAACTCAATTAGAGGGGAAAACCTCCTTGTCATTGGCCGCTGCCTATGTGCGGCTCGTCCCTCCTCGACAGGTCTAAAGGGGGGTTTCCCCAGCGTCACTACTACTGCCGCGGCTGCTGGGAGAAGGTGGGGGTTTTGGAGCGTACCGTCCATCACAGCAACCCAAAGTCTGGAGTCACTGAGAAACATTTTCTTCACCCCCCAGTGAGGGGGTATGGCCAGCAGCAGCAGGACCTAGGGAGTCCCTGAACCAACACGTGGTGGCCCTTGTACAGCCTTGCCCCCCCAGTTTTGAAGATCCCTGGATACTGGGCAGCCAAACTGGATGGTGGCCCCAAGTTGCTGATTTGCAGGGGAAGCTGTCCTGCCCGGAATAGTGTGGTTTTAAGCGGGTGATAGTGCGGGGGGGGGCCATCATTTCCCCAAAAAACCCGTTTTCCCGGAAATGTGGAATTTTCTGACCTTGTCAAGATAATCAGGGTGGATCGGCCCGGATTTCCACACACCAATGCCTTAGGTCAGACTGCATCGCCATGACGCCCACCCAAACTGTGAGAAATGAGTCGGATTCAAACTACCTGCCTCAGCCCTATTTTGCGCCAGCCCCCTGATGCCCAAAAAACTGTGACAGTTCTCCATCTGCCCCAACCTCTTTTCCGGGATGGTAATGCCCCCCCTCCACACTCTGCCATTTTGTCACTTTTTGACCTCATTGTGTTTCTGGTGGTGACATCCAAAAATGGTCATTGTGCCCCTCTTGACCTCATCTGTTGCTCCTGCCCCGTACCTCCCCTCTCTGTCATTGTGCCACTCTGTGGGCCCACTACTGTTTTGCCACCTCCAGAAAAGTCATTGTGACTGTCTGACCTCAGGGTGCGCGCCTTTCCCTACACTGTGTCTTGTGCCACTTGTGGCCTACTCCTGTTTTTGCCCCTCCAAAATGTTGTGCCATCTCTGATCTGCTGCGTGCCATCACCCGCTTGTCATTGTGCCACTCTGTGGCCTACTCCTGTTTTTGCCACCTCCAGAATGTCATTGTGCCACTGCCTGACCTCTTGGTGCTGCTGCCGTGCCCTCCACACTGTGTCATTGTGCCACTCTGTGGCCTACTCCTGTTTTTGCCACCTCCAGAATGTCATTGTGCCACTGCCTGACCTCATGCTGCTGCTGCCGTGCCCTCCACACTGTGTCAGTGTGCCACTCTGTGGCCTACTCCTGTTTTTGCCACCTCCAGAATGTCATTGTGCCACTGTCTGACCTCATGCTGCTGCTGTGGCTGCTGCCATGACCTACACACTCTGTCATTGTGCCACTCTGTGGCCTATTCCTGTTTTTGCCACCTCCAGAATGTCATTGTGCCACTGTCTGACCTCATGCTGCTGCTGTGGCTGCTGCCGTAACCTCCACACTGGGTCATTGTGCCACTCTGTGGCCTATTACTGTTTTGCCACCTCCAGAATGTCATTGTGCCACTGTCTGACCTCATGCTGCTGTGGCTGCCGCCGTCACCTCCACACTCTGTCACTTATGTTGCCACCTGAGCTCTCAGCTTGTTTTTTTCCAGCTTTCGCTGGCATGACTTTATCAGGCAACATTCCCGCTTCAGTTTTTTGGTCAGTTTTGCCCTCTTAAGTGCCCAGGGAATTTAGAGTGAAGCAAATCTAAGAGCGGCGGCAGTCATCTGCGAGTCATACTAAAACACATTTTATGAAGTCCAAACCAAGCTCCCTCTGCATATTTAAGCATGGCACAACGTTCTACAGCATCCTGCAGGCTCTGTGCAGCCTGGAGATAGCTGTTTTTTAACGCAATTCGTCCCGAAGTAATTCGGACCGAATTTATTTTTGTCGGGAAATTCGGCGAAGTGACCGAACCAAATTTTTGAGAAATTCGCCCATCTCTGGAGGTGACACCCACTGTTACAATGGCAAGAGGTAAAAAAAAACTTTGCGTTCTTAAAGTTCAAAATAAGCTATATCTTTAGGTGTTTAATATTCTATAAGTAAAATCTACATTATTATAAATTAATGTGAGAGAAGAAACATATCACCTTAGTTACAGACATACTGCTGTTCCACCTGGTTTTCCATAAAGTGATAAAGTAGGAAATAGTTGAAAAATAATTGGGTATTTAGACATATGAGTTTTTTTCAAAAAATGCAAGCAGTGTCACTGTTAATTGCAGGTTTTGTGACATAGTTTGCAGCTCTACAGGTAAAACACATGGATGAAAACTGCATTGCAGAAAAACAGTAGTTAAAGATAGAAACATGTGTACTTTAAGGGCGACATGTATGTAAACGGCATTTTTTTGTGTGCATTTGTAGCGTAGAATGCGCCTGAATCTATTAACCTGTTCTACTGCGGGTCATAGATTTAGCGCTTTTGTAGCTAAAAAGCCACAATTCTGGCTCAGGTAAACCACTTTTAAAGTGTTCTACCTGCTCCAGCAGTAATGCACCTGGATTTGCCGTACTGAAGCTATAAACGTGTAGCTTTGCACGGTTGTAGTGTGACACGCTTCCAGCGTGCACCCCCCCCTCCCAATCTCAGGCGCATTGGACCTGGTATTGGAGTTTATCTGGTTAAAAATAGAGCAAACGGGGCTGAGCTAGTTTTTTGGCTAAAAAGACGGCAGACTTCTGGCACAGCCCCGTTCATACATGTCACCCCAAGTGCTCAACAGCTACATTTATGGTGTAGGGCACATTACATCTGATTTACCGAATCAAAGCAACTGTAGAACTTATGCTCATTGTGTCAACTCCATGTAACCATGATTTTTAAGACCAACACATGGGTCAAACTTTATTAGACAGAATATTATTCGTAAGATATTATTTCACGTGTGCTCTGATAAAAGTTGAAGCTATTTATTTCCATTCAATACTGTCATATATGGTGAAAACGGCTATTGTATAAGACAACATAAATATAGCAAGACTGCACTAATTTACAATATCTAAAATAATGAAAGAATTTTTAGTAACAGCTTATTTCTACAGGGAATGTATGAGACCTGTGTTAATTTTACAATTAAACATAATTTAACACAATACTGTCCTGCTTTTAAACTTTGGAAGAAAAAGTAGATCTAAAGTATAATATATTATTAAAGAACTTATAAATATTAAATACAAAATTATAAAATATTGAAAAGTGAAGATTATTTGGTAACTAAGTTTCTGTACTACTAATTTTCTAGACAGAAAGGAAAATGTATTTTAAGAGCTCATGTTTTGTAAAAGTGGGCTGTATGTTATTCTCATCATGGGGTTTGATAGAAATAATGTTTTTTTATGTAAAAATTTTATTTATATACAAAAATGCTAATAGACAAAAGAAAAATTGAAGTAACTGATGTACTTCCTGTATATACATTTATTTCATATGTATCGTTCAATTAATAATAGCTCTAACATCTCCCAAGGCACGACGCCAAGGGCAAATATTCCACCAGAAGTCCCATTCTAGCCAGAGGAACACAACTCTCAGCACTTAATGGACAGTTTCAGAATGTCTAGGACCACACCTCTTTGACAAATGGAAAAGTCACTCACAGTTTACAATTTATTCATATATTTCCAGGAGGAATTACACCTCACACAGTTGTAAAATACTGTGCTCTAGCATTACTAATTCTTAGGGAGTATACAATAAGTATTTACTAAAACAAGCATGTCAGGAGGACTGATGGACACTTTTTAATATTGGACTGGTGCAATGTCAGTCTAGGGTGCCTAGGGCCTGCCAGTGTAGTTTATTCTTGGGCCCGACCGGTGGAGTTAATTCTTGGGGCCCACCTTACAGCTACTGTACATGACAGCATATACTGCACATGACTCTTGCACTCTGCATTGATGGTTTTTATCTCTATTTCTATGCCTTTCTGCCTCTCCGGAGGTTGCACATGCAGGTGATAGGCAGGTCCAGGTCTGCCATGCTCACAGTCCCCCTCGCCCACTGGGTTTTCCCCTTCATTTCTGTGGACTGTTTCAAGCCTGGACTGTTGTTTGTTGATTTTGCTCAGGGAAATCAATGATTTCTAAATGCATTGCATGTTTATAGATATTTTAACAAATGAACTACATATGAGCTGGAAAAGTTAACCAATTTTTTAGTTTCAAAGTCTGTTTTAGAAGCTTGAAAGGATATTATCTATATTTAATGTTCTATTATTTTACAATATTTACAGCAGGCATGGTAACATTGATTTGTTTCTGATAGGCTCTGTGCAGATTGCTATTCAGCCTATTGTAAAATGTATGTGTTAGGAACATTTCCTAGTGTAACTTAAGAAAAAAAGACTCAGAAGTATAAGCAAAAGAGTGGCAGATGTCATTAATTGGCCACAGTGACATTGACTATAAAACATCATGTCCAGTGAAACATTCAAGAAATGTTTTCGTTTTATTCTATTCTACTTGTTCTTCTGTCTTTATTTCAGGATATAACCAGATTGTTATTTTTTAATTAGCACTCTCTAATTGTTTATTTTTTTCTTTTTATGGACCAATTAACATATAAACTCTTAGCTGAGATTAGTGTTCCTAAGTTGCTAGCTAAGAAACATAGCATTGCCCTATGACTTAGCAGATGACCTATTTATACCATATTTATATATACCAATGTTCAAACACAATTTTCCAAATAGTCACTGAAAAATATCCTTATTTCTTTCCCCATAAAGATAACATATCATCTATCCACACTTTGATTGGAGTGGCATCCACCAGTCTATTTAAACAAAGTTACTAAGGACTGACATTCTTGTAATTGGTTTGTGTTCTAGTGGTCAGATCACTACTGATCAGACACTTATTCAAACAGGAGATTAAACATTTAATCAAAAACCTTTGCAACCATTTCTGAAGGACAAGCATTCTTATAATTTCAAAAAGCTGTGTATCCACAGTCTTTTATCTTAAAATCATGATAAATAACACAATCTTGCTGACTTATTCTTCATCTGATCCTAAAATGGCCAAGACATGAGATAACTGTTGACGAAGCTTTCCTCTATTTACGCCATAAGGTGATGTTTAGGGTGGCCAAACAATAGTATTACTATTTATTTCAGGTGTCATTCATTTCAGTTACTTGTAAACAAGCTCAGACTGGCACAAAGGAGAAAAGAGGAAACCCTTGTTGTGCCCCTGAGCATGCCATATTTGGAGTTTAAACTGCATATATATTCTTGGGAGAGGCAGAAAAGCAGTGAGAAAGAGGCAAAAATCAGAGAAAAAGGCAGAGTATGAGAAGTATGTACAATAGATGTAGGGTGTGCCACCAGAATCAACTTCACTGAATCAACTCCCCTGTTGGCCCTCAGAATGAAATTCCAGTGGTGGGCCCTAGACACCTCAGTCCAACACTGCTTGTCTATATGAAAAAAAGTTTAAAATACATAAGACAAATATTAAAAAAAACATTAACTTAATGAGTTATCATGTGATACAGAGGGGAAACGACCTGCCCCTGAATATTTACACTCTGCAAGGCAAGAGAAGAAGACAAAAGGTGACTGTCATTTCTACAGTCAAAACCACATTAGCCAGCTGCAGAGAAATTTGGATCTGTGCACATCTCATACCTATTGTCATTAACATTAGATGGAAAATAACTGTTACTTATAAAAAATAATAGAATAGCTCCATATGAAACATATTTGAAACTATGGCATCCTGAATAATGTACACTTTTTGTTCATTTGAATTGCTGAAATGTAGATATAAAACCTATCATTACATCTCTAGATGCACATTTCCCACAGTCTATGAAATATGTACATAGCATACATACAGTGCATATCTATACATATTTGTCAGGATTTGTCTTTGTACTATAATTACATTTCTGTAAATATTTCTATATGTGTTCCAGAAAGATATGGACTACTTGACCTTATCTGTATAAGATGATTTTGTTATTCTTTTATTTTTCCACTCATTTTGCAACTTCATTCTTCATGGTTGAAAAAAAAACCCTGACAGACAAGATAAATTTATGCCCTAAAGAACAATTTTACTTAATGTCTGGGATTCATAAAGATAAAGTGTCATGCCTAGGGTCAATATAATGTGGCCAAAGAAATCAACAATAGCTGTCTGTTGTGCTATGGTAGTGAGAGTGATCCACTGGTTACACTGAATATTCTTATAACCTCTCTATATAAAGAAAGTTTGTTAATATAAGTATCTGTCAGGAAGACCCGCGTTCACTCGAGGGTAGAAGGCCTGATGGGGTGTATTCGTGATGTTGCACTCCTCCTAGGGGTATGCAAGGTCAGCCAACTGCGGTTTCATAGTTAACCCCTGTCCACACAGGTACAGGAAGACCCAGGGAGTGCGAGAGGATACTCCACTTGCCCACAACCCTGAACCACTGGGAGAGATCTGTTTACCCGCACCAGAGAAACAGAACTCTGCCAGCCTGGTAGACTGCCACAAGTCCCTCGTTAGTTATAAGCCTGGTCCATTACAAACACATCAGCAGGCCATGAACCTGGCTTGGGTAGCAATGTTTTAGAGACCGAGAAGACGGGCACGTGAGTTCCGCTTGATCGGGACAACAGACCAACTCAGGTCTGCCTGGTTACTTTGATGTTCTGCCTTTCAGAGCACATGTCCCCCTTCCCAACAAGGTGTTAACAAGATTACTGAGGACCCCTTGAGGCTCTGAGTTTCTGCTGCTTTTGTTTAATTGAGTGTTTCCTCAATGACATGTGTTGAGCGGTGGGGGAGCTGAGGTGAAGTCCTGAATCCTGCAATAACTAAGTAAATTTTGAGTGAAGAGCTCGAGGGGGAGAAGGGTGACTTTCGTCATATTCCTCACAGTATCAAGGATGTGTTACCATGCAAAGAAGTGATTCACAACATCCCTAAAAAAGGAAACTATTGGTTCAATACTTGAATCATATATTTTATCCCTTTCAACCCTATAACATTCTGTTATGTAGTAGAAGCTTAGGCATTTCCCCAGTGCCCATGCCAGCTTTTGCAAGTGCTATCTATATTATGCAGCCAACACTCTGATCTGAGAGGCAGATCTTAACAGGATGCTTGTCAGTACTACACTGACAGGCATCTTTTACTATAATACAGAAGTATTGTTGTATGGCCAAGTCTGATGGTGAGACTTAAAAAGTGAAAAGAATATCAAGAAAGTTAAAAGGAAAAAAATTAAGTAAAACATTTTTATGCCCTATCCTATAAAAATGTAAAAACAAAATACAAAAACAACACATATTTGTCATCCATACTATAAAACTATTCTTTAATTTATACTGAATATAGACAACTATAAAACTCAATAAAAAAGAGTACTAGAATTGCTATTCTTCAATCATCCTATCTCCAAGAAATACAGAACATAAAGTGTTAAAATAGTTGTTTGTACTCTAAAATAATACCAATGAAAACTAAAACCCATTCCCCAAGCGTCCTCACAAAGCAATGTTAAAAGAAAAATAAAACTGTTACGGCTGTTGGAATACAGCGAGACAAAATAGATTATGCTTTCAGTAGTTTTATTGTGTAAAGTAGTAAAACATAAAGAACTTATATTCATTTTATGTTTCAGTAACTGTATCAACCTGCAGAACAAAGTTAACGTGGCAATGGTACCTCATGGTGAATAAAAATGATACCCAAAAAACATTGCTTAAATTCCTGTACTCCTGTAACCACCCACCTCCACACACATACAAATAGTAATAGTAATAATAATAAAAAATTATACATTATATGTACCATCAAACCATATACAATAATAATAATAATAATAATAATAATAATAATAAAAATAATAATAATAATATGGCTACATTGATGAGAAAATAAGTAAGATATGACTATTAAAATATGTAGAAAAAAAACCTTGTCATTGAATACAAGACAAGACCACATCATTATTGGGTTAATGCAATTTTAAATTTAATTTGAACCAACCATTATAGAAGATTACAGTCAAAATGTTGGATTTTAGTTCTGATTATTTTGCCATGTAATAGTTCCAACAAAATAAAGTTGTTTTCAATGTCTTTCAGTAAACTCAGGTCAGACGTTTATTGCTTATGAATGGCTTGAACACATATGTCACATATAGTACTCTGCTTGTGTCAGAGCAAAAAATCGACAAAATGTTTTCATATGTATTGATAGTCCATTTAAGGGTAACAATTTAATTTTTAAAATATTAGAAAATAATATCCCTACTGAAAACATTGATAGCTGAAAAAAAGTAAAAGGAAGCATATAAAAAAATTATGTTTCTTTCATTTATTACTTTAGTGTCCCAAAGTAGCTAAGCTATACCTCACTTAGGGCAAATACTGGGGTTGCTATATAAGCTCTCTGTTCAATTACCTTGGTCAAGTTGGAGTGCTTTGCTGGCACCTGTTTTTAGGCAATGCACCTGGGACACTTGCCATGCCACCCCATTCTGCTACTCCCCTCAAGAATTTGCAAAGTATACAGTGATAATAGCAGCATCTCTCTTTTTGCTACCACCAATTATAAGCCTGAACCATGACTTTTACATATGAGCAGTGTTAGACAAAGATTTACAACGTATTTCGTCAGTAGTACAACTGGAAATTAAAAAGATTCTTTGAAATAAAAAAAAAAACATGACTGCTTTCTTTCAGAGACAGTGCCATCATACCTGTGCATATCTTGTTTCTGGCATTGTGGCATATCTTCATTGAATTAAAAGGGGTGAGCTGCAATATCCCATACATCTTGTGGACAGCTGTGTCACTGTTTTAGGTAGAAAGCAGGCAAATGTTTTTTTATCTTTGACAAGCCTTTTAAAGTATGCTTTACATTGGGTGGCATTGTTGTCCAAGTTCAGAGAAAACTACAAGAATTTCTCTTTTGTGTTGGATCACTTTCTAAGTTAAATTACATTGCATACAAGTACTAATTATAACGACTTGCTACTTATTTAAAAACATTTGGAGATGGTATCTCCAGTATTTTCTTTAGTATTACATAATGCATTGTAACCACACACTTACACTTGACATACAATTATGTCAAAATGTGAGGTAAGGTCATACAGGTTTGTGCCAGCTTTGTCATACAGTTGGTTATACAACTTAACTGGCAACCATGGAAACTCTTAGGGAGGTCCCTTTTGTCATTCAATATTCTCACCAGCACCCTGCAATAACATTGATACTGCAGTGTACTATATAAGCGATCAAGGAATTGAATATTCAAGTCCCCAAGAGGAAGTAAATATAAAGGTAAAAAAGTTAATTTTTTAATATTTCAAATTAATAATTAAACCTTTATCTTTTCCACTTATAATTAGGGTTTATTCACTTCATAAACAAGGCATAGATAACCTCTAGATATGTCAATACCTGCTAAAAGGTATTCCTACATATTCTGATGGTAGCTGGTGTGTAGCCATACGATAAAGCAAACATAGTCAACATAGTCAATGTTTGGTTAGTTTTTGAACATAAATGCTTCATTTGTGGGGCAGAATAACATAGGCAACACAGAGACTATGCTGCGGTATACATATTCTCCTGTCATGGTCGCTCAGTAAGTGGGAAGTTGATCCTCTTGTCACCACGAGGAGTTGGCATACCCTACGCCGGGGAGTGGAGTCTAAGTTGCCCCGTGTATTCTAAGGTGCCGCAAGGCAGGACGGACTTTGTCGCAGGGAATCCCCCAGGTAGCTACCCCTGACGTAGGACCCAGCGGGGACAGCCGTAACAGGTAGAGTAGACAAGGAGCCAACCAGAAAATGGAACTGGAGCTAGGAAGAACAGGCCAGGCAGGGACAGAACGTGGCGGATGAAGATCAGCACAGAAGATGTATACGATGGACGCAGGCAGGACCAGGAACGCAAATAGAACAGTAGAGGAATTCGCTAGAGAGCACTCAAGGACGTCACTAGTGAACGGACACCAACAACTGGGCACCGTTGGCAGGAAGAGGAATCCTTATAAAGCCCATGATCAGTGAAGTGCGTGCTAGGGGCGGCTCCGTCTGGGGTCGGACGCCCGGACCTCAGCACCAGAGGCGCCAGGAGGTGCAAACAGCCGTGGTATAGGTGTCTGACCGCAGCGCGCGGTGTTACAACTCCTCTATCAGGTACTCATAGGGTACAGTTGATATAGAGATAGTGTGAATATATCCTTGAAAAGATCAAAGGTTATAAATAGTCTACAATTATATCAATAACCATTACAACACTGCCTGCAAAAAAAAAGCGCTCAGACGCACAAAGGGCATATGGATGACCCCCAGTACCATCTGAGCCACTAAAATGCATTAGGCTTACTTTTATTAACCCAACAACTACTAGACTCTGTATAAACATCCGAAGCACCAACTTCAATGTCTAAATGGGGTAACGCACCCACATGGCCAAGGCAAGATGGTGTTGCTGAGGAACCTGGGAAATTTCCTGTGCTGACAACACATGTGACACTCCAAGTAATGCTGACTCCTGCCTTCACTATGTAGAGACTTCAGCATAGAGATCCCACAGTCCACAATGTGGCTGAGAGGTCTCCTGTCAGGGTCAGTTCCCGTTACAATGCAATTGAATAAACTATTCTGTCCTTCTCTCTAGATGCAATGCTAAACAATGGGTGAAAGTGGGATACGTGGAGAATGAATCGCTCAAGGTGGGAGATAATTACTTTCAGCACTTTAAATTGCACCACCAAATCTGCTCGACGACATGCCATCCTTGGATGGTTGAGTAACCAATATCACAATGAAAGATATGCTGCAGGCCTTATGTTGATCTCTGCAGCACAGTTTAACCATAATGCATATACTGCATAAATCAGCCATTTGAGATTAAGAGGATCGGTTCCAATACATAGAACCAAAAATGAGTGTTTTCTCAGCCTCTCATAAGGATCTGATCATTGTCCACTATAATGTTAAATTTTAAGTGCTCTTGGTTAAATCCAAAGCCTCAGACATTCAGGATAGGTCCCGGTGTAATAATGTGAAATTTAGGGGTGTCCTGGAGAGTACTGCTGCCCAGGAATCTGGAATCTAGATTAGGAGCAATGTGTATCATGACAATCTCTATACAGAACTGTGGAATTTAACAGCACAATGTAAGTGAATAAAAAAGATGATTGTCATTATTGCAAGACTTATTCTAAACTGTAGATAATTGACAATTCATCCATCCTAGAGACGTTTTTTTTTTTTTTTTTTTTTTTTTTAGAAAGAATAAAGCATATTATGTGAATGGATGAAGCTATTTGTCAGCTATCCATGCATTATTAAGGTTTATTTGTTCCACATATTTGTTGGTTCTTTTGAACCAGTCGAGAAACTCTTTCATTTGTCTAATTTATAAGCTTTCCCAGGCTTGCATTCCAGTAGTTTAGAAGTGTCACCAGCAATAACTATGAAAAATTGCAGCTTGCATCTTGCTCTGCTTTTCTTTTTCCAGCTTTAAAGTTGATCCCAACTACCAAAGGGACTTCATTTTCAAATGTAACAAATCTAATTTAACCCCATGAATTTCAATCTCTGTACCTAATGGTCCTTTTGCAGAGCTTTGTAGAGCTTAAATACTTTTTGACCCGTACTGAATAATTTATATTCAAACTACAATCAAACGTAATATTCTAATAATGCGAGGTGTTACACAATGCAGCCATAGTGCTGTTTCTTTATGAAAAAAGAACAGCACAACTAGATTTACTGAAAATAGTGCAGCAGTTTTATTGTGATGTGTTATACCGCTTCTATTATCAAATTGTATTGTAGCCAAGTCAGCACCCAAAGACAGGTTTTAATAGGAAGACTGTAATACAAAATGTCACAATGTCACAGAAATAGGTTATTACAGGAGCCAGAGAAGAATTGATTTGACTAACCATTTGGCATTCAATTTACACATGTCTCCAGTGTAGCTATGGATTCTACAAACTATTAGAATCAGCAGTTATTTATCAAAAATTATGTTTAGAAAATTACATTAGACAAAGAAAAAATCATGGTAATATGTGGCATATGGCATAGGCTATGTATAGTAAAATGTATGCTGGATAAAAAGGAATATTTATTAGCAGTTTTGATATAGAAAAATACTGTTATTGTGATAAAGCTCCAGACAAATCTAAAAAGCTTAGAAGTTTATGCCCAGTCTTTCATTCCCTAAAATACCATTTATTAATGTGCCCAAAATGTGTTGATTTGCAGAAACCTTTCTAAATGTAAATTCTTTTAAATGGAAGGAGTATTATTTTTAATACAAAGTGTACTGTGAGTAGAAAGAGAGCACAAAAACTTATGTAGGTAGAACATTGGGGGTTGGTCTACTTTGCCTGGAGATTTGCTCGGGAAATGACACAGATTTATAGACGAGTGGAAATTATGAATATACCAGCTGCTAGAGATGGCTGTTTTAGCAAGTGACTTCTTATTTAAGATTTACAATCACTGCTAGAAGTATTGTACCTAAGGGGGGCATCAGCATTTGGCAAGGATGGGCATATGTTGAGGCCCACTGAAGAAAGAAATGCCCACTGCCCTACACTGCTCTGCTTTTAATGTTCCTTTGACACAGAACAGTAGGAGAAATTACAGTCATCTGCACATGAATGTTGCGGTCTGTGATTGGCTGCATCCTTCAACTGAAAGACGGGCAAGGCTACTGCTGGGATCACCAGAACAACTGTGATGACAGAACAATAGCATCTGGGAGGTAAGTATTTTTCTTTTCTTCTATTTTTCATTATCCTCTGATGGAAAAACAAGCATTTTGTACTGTTTGAACATCCCTTTATGGCTGAGGTCCCCAACTCCAGTCCTCACGCCCCTCTAACAGGTCATGTTTTCTGGCTTTCCATAGCATTGCACAGGTGATTTAATTATATTGCACAGGTGATATAATTATTGTCAGTGCATTCTATGGGATATCCTGAAAACATGACCTGTTGGTGGGCCTTGAGGACTGGAGTTGGCAAACACTGCTTTAGGGTATGTTCACATGACGTAATTGCGGGACATATTTTAGCAATACGCCCCAAATGCACCCCACAGTTATGGTAATACATAGCTGCCATAGAGAGCTATGAACTACCTCCATTTTCCCCGATGCATATTAAACACTGAGGGAAAGAAGTGACATGTCACTTCTTCACAGCGTTTACGCACCAGGGATAATAGAAGTGTGAACATATCCTTACATTTAACAATACTGGGATAAACTTAGGAAGGGTCAACAAGTGGGACTGTTTGAAGCGGTGTAAACTGATCGAGTTCTCAGCCTTGAAAGGAGCTTGGTCTGCGAAGCCTCCTGTTGCCATGGAAGGACCTGGGTATGTTCACCTGTGGCAATTTCTTTGGTGGTAGCATTCTTTGGTGGAAATGACAGAAAAGATCTTTATGACATTTTTCTAAAACATCCCAAAAAACCCAACAAACACTGTCAAAAATGTCACTAGTGTTATTACTGGTTTATAATATGCTAGATATAAGAAGTTAAGTAATAAGGAGAGCCCATGTAAACCTAGAGCAAGCCTTATGTAAAACTAATGGTAGTGCATAAAGGGTTAATACAGGCCCAAATAGGGTTAAACAGGCCCACCAGAGTACCCAAGTGAGTTCTAAAATTATATTTTAAGTATAGTTTATCATCTATAGGGAAATTTAACATAATAATCCTAATAGTGATTGCTGTCTTGTATATTGAAACAACAGTAAACTGTATAATACAATTACATGTAGACATGCACCTGTTCTGTATAGCTGAAAGAAAAATTATAAAACAGAGAAGACTGGGCACACCAGCTCTTGCATGGCAGCTGTGCTGTAGTTTAGTGGTTGAAAAGACTAATTTCTACACATCATTATATTAATTTTTCATACTTGGTTGGCCGGAAAGGTAGAGTGAATTAGCTGCAGTTTGATATAACACACTTTATGCATGAATCAGCAGATGCACTGTATCAAATGTCAATGTGGGTCTATTTTCTAGTAATGTGTGTTATAAAAGTGTTCATATGACCACAATTTACTGCATGTTTTTTTTACAACACTGTACATACACTGGCACATACAGAAAGCTTAAATGGACACTTAGGAGACATGTTTGATCGGGTTTTCACCCTTTTCTGGCATCATATATATCCTATAAGATGCATTTAGATTTAATAGAATCTAAAACTAGTTTTACATTAAATAACCCGCTGATTGTTATTCAGATTTTTTTTTTTTTTTTACTACATTAAATTTATTTTTGCTGCTCGCACCCTTTATTCTACATACAGCAAGAGCCAGCACACCTGTGGTCCACCAAGCAAGATCTCTACCATAGTTTCTATTTACTGACATTCTATTCTGAAGACTTTTCTTTTATTTACAGCCTATCTATAGCCTTTATACATGTTAGGTGCATTACTAATACGCCTATGTTCTGTAATGCACCTAACACATAGGCGAGGCGCGTCGACCTTTAGACTCCATTTATAATCGCACAAAAAACACTTTCATATATTCAGGCACATTATACACTGAAAACAAGACTCGACAATTCACTTTGAAGCACCTTTCTTCATACATGTCTCCCTTATTTTTCAAACAACTTTCATTCAGTAGTATATGTGCAAAAAGTCCAATTTATGTTTATTAAGAATGTGGCAGTACACCAATGCAAATACAGATATGTTAGAAGAGAAGGACTACCTCATGTTAGGAGTTGAGACTAGTTAATATGCTATAGGCATTCCAGCATTGGCCTATGTAGCCAGAAGCTTTTCAGGCTTCTTTGGGCAAAGACATAACATTCTCAACAGATTCCACCAGGCTATGCCAACAATTAAATTTTCATAGCAAAAGTACTTGTTTTTATAGATGCCCTTATGTCAGAAAAATAATTACCTGACATGTTAAACTCAACCAATAACTGCATTTCTGGTGACTTTTTTGGGGTCAAAATGGAAATATAAAATGCACTTCATTGATTACTTTTTCTTTTGGGACTTTTTTTGCACTTTGGTTACTTCTTTTGGTCATTGGCAGTTTTTTTTTCACACAGCATGTTGTTGGTATAGTTTTTTTCAGATGGTGGTGTTTTTCCTCCATAGTACTCCAGTGTTTTGTCTGCTGAAAAAAATTATGTGGAAATGCGTTGTGTTTTTAATGCACTTTTTTGTGGAATGTTTCCCATTACAAATCATGTGATTCAAAAAGGAGTCAGTAAATGACATTATACACGAATCACATGATTTGTGATGCTTAAATGCACCAATAAAAAACTCACCTGAAAAATTTAGGTATTTACATACATTATTTTGAAAAAGTACCACCTAAACTGTGTTTTTTTTGTAAAAATAAATGCATATCAGTTTTTAAGGTGTTTTTTTAAACAACATCCAAAGTTTGTGTGAAGGAAGCCAAAGCGTGCCAAAGGTTTCTGTGTTTTCTCCTCTGAATAGATATAAATTAAAGGGCCGATTTCAGAAAATGGACTTATTTTAACTTTATGGCCAATTTTCGGTTTTACACTTAATCCAGTGCAGTGTCTAATCCATGACAGCAAGGGAATGAAAAGCTTCAAAACCATTAATAAGTTTTTTATATCAATGACTATACTTGACTATCTGCTTTAAACCGGTTTTACCACAATGTAAAATCCACAACATTGGTCACTGCATGTGCATGGCTGGCTCGCTGCAATTGTATGGGATTTTATATTGTGGACCCCTTTAAAGAGATTTTTTATCTTAAACATTTAACATTTGGAAAAATCTTTTACCATTTATGTCAGTTATCATTAATCATTTACTTTGCATGACTAAAAAAGGTATATATGACCTATCTGTACATAATTAAGACATAATGTGCTGCAGGCACAGCTGGCATGCCTACAAATACCATCTGCTGTAAGCAACTATTAAGCTTTCTTTATTTTTCTGAGCTGTTACATGAAGCAATTGGAGGAAAAGCAAGCAGTACTGCAATGGTGTGCAATGTTAAATGTCATCTAGAAATATTTGTATTGGCTTACTAGGGTAATCCATTTCTCTAGCATAAAATAAACAATTCTAATGGAAGGTACGCTATGGTTTCATCAGAATAATAGCACAGTCAGAATGCAAGTTACAAATGAAAGTCCAATCAGTTATAAAATATTCTGCTTTAAATAAAATGATGTATTAAGTTATATGAATATACTGAAATGAATCAACAAGAGCAGGCACCAGATACATCAGTTCAAATGACTTTATAATATAATTCCAATCTATTATAAATTCTATAAAAGTATACACATTAGGAAGCATTCTGGACACAGAGTATCATTATGATAGTTACAATAATGGAAATCAGAAGTCAACAAAGTAGCCAATGTTTTAATATTTTATCCAAAAAGTATTTTTACCTTTCAAAAAGGATCAAAGAAGAGGTTATTCTTGTATTTGTTCGTTCAACCTTAGAATGTTTCCTGCACAAAAAAAAGTGATGTTAAAACCAAACTACAACCTGTAAAGTAAATACATGAGAATTAGAATAAAATTAACACCACAGCTGAAGTCAATATTTCAAAACTGAAATGATAAAACTTTTTATTTTTTATGGCTCTTAGGCTGGACCAGAGAAAATTCAATGGAAGGATAACTTTCTCTTACAGTTTCAAATATTATGTTGTTTGAATATCTGCAGTAATGTGTCAATCAGTATCTGCAATAATTAATTTAGTTCACTGGTTTAGAAACCTTATTGCCAAACATAAAAAGTAATTTATTTGTTTGGTTCACAGTAAAACAATATGACGAACAAAGAAAGATAACAATATGCTGGACATTTGCCCCTGTGCAGGAGGACCTATGGTACTTGTTAGAACTGTGGTCCTATTTGTTGGCCGCATGCACCCTTGAAGGCTCTAATTTTACTTTGATAGACAGTTAAGCAGTAGTCCCAGTGCTGACAAGGAATTTTTGGTGCCCTAATTGAAAATTCAACCAGCTCCATACCTCCTTCATGTCTGGCATGAGATGGTGACCTAGGCAGTCACAAACCTCAGCCAAATCATTGTTCTGGCCCTGAGTAGCCCTGACAAGGGCAGCACAACAATACAGCACTAATTCTCATACTTAGATTTTGATAGTTTTTCATCAGATTTAAGGATCAGTGAGTACTCATCCAGTTTCTAGCCTAGTAAGAGTATGGTTATATCTAGATCTCAATGTTTTCTTGACCTACTTTGCTATGTTATTTAGACACATCAATGTATCTTCCAACATTGATTAACTGACAGCCAATTAATATGTGAGTCAAGAGATTGTTATTGGCAATAGAAGATCAAGCGACCTACAAATACTGTTGGAGCAGACTTAGAAATAACAATAATATCTTTACTAAATGAATACCTCCCCAAGTGGGTGAAGGTTTTAAAGAAATGCGTATCATGCCGCAACTGCTTAGAGTCTAATTACCATTACATGGGACTTATATATATGCTATGCTATGTTATTTATGAAACTGTAGCTGACTGTATTGTGTTGTATCATACTTTAATACTTTTGTTAACAATAATGGTGCGGTATCTGCAGTAGATCTTTTATATTAGAGGAGATACAGTTATGTTGACTTATGACTATTTGTGGAGGGTTGGAATTACAGAATAAATGGTATATTGTACTATTAATGTCCTTAGATAGAGGAGGCCTAGACACACATGGCAATGAGACGAGGAAAACATAGAAAAGTATAAAAGTGTAGAATCCGCAACACAATGTCTAAAGGAGTCAAAATAAGAGAAATCTTTCAGTAGATTTCCATGGCTATGTGAAAAAATATTCCTGTGGAAAAACAATAAAACTGCGAATATTTAAATTCACAGGGTGATCATTATGTTGAAGTCCCTTCCCCCATAATGCTCTGATTTCATTATATTCCAGGAGAATCCAAGACTCCAAGCAGCTCCAGTGTCTTCATATCTCTGCTCTGTCATAACCACAACCTGGAGTAGCTGGAGCATCTGAAATTGATATGCTCTGCTTTCTCCAATCCCTTAAATAGATGATCGCTCTAAAATGCATGCCTCTACATGGAGAAGACAGAGTATGTTACGGTACCAAAACCATAGTAACACAAGGTACATGGAATCACTGACCCATGTGTTACTATGGTAAGAGTAGCCAGGTTCTACCTTAACAAGATCTGGGACTGAAAGGTAGCAGTCAGCAGTCAGGCCCTCGTGAGGGAGTCAAACACTATGGTCTGCTACAATACAGTACAGTAGTTTATACCTTATTAATCCACCAAAGGACTACTGCACCCCATAATCCTCCACTACAGGTCAAATCCCTACCTGTAGCCACGTGAAGTGTGCATTTTTCTGCTCAACCATTCAGTACTGCTTAGTCCTAAACATTGATCCCTGGTCAGAATATTTTTGGAGAAAATATCCTAATGATAAATATATAACTCACATATAGGTTGATAATACAGTAGGTGAGACTCCTTTTTTAAAGCAGATGTCCCTTTATATTGATTTTAAGTTGATATGGTCATTTTAAGGTAAATT
Source organism: Phyllomedusa bahiana (assembly GCA_025379985.1). NCBI lineage: Eukaryota > Metazoa > Chordata > Amphibia > Anura > Hylidae > Phyllomedusa > Phyllomedusa bahiana. The sequence continues at coordinate 109,898 of JAODAL010001183.1, read as the reverse complement.
GACTGAACAAGTTAGGATTGTAATTATGTTCCTCTGAGCATTGTTTGTAATTCTAGCTGCAGTGATTTTTTTTAATTCATTTAATTTCAATTCTAATTTTCTGTAGCTCAAACATACTAAAATTTCAAGCTCACTCTGTGTGGACACAAGAAACAAGACTTCTAATATATGCTGATATATAACATACATACTTTAGAGTGTGTGAATAAATGTTTAATCTGCAGTTTAAGCATTATGTCCATCTGTTAAAAAAAGCAATTAAAAATTCCATGGCTGTTCCCTAGAAGCTATCGACTGTATCAATAACTAAGCAGTCAACATGCACATAAAAAGAAGGCACTCCCTTTAGAGTTTAACAAGTTGTTCTGTCACCATATGTCACTATATTAATCTACCATAAAATCAAAGTTATTTTCTATTATGGTCTAATGGAGTACTCTGTTAAGTACCATCCTATAATTTGTATGTGTCCCATTGTGTTAATTTTCATAAATTTTAATTAGGTACAAAAAATTAATAACAGGAGATTTTCTAGGCTTGACATCTCTGACTGCGTGTATGATTCAAACAATGTAGACATGGTTAGTGAGGGCAATCATTATCACTGTTTCTCAGCAGTCTATATGAGGACATGCTTTAGGTGTTGAACAGAGGTTTAAGCCTTAATGAATATTCATAAGCAGCCATTTTAATGAAGACAGGCAGATTCTAAAAGTTAACAATGTAATTGTTAATGAAAAAAACTTTCATAGTGTTATATGTGTTAATTACGGTACATCAATCTAAAATTATATTTTTTTTATAAAAAAAAAATAATAAATCGTCATAAATCTAACTCATTTTTTATTTAACTAGGTTTTTAAACAATTACATTTGTTTTTATTTATTCAAAATTCTGAAAATTGATAACTATGGTTGTCAGGTACACTTAAAAATAACTTTTCTGGTAAAATTTAAAGCACCACCGTCATAAGGTCAGTTTGTGCATGAACATTGATTGGAGCAGAACTGCTGATAGTCTTGTATGTGGTACAGTAAGCTCTCAGTGCATCTGCTCTTGTAATTCTTATGGACATCTTCTATAGTAGACAGTGGTACTTACATTTTTCTTATTGATTTGTACTTTTTTTTAATGGTAATAATACAATTCTATGTCATTTTGATATGAACATTGAATATAGTTCTGAGATTTGCTATGTGGTCTGCAGTTGATTTAATTTCAACATGCAGTGATACCATGATTTTCTAATTGTAATATAGCAACTCCAGGGTGCTTTCCTTCCCACTGTTTTTCTGCTGCTTCTTTAGAGATAAGTAGTTTAAACTAGCATCAATAGCCCCAAGCATTGCAAAAACGAAAAGACACTTAGCATGAATTTGTAAAAGGGACACAAAACATATCTTGAGGGTTATCATTTAAAAATCTTAAATTCCTGGACTTCTTCACTCTTTACTGTTGTGCTTCAGCTTTGGGCACTATGTTTTATTTTTTATTTGTGTGATGAGATATTCTTTGGTCTTAGTCTGTTTGAGGTAACATACTATATTTGAGGAACATCTGTACATGAAATAAAATCTGATATGCAACTTGTATTTCACAGAGATCACAGAGAAACATATCTTTATAAACTCTAGCTTTATGGCCTTGATTTCACTTTGGCTGAAAACATTTATTTTGATTACCAAATTGAAATTAAACATACAGCACATACGATCTTATAAAAAGCAATACATGTAAAATTAATTGAGAAAATGAAAAAATACTCAAAAGGGTATTCCTATCTTGCTGTTTCACAGAGCCTGCCCTTCACAGCCAGTTTCTGGCTCCCACTACCTGGTCATGTTGTGGACAGTTTTACAGAAGTGATTAGCATATAAGACAGTAGAGCAAAAGGCTGCAGAGCACTAAAGAGTTAAAGTTTGTTAGTAAAAAACAGCTCCTGTGCTGCTTATATCAAACAGCAAGGAGTGACATTACCAACCTAGTCCAGGCCCTAGAGTCTGTAAAAGCACCTAGAGGTGGTCATTAATCTAGGAAGACTTATTTAAACATGCAAGAGATAAAAACTTCTCTAGCTCGGAAGTTAAGCAAAATCTGAACAGCATGTATTTGGTAATAGTCTTTATTTACATTTGCCTACATGTTTAAAGACAATCGATAATCAATAACATAATAAATATAGAAGAGTGTGTATAATTGCATTCATTTTTCACTATCTATCTGCTTCAACAATAAGCTTGTATAGTGGGACTTGCTAATTTCCCAGAAAGTAATATTATATCAGTCTCCTCTTGTTTCTGTTGAGGTTTGCATATACCTTGATTTACAAAATGTAAAAAAATTGTTTGATGAAGTTGTTGTTTAGCTTGGAAAACCTGCTTCTTAGTACAATATCAAGGAATGCTGTTTTCATATAGGAAATCACCTATTCAGAGTGGGATGCAACTATAAAGTGTCTTCCCATCTGGAGGACTTCCTTGTAAGGTATATTACAGAGACAGTCCTTGCATTATTTGGGACATACTGTAATGCTTTATTTCCAATGTGGTGGAACTGCAAAGAAATTGGGCATTTGGCTCCAGATTCCTGTACAAGTTATACATGGAGATCCTAATAGTGGGACACTGTGATTAATTTATTGTGATTCCCCCCAACAAAATATATAAACCATTTTATAAAGGTCCATTTAAACTTAAAGGGGTATTTCCATCTTAATCATATATAGCATTTTGAAAAAATATAAAATCAATGTATGAAAAGTGCAGGTCCCATCTCTGGGCCCCTGGAAGTCTCCATTAAGAATGTCAAGGTGGTCGGAACTTTCCTAGTGATTGTAATGGGAGTTCTGAATACAGCTGGAGACTTTCAGTGGCTAGTTCTTAAGATGGGAGCTGGACCTTTTACATATTGGTTTCATATCTTATTGATATGCCATCAATGTTTGAGATGGGACTTTTATTAAACCATGTCCGGCATATATTGCATTCTTCTCAGGCATAACATTTTCAAAAGGATTTTCCTTAAATGATAACATTTTCTTAATGTAAGTCACTTGGACTATGAGTTATCACAATTCAGTCCCAGTCAAGGTCACTCAGATCCTTTTCCATGCCCATTTTTCTTGCTTCTAACCAATCAGCTTCAAAAATTGACTCTTCACTTCCTGCTTTGTATTTATCCTAACCCTTGACAGCTGCAATTGTTATAAGGTAATCAATGTTATTCTCTTCACCACAATGATTTTAGCACTATGACTTACTGATTTATATACTTGTATGTATGTTTTATTAAATGCAACTTCAATTCTAGAAATGCACCATGTAAATACACCTCTGTTGTAAAATGTAGGCTATGTACACCATACTTATATTACAGTATTATCTTTCTAATGTTAGCTACAATAAAGTCAGGTTTTCATATTCGGTTCCAGACAAAGAAAATGGATCAATATTATCTAATCGCAGTAAAAGAAATGCGTTGTGCAAAATAAGCGAAATGCATTCAGAGGTCAAAGATTAGTTCAGTTGCTATAAAGTATTAGTTATTCAATGACCAGATGCTATTATATAGAGGGACACTTAGTTAATAATATACATTTATTCTAAAGTGCAAAATAATAAAAGCTGGCGTAAATAGTTGAAACTAAAATGATTGATAGAAACTATAATGTTAAAGAAAATCGCTATATGTTGTAGAAAAGGTTTAACCTCCAATCCTCTCACTGGAACTGATCCAGACACAAAAACTCCGGGGGGCGCACCGGGTTTTCTGACTGTTTTTGACCCAAAAAAAGCTGTTGTACCCCTTTTCATAGATGTATAAAACTCTACTCCAACCTTTGGTGCATTCTGTGCATTGCCCCAAACATTTAAATTTCGCCAAAATGTGGGGGCGGTCGAAAAACTTTCCCTAGGTTTAGACAATTAGAATTGGAGCGCTAACAATGGGCCATAATATCAGAACACCCCAGATCAAGTTAAAAGTGGTCTGAATGAGGCCAAAGTTGTCGAAGAAAAACTACATTTTTGCCATTAGGGCAAAATAAATTATTTCTAAAATTATACCCAAAAATAATAAAAAGAATTTTGAAAAATTTTAAACTAAAAAAATTTAAAAATTTAAAAAAAGAAAAAATTACAGATGTAACAAGTACAGCTTGACCGGATATCAAGATTTTCTTGTTATCTGCTCTGACCTGTAAAAAAAGGGGCCTTTGAAAAGCATTAAAAAAGGGTTGAGATAACATTCTGGCATGAATCCTGTGCAAATGGGTTCTTTTTATTTCTGTTACACGATATAATGTAAAATTAAATTACATAATATTAAAAAAATCCTTATAAAAAATGAAAAAATATAAAAATCCATACAAAATGTTATTAACATAAAAGAATTACATTAGAAAAGAAACTTAATTAACTACTTTAATCTCTATAGAGAAGAACAAAGCTCCAAAAAAATCAGTCGTCGTTAAAATGTTTTCTTTTACTACGTCACAATGCTCTTCCTGTTCAATCTCAATTTGTGGTTAGAAGTTGCAAGAGATAAATACATTTCAGTAATCATAACTAGGACCTGTAACATTTGTATTCTGTTAGAGGCTAGTGCAACTCATTGAATTGATTTTGGAATGAAAAATTATGTAAATAATAAAATTTCGTTCTGATTTTTTATTTTTTGTTTTTACTATATTAAATGAAACAAATTTTAATCAGATGGTGATCAGTGTGGACATTTAATTTTGCTGCTCTCAGCCTGTAATCTACATACGGCAAAAGCCGTCATATCATAGGTCTCATTGGGACCTGAGGTGCACCAAGCAAGATCACTACCATAGTTTCTATTCACTGACATGCTTTTCTAATGGCTTTTCTTTTATATCTAGCCTGCTGTGATTTGTTTGTACTCATTAATAATACTATAATAATGGGATTTATGGTAGCTGCTGTCTTGGTTTTCTAATGTTATATTATTGAAATTGTTATTAGTTTTATAGTATATAATTTAATCTTAATTTAATTAATTAGACATTAATTTTTATATTGTTTAATTTTCTATTAATTTTAGATTAGTGGATTTTTTTTTTTATTTAAGATAGTTTAATAATTAACATCAGTAAGCATGGCCCTAGCTATGAGACATTCAGTGAAGTCTTCTCTTCTGCACCAACCATTGAACTTACTATGCGGCACGGATAGGCTTCACGTCAGGATTACACCTACAATGCAATAAATGTATGAACTGCAGTAGAACAGGTTCATACTATACATACTGGCTCACTCTACACTGCTCTAAAGCTATTTAGAACTGGCATCTCTGCGCCTAGTTCATACATGTCATCCTAAATTCGTATGTGTTTTTGTAATGAGTTTTGTTATACATTTTTATTTTAGTGTTTTATTAATATATTATGCTTTTTAAGCTACAGATAAAGCACAATAGATATCAAAGTGCACCAAATTTTAAATTTTAAAAAAAAATTATTTACACTGCATTACTTACCATGTACTACATACTAATTTAAGGTATGTACTATAGTTTAGTCTTCAATAACAGTTCTACTAGTTATCAGGAATTATTGGAAATTAACAATAAGCTTGTTGACAGACACAGACATGAGGGAACAACTAATGTTGGGTGATTTCAATTCTAAAGACTGCATTATGAAAGCAGCTATAGAATATATCATAGACAGTAATTCAGGATCAGTATAACATATAATGAGTTTCTTAATATATTAAAATTGTGCTATAAAAGTGTTGTCTACCTTATGTTTTTTCAGAAGTGTTCTTTGTGCAGAACCATACGTTATATTTGGTAAAATATTGATTTAACCTATATGGGGAGGAAAAAGGTGCCTCCCTTTTGATTTTCTGCACCAGCCCACTCACACACGCTGTCATAAGAAGTGCAGCTTGCAGGTTGTTTTATTTTTATTTTTTTCTCTCTGGATAAAGGAGGTCGGTTGACCCAGTGAGAGGCCTGGATGTGGCTCTATTGAGAGGTAAAAGATAGTGTAGGACTGCCCAATTGAGATCACGTTTAAAGGGGCCTTAAACATCTTTTGATCAAAAATGTGAACTGAGAATCTCAAAGATTTTTCATGTAGATAGATAGCATAATGCTTTTTTAGGGGTTTCCACGAAGTATTGCCCTTTTTGCAGTAGTGGGCCGCTGGGAGTGGGTGCTGTTACGTATATAAATATTGTGCCGCAGCCCGCCAGTGGCACCCAGGTTTGCATATTTTTTTCAGAAGTGTTCTTTGTGCAGAACCCTACGTATATTTGGTATATATTGATTTTAACCTATATGGGGGGGAAAAAGGGGGCCTCCATTTGATTTTTCTGCCCTGCCCCTTCACAGGCTTTAAAAAGAATTTAGCTTGCGGTTTTTTTTTTTTTTTTTTTCTCTGAATAAAGGAGGTCGGGGACCCTTTAAGGCCTGGATGTGGTCATTAAGTAAATGATAGTTGACCCGCCCTATTTGGATCAATTGAAATCTGGGCAGCTTAACATCTTTTGACAAATAGTGAACTGGAAACTCAAAGATTTTTCATGTCACCCCAAATTCCCATTTTCAAATGCTTTTTGAATTTTAAAAAAAGAAAACTGTCCTATTTAAGACCTCCATCACTCTGAATGGCTACACTCAATGGGGCAGATTTTTTGAATACCCACGTGATCAAGGTTAATACTTCCCCCAATTTTTTGACTGTTTTTGTTTAATTTTTCCCCCTTTGTATTAGTTGCTCATTTTAAATGCTCCCCAATTGGGGCAAAAACCTTGGGTTTCATTTTTTTTTTCACATGGCATTTGCTAAACCACACCCCTTTTTAGTGAAGTCACATCCATTTTACAGATGCCAAGGTACTTTTGTTGGACGAGGTGCAGAAGTGTCTAAAAACTGTCTATAACACCCCCCAAAAGAAATTGGTGAAAAGTTTTAAACCCCAGTTTTTTGGGCTAAAATTGCCCCGGGGATTCTTGGAAAATCATCATAAAAAAAATTATCCGAAATTTGTTTTTTTGACTTTTGGGAAAAAAAGGGAAAATATTTTTAAAGACCAGAAGTTCAAAAAAAAATTTTTTTGTAAAAAGCTCCTTTTCTTTGGGTAGAGAATTCTCTTTTTAAGAAAATGCGGGGTATTTTTTTAAGGGTAGATACATTTTAGAACCTTTCACCGAAAGGGTTTTTTGTTTACAAGGTTTTTTATTTTTTTCCTCCCCCAAAGACCCCCAAAAGATTTCCTTTTTTATACAAATATACGAATCTTTTTTTTTAGGAAAAATACTTTTTATTTTAATGATAGAAATTGACCAAAACCAAAAAAATTACATAAAAAGAAAAAAAAAATTTCCTTTGGGTTTTAAATTCAATGGGCACTTTTAGGACAATTTATCTTTAACAATTTTTTAAATCTTTTTAAAAGTCTGTATGATTCCATGTTTAAAAACTTTTATTTTTTTTCCCAAATATGTTTTAGTACTTTTTTTTCTTAAATTTGCATTGCAGTGCCATTCTCTGAGACTAATACCTTCTATTTTTTCTATCTTTGGACCTGAATAAGGGTTCTTTTTGTGGGCTGAATTGTAGTTTTCCTTTAAATTAAATAATTTTTAATATATAAACCCCTTTTGGTCACCTTGATTTCCCCTTTTTTTAGGACCAAAATGATTAAAAAGGGCGAATTTCAAAAAATTTTTTAATTCTGGACTTCGACAATTTCCGAAAAAATTTTGTTTCGGTCCGAATTATTTGGGGCCCGAATCACATTAAAAAACACTATTTCCAGGCAGCACAAACCTGGGGGTGCGTAGAACATTTTTCCTTTGCTTAAAAAATTCAGAGGGAGTTTTTGTTTGGTCTTATTACAACGGTGTTTTTAGAAATGACACGCACATGACTGCCCCCCGGGCCTTAAATAGTTTCACTATAAAATACCCTGGGCCCTTAAGAGGGCAAAACAACCCAAAAAAAACCAAAAAGGGGGAAATTTAAGCCTGATAAAGCCCATGGCATCGAAAGCAAAAAAAAACAAGCAGAACTAAAGGTGGCAACATAAAGTAACAAAGTGTGGGGGTGACGGCAGCAGCCCAGCACATGAGGCAAAGAGGGGAAACAATGACTTTCGGGAAAGGTGGCAAAAAACGAATAGGCCCCCAGAGGGCACCAATGACACAGTGTGGGGGGCCCAAGCAGCCACAGCACAGAAATGAGGTCAGACAGTGGCACAATGACATTCTGGAGGGGGCAAAAACTGGAGGGGCCCCCCCAAAAAAAAGGGCAAAATTGACCAGTTTTGGAGGAAGGGAAAGCACAGCATGAGGTCAGACAGTCACAAGGGACTTTCGGGGAGGTGGAAAAAAGGGGGAAAAAGGGCCCACGGGGTTGGCATCAGGGCCATTTTAAAACACCATAAAGGGCCCCCGGGAAAGGGCTGTGCACTGGGCCCCCCAAACACCAAAAGCATTTTGGGGGGTTCACAGTACGATTTACTTTTGGTTTCGGGTTATCCGTTGGGGGTACCATAAAAAAAAGGGAAAACGGAGAAAAATACCATCCCAAACCCTTTGGGGGAATAAAAAAAAAACTTTTAAAACCCCCGTAAAAAAAGTGTAGGGAAACTGAGAAATAGAGCAAAAATGAAATCCCAAACACAGGCACATCTCTCATTTTTTCCCATGTTTCTGTCGCAGTATCTGCCGGGGGTCCTTTTTTTCACAACCCCCCCTGAAAAGAAAACCTCGGGAAATATACAATATCGTTTTTTTGAACCCCCCCTTACAGGAACAATTATTGAAAGCAAACTCAAAAACTTTCCATGTGTCCCGCCTCAAAAAGGGGGTTGCTCACTACGGGGATCGCTGTTTTTTAAATTTAAAAAACCCTTTGGGAAAAAAACAAGTCCCTTTGCAATATTTGCCCCCATTCCCAGTGTCCTACCTTTTCCCTTTAATACCCCCCCCTTGTATGGGCGCATAAAGCCCCTCAGGTCACTAAAAGCAACAGCCCTGTTTATCCTCATGATGGGCTCCCAAACACTGTAAATGGAAAAACTACAAAACCTGTTGATCTCTCATGATAGGTTTGCCAGCACGGGTGCTATACTACAGACCTTTTGTATCTTCCCTTTAGGGTGCCAGCATTTGGTTGCTATAGCTACACCCGGGTGCGATCTCTCCAAAAGGGGCCGCCAGCACGGGTTTGCAAAATAACTACAAAACCTGTGTGTTTATCCCTAGGGGGGCCAGCACTGGCCCCAAATAGCTACAGACCTTTTGGGGATTTTTATAATAGGCTGCCACACTGTTTTGCAATAGCTACGGGCCCCGGGGATCTCTCATAAAGGGCTGCCAGCACGGTTGCTTTTTAAGCTACAACCGTGTGATTTTTCCCTTTAAATGGGCAACCAGGCTTTTTTGCTAAAGCTAAGCCCTTTGGCTTCTACTGCACCTAGGGGAAGCCATTTAAAAATGCCCCCAAAATTTCAAAGTAAAACCAAGAAAACGGGACTGAGGGAGAGAATAAATGTAGGGGGGACAACCCCTTTAAGCCCAAGGCCACCCCTCCGCCCAAAAAAACTTAAAGTAAAAATTTTGCTTTTTTTAAATCTAGATTTGAAAACTTTTCTTTTTAAAAATTTTGGTTTTTGTAAAACCGGGGCCCTCCTGTTTTCCCTCTTTACCTCCTTTTTTTTGGGTGGTTTTCATTTCGTTTTTCCATTTTTGGGGTTTTAAGCAGTAAAGGTGCCTTTGTCTGACTTTCACCACCCCAAGCCATTTATTTTAAAAGTGGTAAATTCCCCTTGGGGGGCTGAACCCAATCAGGACTTCAGAAAGGGACGACCCCCAAAAAAACAAGAATAAACAGAAGACCACTATAAATATTATTTTAAAATAGGAGTGGGCTGTGTGTCCGGGGGGTTTATGGGGGCCCAAAAACATGAAACGTTATTTTTTTGATACTCCCCGTAAGTGTGTATAAATTCCCCCGCTGACCGGGGGTTCACACAGAGACTGTCCCCCTTCTCATTTTTTTTGTTTTTTTAAACTTTCCCTTTTCGCATATATAAAGATTTTGGCAAAAAGGCACAATGACATTCTGGGGGTGGAAAAACAGGGGTAGGCCACAGAGTGGGAAATGACAGAGAGTGGAGGGGGGCGGCAGGAGCAACAGCAGAGGTCGAGGGCCCCAATGACAGGGGGTGGAGGGGGAGGCAACAGCCAACACACGGCATAAAGGGCAAGAGGGCACAAGACTTTTTGAAAAGCAAAAACGGAAATAGGCCACAGAGTTTTCACAATGACACGTGTGGAGGTCAACGGCCGCAGCACAAGGGCGACAGGGCCAATGACATTCTGGCAGTGGAAAAAAAGGGGGTAGCCAAAGTTTGCACAAAGACACAGAGTGGGGGGTCACGGAGGGGAGCAGAGCAGCGCAAAGAGGGCAGAGAGTGGACAAAGACAAATTCTGGAGGGGCAAAAACAGGATAGGCCACAAAATGGGAAAATGAACCGTTGGAGGGCACGCACATGAGGTCAGACAGTGGCAATGACATTTCAAGGGGGCAAAAAGGGGTAGGCCACGAGTGGGACAAAAACACAGTGGGAGGCAGGCAGCACACAGAGTCCGTGCACAATGACATTGGGGGCGGTGGGAAAAATGGAGTAGGCCACAGAGGGGCACAATGACACAGTGTGGAGGTCACAGCAGCAACAGCACAGCATGAGGGGCAAGAGGGGCACAATGACAAATTCTGGAGGTGGCAAAAAAGGGAGAAGGCCCCAGAGTGGCACAAGGAGACAGGGTGGAGGTCACGGCAGCAGCAGCATAGGGGATAAAAGGGCACAATGACATTCTGGAGGTGGCAAAACAGAGAGGCCCCAAGTGGCACAATGACAAGTTGGAGGTCACAGTAGCAGCAGCAAAGGGGGCGGGCACAATGAATTTTTGGAGGTGGGAAAAAAGGGGTAGGCCACAGAGTGGCACAAGACAAGATGGAGGTAACGGCGGCAGAGCAAACAGAGGTCAAAAGTGGCACAATGAACATGGGGAGGTGACCCAGCAGCAACAACAGCAGCACAGTTGAGGTCAAGATGGCACAAGCACAGTGTGGATTCCCCCGGCACCACAACAGCAGCACATAGGGGTCTAGAGGGCACAAACAGTGGGAGGTGGGTGGCAATCCCATCCCGGGAAAAGATTTTTGGGAGATGAGAAACTGCGCAGAGGGTTGGCATCAGGGGGGGTTTGGCTGAGCAGGTATTTTTGAACCCAGACTCATTTCCACAATTTGGGGTTAAAAGGCGCTTTTGGGCTGAGAGTCTGACGCCTAAGGCATTGGTGGTGGAAATCCGGGCCCGATCCACGCCTGATTCCTTGACAACGTCAGCCCCTTTTCCACATTTTCCGTGGATAAGGGGTTCCCCTGGGGTACGAGGGCCCCCCGCCGCACTGAAAACCGTCTGATGCCCACTACTGGCCGGGGGCGGAAGCTTCTTCACTGAAACCGGAAGTTGGGCCACACATCCAGTTTGGGGCTCCCCAAATCCGCGACCTCAACGGGGGTGGCAGAGGGCATCTGGACCGAGAGATGACGGAAAGAGAAAAAAACCCCCCTTTCTGCAGAGGTGGTGGACCTTTGACGGGCGAAATGGGGGCTGCCACGGGGGCGCGCTGCGGGTTTTGCTGCGGGGGCTGGATGGGGGGGACCACCACATCAGCCACGTTTTTACCCGGGGCCCCCGGGAGGGTGACCGCATTTTTGACGCGGGGCTGTTGCCAATGTTAGCTCCCGGCCCCACGCTTCACTTTGGCCCACAGTTTCCATATCCCCAATTCGGCCCCTTGGTGTCTTAGAAAAGATCTGCCATACCACGAGTAGTGTTTTTTACTGCCAAACGCCCGCACTGAGTGACTACTCCCCCCGCGCCTTTTCGCTGACCCCGAGCCGCAATTTCTTGGGGACCTGCCGAAGGGGTTTTTTAAACCCCCCCTTCCCGCTTGGCTCCTGACCTCCACGTGCTACCCGCTGCTCAGGGCCCACAAAACCCACTTGTGTGCGCCGCCCCCTAGGGCCAAGCGAGCCCTCTTCTCCTGACGATGATAAAACCCCTTGCTTCCCCCCGGCTCCCAAGTGCGGTCGGCTACTTCACTATTTGTGTTTCCCCCTCACTCTGCCCCCATCCGGTCTTGGGGTTTTCGAGGCTGCCCCCTCACAACATGCCCTCCCATGCCACTCTCCAAAATCTTTACTTTGCCATCTACTGCAAGAACAGGGAATTGGGCCCCCTTTTCTTCGCTGCCAAGTACTGCTGACGCCCTTCTAAAAATTTGTTCATCCTCGCTAATAGTGGTGCTGGCCCCAACCCAATAAGACCCGGCTGAGGGAACCGGGATGGGACAGGGCGGGTTGGGGACAGGTGAGGGCCGCTACCCCCCTGGCCATGCCAACAAGGGTTGTGTCGACGTTCCCACCGACTCTTGGCGGGGTTGCAATGTCATCTGGGGGGAAGGGGATGACCTAGCCCCAACCAATCAAAACCTTTGGGGCGAAAACAAACGGCCATCAATGACAGGGGCATTCGGTTCCGGTGACCCCTGCTGCACGTCCCCTTGCGTGCGCGACCGGGGCCTGCTCAGGAATTTTTGGGGGCCCACTCCCCACTCGCAGGTGATGACCCTCCACCTCTCTGTCTGACATACTTTTGTTTCAAAAAAAGTAAGAGACTGTTTGATGAAGATATCTTAATGTAAAACACACCCTGTATTTGACCCCAAATAACCCCAGTAACAAGCGGGGAAACCCCTTGGATATAAATTACGCCCCAAAAGGGCCGGGGAAAATTTTTGTATGTGTCTTTTAAAAACACTAGTATTTACGAATGTAAAAACAAAAGGCTTAATTAACCTTCGGGGTAGAATTAGCTACAGGCAAAATTGCTTCTTTGGCGGTGAAAAAAAGGTTTCTTTTTGTGACCACAATGCGAAAAACGCTTTTTTAACCCCAGAGTAAAAATTCGTAAAACGTTGGCAACAAAAAACTACTAGCTTTGTAGCGTGTTCAATGGGGTGATTTTACGGGACCAAAAAGAGAAAAACTTTTAAAAAACCTTCGTTTTGAATAGCTACAGGAAAAATTCTTTTTTGCGATGAAAAAGACGTTTTTTGGACACCACAACAAACAGAACAACGCTTAATTAACCCCCGGATGAAATTTCGCAAAAGTAAATTTAAACCAAAAAAAATACCAGCTTTGTAGCGTTACAAGGCGTTATTTTACGGGTACAGAACAACAGAAAACTTGTATTAACCTTCGGTTTGTGAATTTTTGCTACAGGGAAAAATGTCTTTTTTTTGGGGGGTGAAAAAGACGGTTTCTTTTTTGTCACCACAACAGCGAAAAAAAACACTTAAATTTAAACCCCCCGGGTGTAAATTGCGCAAAAGAATTGAGCAACCAAAAACTACCAGCTTGTACGTGTTACAATGGGGTGTATTTTAAAGGACCCGCAAAGAAAAACTTGTAAATAACCCCGGTTATGAATTTTGCTACAGAAAAATGCTTTTTTTTCGGGAAAAAGACGGTTTCTTTTAGTCACCACAACAGCAGAACAACGCTTAAAAACCCCCGGATTTAAAAACGCAAAAAATTGAAACCAAGAATGAATGGGATTTGGGAGTAAAAATGCGTTTCTTTAAATGAAACAAAAGGGAACAGGGTTTAAAAACCCTTGGATATTCAATGTGCTGTGAAAAATAGCATTAAAAATTTAACAGCGCAGGGCCACATGGACTTCATTCCAATCCCCCCCAAAATCAGAAAGAACGTTTAAAAAAGCATCTCGAACACGTGCACCCCCCCCAAAAATCCTGTTAAAAATGAGTTCTTTAGATCAGCTATCATAAAAACCGCGCACACCTTTCCCCATAGTACATGAAGCGTAGAGTCCCACATCGCCCCAACAATAGTGGGTGTGTTAAGAAACCCACCAGTCTCTGATTGGCTTTATCCTGCCATTTCATGTAGGCTTGCCCTTTTTCTCCCGCTTTTTTGCCCAGTAACCATGTGCCACAGCCATTTTTTTCAATCAAAAGCATACTTTTGTTCCCCCGAAAAATACCCCAAATTTGACTCGTTTAGAACCGAAGTTTTTCCTTTAAATCTAAACGAATTCCCTTGTTAGAACAATTGCCCATCCAAAAAATGACCAAAAAAACACAATTTTGTTGTTGCATTTTTTTTTGCGTTTTTCTGTACAGTTTTAAAAATTAATAATTGGGCATTTTTCAATGGACTTTAACCCTTTTTGTTTAATGTTTTAAATTCTTTATTTTTTAACTATATCAAAGGCAAAGGGGAAAGGGGGTAGAAGCCCCAGCGCCCTTTTGGTTGTAACAATTTTCCCAAAATTCTTTTTTACCCCCCCGAGTCTTGAGAAAGCAAAAAGGATTTTTTAGCCAAGCGATTATCCCCTCATATACAGACAACGCTGTTTCGGCATTTTGTCCTCCTTCAGTGCAGAGTAGAGAAGATACTGGCTGGCTGTGTGGGAGGCATCGGGTAGCTCAGAAGGGTAGATCTCTCCTTAAGGAGAGCACCTGAACGAAGGGCTTGTAGAGTTTTTTCTTTTGCCTTTTCGCCCTCTACTTAGCATCTGCATATCAAAAGGCATTATGGAAAAGGGGCTGAGAAGCCCACAGCGCCCTGTTTGGTTGTAACAAATCCTCAATTTGCTTTTGACCCAAACCGAGTCTTGAGAAAGCAAAAAGGATTTTTTACCCAAAGCCAGTTATCTCTCATCTACAGACAACGCTGTTTCGGGATTTTTGTCCCTCTTCAGTCCCAGAGTAGAGAAGAAACTGGCTGGCTGGTGTGGAAGGGAAAATCATGTAGCTCAGTAAGGAAGATCTCTCCCTTAAGGAAAGCAACTGAACGAACGCTTGTAGGTTTTTGTTTTGCCTTTTGCCCTCTACTTAGTATTTTGCATATCACAAGGCCATTGGAAAGGGGCTGAGAAGCCCACAGCGCCCTCTGTTGGTTGTAACAAAATCCTCAATTTGCTCTTGCCCCACCGAGTCTTGAGAAAGCAAAAAGGATTTTTTAGCCAAACCAGTATCTCTCCCCTCCAGACAACGCTGTTTCGGGATTTTTGTCCCTCTTCCGTGCAGAGTAGAAAAGATACGGGCTGGCTGTGTGGGAGGCATCGGGTAGCTCAGGAAGGGAAGATCTCTCCTTAAGGAAAGCACTGAACGAACGGCTTGTAGAGTTTTTGTTTTGCCTTTTGCCTCTAACTTAGTATCTGCATATCACAAGGCATTAGGGGAAAGGGGCTGAGAAGCCCACGCGCCCACTGTTGGTTGTAACAAATCCCCAATTTGCTTTTGACCCACGAGTCTTGAGAAAGCAAAAAGGATTTTTTTAGCCAAGCCAGCTATCTCTCATCTACAGACTACGCTGTTTCGTGATTTTTGTCCCTACTGTGGGCAGTGTTGTGTATATTCTGTCTGGCTGTGTGGGAGGCATCGGGTAGCTCAGGAAGGGAAGATCTCTCCTTAAGGAGAGCACCGAACTAACGGCTTGTAGAGTTTTTGTTTTGCCTTTTCGCCCTCTACTTAGCATCTGCATATCACAAGGCATTATGGGAAAGGGGTCAAAAGCAAATTGAGGATTTGTTACAACCAACAGAGGGCGCTGTGGGCTTCTCAGCCCCTTTCCCATAATGCCTTGTGATATGCAGATGCTAAGTAGAGGGCGAAAGGCAAAAGAAAAACCTCTACAAGCCGTTCGTTGGGTTTGCTCCCCTTAAGGAGAGATTTCCCTTCCTGAGCTACCCGATGCCTCCCACACAGCCCAGCCATATCTTCTCTACTCTGCACTAAAGAGGGCCCAAAAAATCCCGAAACAGCTTTTGTCTGTAGATGAGAGATACTGGCTTGGCTAAAAAATCCTTTTGCTTTCTCAAGACTCGGTGATTCAAAAGCAAATTGAGGATTGTTTAAACCAACAGAGGCGCGTGGGCTTCTCGTCCTTTCCCCATAATGCCTTGTGATATGCAGATGCTAAGTAGAGGCGAAAAGGCAAAACAAAAATTTCTACAAGCCGTTCGTCGTTTGCTCTCCTTAAGGAGAGATCTTCCTTCCTAGCTACCTGATGCTCCCACACAGCCCCAGTATCTTCTCTACTCTGCACGGAGAGGGACAAAAATCCCGAAACAGAAATTTGTCTGTAGATGAAATACTGGCTTGGCTAAAAAATCCTTTTTGCTTCTAAAGACTCGGTGGGTCAAAAGCAAATTGAGGATTTGTTACAACCAACAGAGGGCGTGTGGGCTTCTCAGCCCCTTTCCATAATGCCTTGTGATATGCAGATGCTAAGTAGAGGGCGAAAAGGCAAAACAAAAACTCTACAAGCCGTTCGTTCGGTGCTTTATTTTTTAACAACACATTTTTCAATATTTTCAAATGATCACTTGTACTTTGTTTTGCAATAATAATATAATGAAAGAGTCTAATAGGAGTAGCAAAATGACAGTCATGGAAGCCTTCATTAGGACCCTGGTTGCAATGGCACCTGTTTGCACCCTGTGGTCATGTCACAGGCGGTAGACGTGGATGATTGGTCACCGTTTCTTAATCTCTTACTGTTTTGGGGTTTTTTTAACCAATCTATAGGGTTGAAAGGGCAAAGTAAGAGTCATCTCTGATACCAGCTAATACCGTCCTAGTTATTTGTGATAGCATCTACACCTGGTTATGGTTTCACTGAATGAACAAATGCTCCACCCTGTTATATGCAGCAATGGGTGACAGCACGTACCTCAATGTTTTTGCTCTTTTCCTAAATATTGTTTAGTACATAGAGAATATTGTGGACGCATTTGTTTTAATGCTTTGTATGCAAAAAACTTTTCATTTATTGATGGAAATTAAAGGGTTTAGGATGTGTGACCCTTACATACACCCCCTTTCTCCTAGAAGTATTCCTATGGGCATTTGTTTTAGCCAGTGCTTGGCTTAAGGACCTGTGAGGCCTGAAACACATAATGAAGAATGGAGACTGTGCTCACACAGTTCTTCTTTTAAATAGTAGAATAAAATGTGATTTTAATTTTTTCACAATATTTTTCTTTTTGAATGCTGGATAATTTTCTGGTTTTCTCTTGCCTCAAGGCCCGAAAATACGTGGCCAAATCCTTTTAAAAACACGAGACTGAATAAATCCTACAGGGGTGGTAAGATTTCTCTTTTTGTGTTGTAATAATAATATAGAGACAGAGTCTAAAAGGAGTAGTAAGTTGACAGTCATGGAAGTTTATTAGGCCCTTTGGTTCCATGTCACCGTCTGCCCCCCACGTAATGTCACGGCGGGGAGGGGAGTTTGGGCCCTTTTTTCAATCTTTTAATGTTTGGTTGCTTTAATGATACATCTATTGGGTTAAAAGGAGTAATCGGAGTTATCTCGTCCCATCTGTATTGCGGGGCCCTTGTTGAAAAACACCATTATTGCCAGTGGGGAGTAGGCTAAGCGGGGGAAATTTTCTTACTTACCCCATACTGTTAATATACAGCAAATGTTGGTAACGGGTTAAATAACAAAGTAAATGTTTTTCATGTCTGAAGGATTTTATCCTGTTTTTTTATAGTTCTTTTCAATTACTATGTTGGTGAACTTTCACATTTCACAGCACACTCCACAAAATACATGTCATTTTATACTTCTGTAGAAACTGGTCAGGTATTAAATTTAAACAAACATAATTTATTGCATCCACCCTAAGGGTCAAGAGCATATTAATGAGATAGTTGTGTGAATCATTTTTAAAAAATATGCTGTGAAAATTTACGTTCCTAATTTGCATACAGGTTGGGATTTTAAACTTCAGCACTACATAATGGTCATTTCCATAAGCAACAGTCAGTTCTGTCATTGTGCTGTTATCAATTATGTGGAAAAAGGACTTTTTTCAGTGCTAGGTACGCTTACAGTCTAAGAAATTGTACTAGGCTTATCTTCTTACTAATATTTCTCATCTGTCATATCACAGTGATTATGATGCTCCAAAGGATAAAATCAATACTCATATAGCATTTAAGATCATGTCTTCAAAGGCAGCTTTCATTGTTAAGCTTCAAGAGCTTATAAACATTGTGCTGAGGCCCTACTATGGTGTCATAAATGCCATGTGCTTCTAAAAAGGATTCAGCTTAGGAACCGACTGTTAGCTCACAAACATATATATCAACGCATCTAGAAAGACAAATCTGAAGCTGTTTTCCAAGGCTGCCATAGCTCAAGATGTTCATGCATCTGTAAATCCTGAACACGGAAGAGTGAAAACAGGATTGACTGCTATAGTTCTCCCGTATGCTGTATTATAAATCATTTCTTTTTGTGCACTGTAAATAAATTTCATGTAATGCTTTAGGCCAGATATTGGATATTGGGAATGGAAACGACAGATTTATCAATGGCTTAGATATTGGCTTCTCTGATGAAATCCATCTGGAGTGAAAATGATAGCTTTTGTCCTTGATCAATACTGTGCACTCAATTGATTAGCAGTTATTCCTCCGTTTTGCCTTGGACTAGATATTACTAGGAGATACCATTACACAAGGTATTATTAGGAACCTATTGTTAATTATATCCTTCAGGAGCTTCGGCTTTCATTCCACTTCAATCTGTTGAACAAAATGTGCTCATGAAACATTACTAGCTAGAGTGGCTTTTTTATCTGTTAAATATTCTTCATAATTGTCATTTTGAAAATCATACAACCTTATGTTAAATACTGTGATATTTATAATGGGTGTTATAAAACAATATATAATATGGAACATTTATAAATCAAGTTAATAGTTTATACAGTATTATACCCTGTTATACATATTAAACGTTACATTATATTACCCATTACTAATGAAAAGAAAATATGGATTATGGCTTATCTAATTAATTGACGTACTTGAAGGTTATGCACTGGATTCCCATTTCTAGGTATGTTCACACATCAGATTTTTCTATCTAATGTGCAATCCTCAGCAGAAATCATTGTTGATACCTCGGATTTCTGCCATAAACTTTATCTTCGTAGAGGCAGTTTTTGCCTCTGATCTGGCAATTAAGACATCCCCCGGAAATAAGACGTAGTGCATTTTTTTAAATGTAATTCAGAGTTTGGCTGCTTATGCTGATGTTTGTGATGAAATCACTACAGTATTTTAATACATGTTGATTTTTTTGTTCAACAATAAATGTGAATTCTTGTTCATGGAAAAATAAGAAATCCCCTTAGCTCGTCTTTAGGAGCAAAAATTAATGTAAGACACTGTCTTATTTTTGGGGAAACAAGGTATCAAAGAGGACTGGTAGTGAGGTGAGATTTAAAGAGTAGGGGAAAAGCTTGTCATCTGTAATAGTGTAATAATTAAAAATCTCTGATATTGTCCCTTGGTTTTCGAAGCATGTGGCCGAATTTTCAGCCAAGATAAAATAAAAAGGAGAAATGGAGTTGGGTTGTGAGACAGAGTAGATATGAACATTAGTTCTGTTTGGAAGAAGTAAGTTTAGACTTGAAGTTCAGAGGTGCTTGTATGTAGTTAAAGGGGTTTTCACACAAATGAAAACGCGCTGGACAGGTTGCTAGCTGCGATGAGAATGAGTTAGTGTGTTCAGATAATGGACGAAGAGTTTGAGAAGTTAGTTAGAGAGCAGAGGTGGGTAAAAACAAGGTCCAGCATGTGTGACCTCTGTTTTAGTGACTTGGAGGATCACTATAAGAGGCCAAGAGAGGAAGAAAGTGATAGGAGTCTGTTCACAAAGCAGGTGAGGTACCCAAAGTAAACTCTCCAAAGCATGGCAAGAACAGACAAGCACCAAGGAGATGTTGCCCTTAGTCAAACTTCAACTTGGGACCTTAGCTCAGCAAGGAAACAGTACTAGCCATAAAAATATCAGCTTTCAACAATGAGCATTATTCTAGCATAAACCTCTTAACGACCGCCCACCATCTTTTGGCATCAGGCATTTAAGGTCATTCTGCTGCGGCGACGTCTTTTGACATCGCTGCAGACATAAGGGTTTGTGGCGCCCGGCACTGCAGCAGCGCTGAGTATAGAGCTGTTCTTCAAAGCCCTATTCCCAGCACAGCGTCTGTAAGCACCAGGATGCGAGGAAAACCTCTGCTTACCGATGCTTAACCCTTTGATTACCGCAGTCATCGACCGCGGCATAATCAAAAGGCTTTTCCCTGCACTGGTGGGTGATTGGAACTCCGGTGACCCGACAGAGCCAGGGGAACAGCTTCACAGTCAGCCCTGGGGACCTAGAGTAGCCCCATTGCTGTCTGTGTAACAAGTCAGCAATCAGGGCAGACTGTGTGCTGCGCTGACTGCTGGCTGTGTCTATCTGACACAGATTGTAATGTATTAGTGTACATGAACATGCTAGTACATTATTAAAGTGTAAAAGAAATGTAAAACAGTTATCCCTTCATGGGATTTAACACAAAAGTAAAAAACATAAAAAAGTGTGGAAAAAATAAATAAAATAAATAATAAAATAAAAAATATTTATAAAAAAAATCATTGTGCATATGTTACAAACACAAAAAACCCTACACGTACTAGGTGTCCACATGACCGTAATAACCTGTAGAATTAATCTAACAAGCTATTAAGTGTGAAATCTGAATAGTGTAAAAAAAATTATAAGTGATCTTAAACTATTCCCCCAAAAAGTACAACATGAAAAAGGATTCGTACACAGCGTCCCAGCAGTATTAATGGACGTTGTAGCAAGTATAGGATGGCAAGCCAGTATAGATTGTATAAAATATATACTTTTTATTATAATCGGATTTAAAAAACAGTAGAAAAAACATACGTTGTAGCAGTGCAGACCATTCGCCATACTCCACAGTGTGCAGCCGGATGCTCTCCCAGAACGGACCGACGCGTTTCGGTGACGTGCACCTTATTCCTGGTCTGATAGGTAGTGTCCAGTGAAGGATTAAATAGAAGATCGGGCGTAGCCCGATAAAAAACTTAACCCTTAAAATACCAAAAAGGTAAGTATCACACACATAAAGCCCAAAAAAAACATTTATATATATTTTAAAGGGAGTACCGATTTAACTCACAATTAGATGTATGCAAAAAATGCAATTAGATCAATATATTGTAAAATACAAATCCAAGAAGAGAGACATTCTAATAATGATTACAAAATGTCATATTTTTACATTTAAAGCCATATGGTTGCCGAGGTTCAAAGGGGTAAAAATCCATTTTGCCTCACAGTTTAATAATTTTTCCCGTAAATTGTCTCCCCTAGCATCCATATTGACTCTTTCTATACCCATGCAACTAAAAGAAAAAGGTTAAGTCACTACTATGGTATTCTATGAAGTGTTTGGATGCAGTGGACATGGTGGTTAACCATTGCACTTTCTTAGCGTCTGAAATATGGCGTCTAATTCTCGTTTTGAGAGAATTAGAGGTGCAACCAACATACTGAATCTGACAGGCTATACAATAATAATATACACCACGTTTTTCGTTTTACAATTGATATATTGCCTAATTTTATAGCTTTTTTTGGTGACAAAAACAAAAAGGTGTTGTTTACGTCCATGTAATTGCAGGTAATACAGATCCTGTGTCCACAACGGAAACAACCCCTGTGTTTTTAAGCCAGGTTTTTTCTGGCACATTAATTTGTGCTCAGAAACAAACTAGGGGAGAACAATGGAGCCTATATTGGGGGCTTTTTAGATATAAATCTAACTCCCTTACGAAATTACATTAGACAGGCTGGGATGTGTATACAAAATCGGAAGATATTTTTTCATGATGTCAACCACTTTGTTATACTGTGGGAGTATGTGGGGGGGAAAAAGTGATGCCAGAAAATCATCTTGTTTTCTTTTTCTATTAATAATAGACTAGTGTGTGTCATCAATTCAACTTTTTTTCTGACCGTTCCAAATTTTTGTCATGAAATCCTCTTTGTTTCAACTTGTTAAAGACACATTGTTGTTGGACCTCAAAGTCTGAGTGAGAACTACAGTTTCTTTTGGTACGTATTAGTTCCCCCGTAGGAATGTTGCGTGTTACGTGATGTGGATGGCAAGACGCAGCAGAAAAAATTGAATTCTGTGAAGAGGGCTTAGTGAAAGGGGTGATTACAACTTGTCCCAACTAACCCTTTCAAAAATGACATCCAAAAAATTTAAGATCCCGATGGAGGTGGTAAGTGAATTTTAAAAATTTATTGGTTATTTTATATTTGCAAGAAAATTGGTTAAAGTCATCCGGGGGGCCCTCCCCAACGGAGGAGGGCGTCAATAACCACCATACCCCCATATGGGAGGCAAAAGTATTACTGTCAGAGAACAAAAACTTTTTTTTTTTTTTTTTTTTTTTTTTTAAAAAAATTTCCCATCAACTCCTTTAAGGAAATTATCTTGTAAAAAAAAATTTTAAAATCATAACTATTAAATTAAAAAATTGGTTATTCTATATTGTTAATTTTTTTTTAAACTTGTTCCAAGTAAAAGAAATATTCCCGAGAACAAAATTTTCCCCAAAGCTTCCCAACAAATTTTAAGGGGAAATACCTTTGGGAAAGAAAATTTGTGTAAAAGAAATGAATGAAGCGGCTTTTTTAGGAAAATTTTAAAGGGGAAAAGAAGGTTCCCCACCCATGGCCCCAAAATAACCTTTTTCAGGAGAAAACGGAATCGGGGTACCTTAATTTCACCCCCCCTATTTTGGGTCTAAGAGGCGGTGGGAAAAGGTTCTTATGTGTCTTCGGTAAAGAATGTATAATGGGGACTTTGGGGTGGGGATTATAAAGTTGTTCCGCCAGGTTTGGAGTTAGAATACCCATTCCGACCCCCTCTGTAAAAGTTTTTTTAAGTTTATTTTGAAAGCTGTTGTAGGGTTGTTTTTTAAGGGTCTATAAGTAGAAACATCATTTAACATTTCCATATTTAATTTTCTATAAAGACCCGAGTCCAATACCACGACGGCACCTCCTTTGTCTGCCATTTTTACTATTATATGTGGGGTTATTTTTAAGTTGTTGTAAAGCTGTTCTTTCATTCGGCAATAGATTATTATTATACATATCCTGGGTATCGTTCAAAGAATCAGTAGCGAGATAAGACCCACTCGAACACATTCCCGAAAAAACATCCAGGATCTCAGGACGAGACTGTATGGGATAAAAATGTGGGTTAGACAAGGGAAAAATTAGTAACATTAATGGTATCATGCCTACTTTCACTTTTTAAATAACCCAAGTTCAGTCAACAAAATTTCAAGTCCCTAAATGTTACTGGAGCTTAGAAAGGTACATAGTCCGGTGTAATATGTGGTTCTACTGGAGGTGCTGAGCGACATCGGATGCATCCAAATTTTTCTTGCTGCATAGCAAATTTTTGTTTAACAGTGATAAGTCGGGCAAACTTATTTACATATTTGAGAGTCCTGAAAACATTCCAGGGAATTGGGAGGTGCAAAATTCAAACCTTTAGACAGACCTTGCTCCTGGCTTGTGAAAAGAATAGTTGCTGAGAGATTCAGTAACCGGGGTCTCGTGATTTCCTGTGGAGGAACGGTTGCTGTAATTTTCGACCTTCGTCTTGTGTTTACGCCCGGCACGATTTGGTTTCCGTCTAAAAAAGGAGGATCAAAAGATCTTGCTCCTGCACGAATTGCATCAAGGAATGCCCATGTACTCATACGTGGATTAGATGTCGGCGTTGTAAGATCATGGTTGGCATGAAGATTATCCATAAGATCATCAGTAGTAGATGTGGAAAGACCCGTTCCAGGGAAGTGTCCACATCGGAAAAACTCCACATGTCTATCCCTCATTGTTTGATATGTTTGGTATTTTTAAGTAGGGTCTTGGAAAAATTTTCTTTTTTTACTCCAGGAATAACCCCCTTGTCACAATCATTAAAATCCCATCAAGGGATTTTTTAACTTTCAAATAGCTTCTTCCAATTTTTTAATATTCTAGTCTATTATCATGGTAGCTTTTAAATTCTTCATGTCAAATATGGAATCAGAGATTGCTCCAAAAAGTGATTTCTTGTTCAATTCTGCAACTTTTTGCCTTCAGTTCCAAAATTATTGTATTAATTTTAAAAGCTTTGTTTTAAAATATTATTCCATTCAATAGTGAACCTTCTGAATATTGAATTTAACATTTTTTTTTGATACGTAAACCCCCGGGGGAAGTGTCGAGCGGGACTTATCTCGCTCGCTGATTTTTTGAACGCACTCAGGATTGTTAATAATAATTAGTTTTGAGCGTTTTTTTATCGACAAAGTTAAAAACCAATTTTTTTATGGGATCAAAAATTAGATCATGCGAAATTTAAAGGGTTTAAAATCTGTCATCATCTTTTAAACGCGCCTTTTTTCGGCGTTTCCCCTTCTTTTTGGGCGGCCAGCAAACAATTACAAATAAACGGGGTGAGATTGGGGTGCGACTCATGACTGGATGTGTAGGTTGCGTTTGGCTGGAAAAATCAAAACCCTCTTTTTAACATAAAAACAGCCCTTCCTGTTCAGCCTTATGCTCTCAGCGTCTCATAGAAAGGAGTGCGCCTGCCTGGGGCCCAAAACAGCTCAGCAAATTAGCAAATTTCTGCACAAGAAACCTCTAATTACTGTATACCCCCAAATTTTAGTTGATTAGAGATTTTGAAGATTTTATGTATTAGCTAAAATTTTTTAAAGCAGCATCACCGCTGTAAAGTCAGGGGGGGAGCGGGTGGGGGGGGCCTGGCGAACACAGAAAAGCCTATCATAAAGAACACTGGATAAAGTTCACCAAGACTTAGTGTAGACATTGCACGCAATATCTTTATATTAACAGTTTGCTATTAAAATTTTTTCCGGGATTTTGGGGCACCCTAAAACTTATATGGAAACAAAACATTTCTATAACTGCAGGTTCTTTTTAGGTGCAAAACTCCACTTTTATTATAAGTATACATTTCAATAGTTTTCATTTTCATTTAACCCTTTT
Source organism: Phyllomedusa bahiana (assembly GCA_025379985.1). Lineage (NCBI taxonomy): Eukaryota > Metazoa > Chordata > Amphibia > Anura > Hylidae > Phyllomedusa > Phyllomedusa bahiana. The sequence continues at coordinate 84,848 of JAODAL010001183.1, read as the reverse complement.
CACCTGTTTGATAATTCATCTTGCATTTTAAATTACAACCCACAATCTTGTAGTCACACGGGTTGTTTGTTCCAAAAATACCGTGTATCAACAAAACAACAGAACGTTTTTTTTTTTATTTTTTGCGCCCCCCACTTGTTCTTGACGCAGCATCTTTGAAAAATCTTAAAAACAGAAAATCTATAGTCACCACGGGGAAATTTGAAAGGTGCAAAAAAACCGTGATTTACAAAACATAACAATCTGTTTTTTTTTGACTTTCCCACCCAGTTTTGTTCATTAGCAGAAACCACAAATTTTAAAAAAAACAGAAATTTCTATGTCACCCAGGTGAATTGAAAGTCAAAAATCCCGTTATTATATGAAAACAAACAGATACGTTTTTTTTTGCACTTTTGCTCAGTCCAGATTTGTTGATAGACACCTTGCGTTAAATTTGAATCCACAATTTGTTTTGTTTAAAGGGGGATTTGAAATACTGTGTTTTGCCGTCTTTTAATAAAGACTTTCCAAAAACTTTTCCCATACCTTCTAATTTTTATATTTCTGAACATGGCGAAAGCAGGTGGTAACGACAAAAGGGGGGGGTACACATGGGGTAGAGGTACAAAGGGAAAGGGCCCTTCAAGTGCGGGCGACAACACGTATGCCAGCGGATCGTCGTTGCAGGAACGTCAGGCCTGTCATCGCTGGGTCGGCCCTGTAAACTAATAACGAAATCGTCCCAAATCGCCCTTCAGTTTTAATGCAACCTGCATCAGCATTTTTACCCCCTCGTCCCCCCCCACTCACGGCCACAAATGTCGTCATCAATCATCACATTCTTCCAAACATGAACAGCCCAAATGTCAACCGTGTACCCACCATGTGATAACCTTGTCGAAGCCCCTTTTTTGTGAAAAAATTGGTTGGGGTCAAAGGCATGTTATAAATCAAGAGGGTTTTTAGTCTCTCTGACGCCCAGTTACTATCCATCAGAGGAGGTTTAAGGAACCGTCAATGGGCAAAAATCCCGGGGCGGTGGGCAACGCCTGCAGTGCCCCTTCTTGTACCCCAGCTTCTGGATGCAAAAAGTCAGACACCAAGTCACCTGTGTTGATGATGAGATATGACGAAAATTGCGGACCATCCTGGTTTTTTCCGCAAATTTGCTTGCAGCCTCATCATGGATGGGGAGGAAGACGAGGGGGTATTCAATAGGGGCCCGCACAAAAAGGGAGAGGGCGGTCGCAGAATCCCTGATATTTTTCCCCCACCACGTCAGCCAAACCCCGCTCCTCGCTTACGCCGTCAAAAAGGTCCGGACCCCAAAACCTGGCCTTCTTTGAGCAACCCTCTGTTTTTCCCCAAGCGTTCAATGCCCTTTGCCGTAAACCAAAATTAAGGCAAGAACCTTAAGTGGTTAACCCCCACCAACATGTCTATCACAGCAGCGAATGCATGATTTAAATGGAGGGAACATTGGCCAAAAAAAGGGCCAACCGATGCCGGGCCCCCAACCACTGTCAACACACCCTCTGTCCCCCCGCCTCCTCCACTCCCCACCCCCAAAGCTTCCTCAGCTCCCCTGTCTCTCAGAGTCTGATCAGGGACAGCCTCCGCTTCACCCCTCCACCGCCCGCCCGATCCCCCAGCCCCACCAAGCCCCCATCCAAAAACCCCTTTTCCCCTTCCGCCAGTTTGACGACCTGCACCCTACCGGGGGCCATCTAGCACCAGTCCCTGTTTTCCAGTTTGGGAGCAAAGAAACACTTTAACCCAAACCACCCCCAAACCAAAAACCCTGAATTCGGCATTGCCAGGCTTTTGGCCTTGGAAATGTTGCCTTTTCCGTCTGGTGGACACAGAGGTTCCGCCACCATGGCCCCGCCTCCCCCCCAATACCAGATCCCAAACAGCTTTTCTTTGCCAAAAAGCCCCCCTGCCCTGGCCAGCCACGTGTCATCTAAAATTTCAAGCGCGTTGTCTGCATCTGTTCGGGAAAAGTCCATCTCACCCGACACATGGACTATAAGCCGGCCCAAAGGGCCGCTATATCTTGTGACAGCTCAAGGGGTGACGGGTGATGCTCTAGGGTGACGGTGGCTCACGGGCTCGGCGCACCGTTTTAAAAACCGCGGGAGGCGGGGCTCTTTCCCCCAAGGCCTCTGGGGGCACACGTGCCCAGAGACACCACCGTGTTAAATTAATCTGCCGGAGACCGTCCACCACGGGCAGGAGCGTGAAAAGCTCTCTGCAACGAGAAGAGCGTGGCGGTACAAAACCTTGTCCAGGCAAGGTTGTGCGTAACGGCGAAATCGCTGGCCCCCCCCTTAAATCGGTGGCTGGAGCACACCCCCTTGCCTGGCACTGCATAAACCCTTGCGTCCAAAATTTCAAAAGCCCCCGGGGGGGCCTGGACCGCCGCTGAAAAGGGCCGATCTGAGTTCGCACTTCCCCTTCGCCCCTGCTTCGTCCCCCGGGCTGCTTTTGCAGCGTCAGCTCGGCCCCCCCCGTCAACCTCTCATTTTACTTTGGAAAACACGCTGAATTCCACCCTCCACAGGGCCCCGGGCGATTGTGGAGCAGCGCAATGCCATTACCAGATGAAGTGACACAGGCCTGACAAGCAGGGGTGCGGACCTCGGGGGTTGAGCCACCGAAGTGAGGCGGGTGAAAGAGCCTCACCACCCTTGCCAGTTTTGGAGAAGCCACAAAAAGGGTCAGGCGGACGATCCCTTTCACAGAGCATTATGGGTGATCTTATTTCCTGGAGTGTCTTTGGGGACACTTAAAACATCGGGCCCGCCAGCGGGGAAAGGGGGAGAACGGACACAGATCAACCGGAGCCTTTTCTCGAAAATCCACAAGGCCCGACGTTTTCAATTTTATCGGTCTTTTTAGGCAGGGGTTCAGGTCCAGAGCTAGTGCAAGGGGGCCCCTCAGCTCTCGGGGTGCTCACTGAGGAAAGCAGGGCTGGTGAAGCTGTGTGGGAGGAAGTGGAGGAGAGGGGGTTTTTCCCTAGAAAAACCGACTCCCTGTCTTGGAAAAGGTTGGCGTAAATTTGGGCAATAGGAAGATGAGTTTGCTAGTGCCCCTCAACCAGAGGGGTTGGGAACTCAAGGGTCCATCCTCACATGATGCTTGGGTGCTCCATTTCCCCCCAACTGATCCTCCATTAAGGCCATCAAAATGAAAAAACATTACTGGTGCCATCCTCCTGGGCCCCATACAAAACAAAACTCACACTTTCCTTCCACCCACCCAAATAGAAGTAAAAAGCAGGAAATGGAACCTTTCTTTTGTCAACGGAGACTTCTGTTGCTCTGTTTACTTCTTCAAAGTCACGGTGGGAACAACCCAGCGACGGACAGATAAGTGCCAATAGCCGTGCGGCAGCAGCGGGAGCAGCAGGCAAGGTGGCGAAGCCTAATGGGTACCTCTGGAATCTTTTTACCACCCTCACCCAAAGCATGCAAAGCAGGCCACACATACAACACCCAAGACCAGCTTTAAATCATGGGCCGACTATCTGCTCCAAAACCATTTTTTTTTATGTTTTTCCGGAAACCCAAAGATTTTCGGGTACCAAAAAGGACGAATAGCCCAGCTGGTCGCCACCCTAGAAGTTTTCCTGCCCACACCAGCGTCATATCTGAGCGGGACCTTCAGCACAGCCGAGGGTCTTACAGACAAACGCATTCGGCTTTCCCCGATATGTGGACGTTTAAAGTTCATTTTAAGATGAAACAGGGATGGATCTCAAAGATGTTGTGGCCCCCCCAATTGCCGAGCACCATTAGTTGCTGGCTACTTCACTTTTTCTCCAAACAGAAATGGTCCTCTTGAAAAACTTTTTTTTTAAAATGATCATTTCCCTTTCTGCAATTTTTATTCTCATTTTCCCAACAGTTTCATTTCTTTTGGTTTTTTTCTGGAGGAGACTAAAAAGACACCAAAAGGTTTCATACAAAACCATTTTCCATTTAAATCACTTCACTTTTAAAAAATTTTTCACATTTTTCAATGGTTTTTGGGGGGCAGTTCCTCCCAATTTTTTAACAGTGGCTGAAATCTATTTAAAAATTTTTTTGGGTCCCGTTGCTGTGAGATAAACTATAATCAGGGCCTTTGGAAAGAAATTGGGTTCTAATGGCATTTCTCCTCAAAAAATTTTAACAGCGGCTGAGAAGTCTATTTATAATTTTTTGGGGTCATGTTGCGTGAATCAGCAATAATCATGGGTTTTTGGAACAGAAATTGGTTCTAAGTGGGATTTATCCTTCACAATTTTAAATTTAAAAAAGGGCTGAGAATCATTTTTTAATTTTTTTGGGGCATCTGCAAAGGGCTCGCCTATTTTACAAAATGTTGTGTCTAATAGACATTTTTCTTCACAATTGTCAAAAGTGGGTCATGGGGGCATGTTTTGAATTTTTTTTGGGGATTTTTTCTGTACATGCACATACTACAGGGCCATTCAAAAAAAATGTTGTTTTTTTAACAAAATTGTTCTGCACCATGTCAAAGTGGCTCAAGGTGATGAGCTTCAAAACAGGGAAAGGGAGGACACTGTTAATGGACACATATTTCAAAATGACTTGTTTTTTGCAAGACTTTAAAAATACTATCAATCCCTTTATTGGGAAAAACCCATTTAATGCAATTAAAAAAGAGAAACAAAGACCTCTGAAGTCCTCTGAATTGTACAATTGTACAAGGGAGGTACAGGAAAACTTGACCAGATGTAGGTTATTCAGAGGACATGGAGTATGGGCAGGACAGAGAACAAATAAAGACCATTTCCCCAGCACTTGATAAAATGAAAAAAAAAAATGCCAAGATAAAGGCACCTGGGGGAACAGGACGTTAACCACCATATTTTCAATGAAGCTCAATTGGGGCCCACTCATAAGGGGGCAACGCTACCCCCCGGATTTACTGGTACTGGGAAGGCTGGAGTTCTCACACTTTCCCTTCCCACTCGCTTCCACGACAGTTTTCGTTGCTGCATCTCAGGGCATTTTTAAACCGCTTTAATAGATACGGGCCCAGCCCCGGCCCCCCACCGCACCCACCGTAACCCCGGCCCCTGGTATGCGTGGCCCAGGACAGGTATAGTCAAAGTCCATGAAAAAAAATGGGGGTTGAAAAGACACCTTTTTTCCGGCCTTTTAAATGGGGGTTTATCAGTTTGGGCTCATCTGTGGCCCAGGGCAGGGATAGTCAATGTCCCCGTGAAAAAATAAAAGGTGGTTGAAAGCTCCCCTTTTTTCGGCACTTTTTAAATCGGGGGGTTTTGCAGGTTTTGGGGTCATGCTTGGCCCAGGACAGGTATTCAATTCCCGGAAACAAAATGGTGGTTGAAAGACTCCTTTTTTCGGACCTTTTTTTAAAAGTGGGGTCATGCAAGTTGGGGGCCCTGCGTGGCCCCGACGTAAGTCAATTCCATGAAACTAAAATGGGGGTTGAAAGACTCCTTTTTCCGGCATTTTTAAATCTGGGGGGTTTTGCAGTTTGGGGGTCTGCGTGGCCCCGGGCAGGTATAGCCCCAAAGTCCCCTGAAACTAAAATGGTGGTTGAAAACTCCTTTTTTTTTGGCACTTTTTTAAAAGTGGGGGGCATGCAGGTTTGGGGGTCTGCTGGGCCCAGGACAGGGAAGTCAATGTCCAGGAAACTAAAATGGGGGTTTAAAACTCCTTTTTTTTCCGGGACTTTTTAAATGTGGGGGTCAAACAGGTTTGGGCTCAACGGGCCCCGGACAGGTATACCCAAAGTCCAGTGAAGCTAAAATGGTGGTTGAAAGACTCCTTTTTCCGGCACTTTTTTAAAACTGGGGGGTTTTGCTTTTGGGCTCAGCGTGGGGCCCGGACAGGGATAGTAATGTCCTGAAACTAAAAAGGTGGTTGAAAGCTCCTTTTTTTTCCGGGACTTTTTAAAAGTGGGGGGGTTTCAGGGTTTGGGCTCAGCGTGGCCCGGACAGGTATATCAATGTCCAGTAAACTAAAATGGTGGTTGAAAGACCCTTTTTCCGGCACTTTTTAAATCGGGGGGGTTTTAGGTTTGGGGGTCATGCTGTGGCCCAGGACCGGTATAGTCCAAAGTCCAGTGAAACTAAAATGGTGGTTGAAAGATCCTTTTTTTTCGGCACTTTTTAAATGGGGGTTTAGCAAATTTGGGGGTCATGCGGGCCCAGGACAGGTAAGCAATTCCATAAATAAAATGGTGGTTTAAAGACTCCTTTTTTTCCCGGCACTTTTTTAAAAACTGGGGGTTATGCAGTTTGGGCTCATCGTGGCCCAGGGCAGGTTAGTCAATGCCCGAAACTAAAATGGGTTGAAAACTCCTTTTTTTTCCCCCCACTTTTTAAAAGTGGGGGTCATGCAGGTTTTTGGGGTCATGCTGTCACAGGACAGGTATATTTAAACCATGAAACTAAAAAGGGGTTGAAAGACTCCTTTTTCCGCACTTTTTTAAATGGGGGGTCATACAGGTTTGGGGGTCATCGTGGCCCAGGGCAGGATATCAATGTCCCGTGAAACTAAAATGGTGGTTAAAAACTCTTTTTCCCCCCACTTTTTAAATCTGGGGGGATGCGTTTTTGGGGGTCATGGTGGCCCAGGACAGGGTTAAATCAATGTCCATTCAAATAAAAGGTGTTGAAAGACTTTTTTTTTCCGGCACTTTTTAAATGTGGGGCATGCAGGTTTGGTCCATCGCGTTTTCCCGGGGCAGGGGTATTCAATGTCCATTTTAAAAAAATGATGGGTTTATTTTCATACTGCCTTTTGGCACTTTTAAATTTTTGGTGTGCGGTTTTAAAGGGGCATGCTGTGGTAAAGACGGGAATGAATGGTGTGTGACTTTTTTTCTGTGGCTTTTAAGCCTAATGTTGTCCTAAGATGTAGCAGGTATCCATTTGACTGTTGTGGCTGTTAATTTCCCGCTTCTCCACCCCGTTTGGGTATAAGAAAAGAAAGGGGTTTTTTTGCTCTCCCATAGACTTTAATGGCACGGAGATGATGCTATCACATCGAAAAACCCTTTTCGATGGTGGCCGACTATCGACATCGTCATTCGATCCAACGTAATCCTCAAAAACTAAATAACAATTCCAAAAGAAAGAACACTTACAACAACTTAAAAAAAATCCAATATTATGTAAAAAAGGGGGACAAAGGAGGTGCCTCTGGATTGGACTCGGGTCTTTATAAAAATAAATAAGGAAATTTAAATGATGTTCTACTTAAGACCCTTTAAAAAAAAACCCACAACAGCTTTTCAAATAACTTAAAAAAAATTTTGGCAGAGGGGGCGGGAAAGGGGGTTTTTAACTCCAAACCTGCGGAACAACTTATAACCCCCCCCCCAAAGTCCCCATTATACATTCTTTACCGAAGACACATAAGAACCTTTTCCCACCGCCTCTTAGACCAATTGTGTCAGGTATCGATTCCTTCTCTGAAAAGTTAGGGGCCTGGGTAGACTATCATCTACAACCGCTTATCCCTCATATTCCAGGATTTATATGGGATACAAAACAAGTGGTTTCTCAATTAGAAATGGTGGTAGGGGACAAACATTTTTGGTGGTTAACATGTGATGTCGGTGGGTTATATCCTTCTATTCCCCACGTTTTGGCACTAACAAGTTTAAATTTTTTTTTACACAAATATAGCAACTATGATCCTAATTTGTGTGAATTTCTAATCATGTCTACTGAGTTCTTGTTGACACACAATTTTTTTTCTTTTGACCAAGAGTATTTCCTTCAATTATGTGGAGCTTCGATGGGGGCGAAATTTTCGCCTTCTCTGGCGAAAATTTACATGAGCTTATGGGAGGAAACGTTTTTGTTCTCTGACAGTAATACTTTTGCCTCCCATATCAGGTGGTATGGTCGTTATATAGACGACCTCCTCCTGATATGGGAGGGCCCCCCGGATGACGTTACCAATTTCTTGCAATATATAAATAGTAATCCAATGAATTTAAAATTCACTTACCACCTCCATCAGGATACTATAAATTTCTGTGATGTCACTCTGAAAGGGTTAGTTGGAGACCAAGTTGTAATCACCCCTTTCACTAAGCCCTCTTCACAGAATAGAATTTTACATGCTGCGTCTTGCCATCCACATCATGTAACACGCAACATTCCTACGGGGGAACTATTACGTACCAAAAGAAACTGTAGTTCTCACTCAGACTTTGAGGTCCAACAACAATGTGTCTTTAACAAGTTGAAACAAAGAGGATACACTGACAAAAATTTGGAACGGTCAAGAAAAAAAGTTGAATTGATGACACACACTAGTCTATTATTAGATAGAAAAAGAAAACAAGATGATTTTTCTGGCATCACTTTTTCTACCACATACTCCCCATAGTATAACAAAGTGGTTGACATCATGAAAAAATATCTTCCGATTTTGTATACACATCCCAGCCTGTCTAATGTAATGCGTAAGGGAGTTAGATTTATATCTAAAAAAGCCCCCAATATAGGCTCCATTGTCTCCCCTAGTTTGTTTCTGAGCACAAATAATGTGCCAGAAAAAACCTGGCTTAAAACTACAGGTTGTTTCCGTTGTGGACACAGGATCTGTATTACCTGCAATTACATGGACGTAAACAACACCTTTTTGTCTTTTGTCACCAAAAAAAGCTATAAAATTAGGCAATATATCAATTGTAATACGAAAAACGTGGTGTATATTATAGCTTGTATAGCCTGTCAGATTCAGTATGTTGGTTGCACCTCTAATTCTCTCAAAACGAGAATTAGACGCCATATTTCAGACGCTAAGAAAGTGCAATGGTTAAACACCATGTCCACTGCATCCAAACACTTCATAGAACTCCATAGTAGTGACTTAACATCTTTTCATTGCATGGGTATAGAAAGAGTCATTATGGATCGTAGGGGAGGCAATTTACGGGAAAAATTATTAAACTGTGACACAAAATGGATTTTTACCCTTAGAACTCGGCAACCATATGGCTTAAATGTAAAATATGACATTTTGTATCATTATTAGAATGTCTCTTCTTCTGGATTTGTATTTTACAATATATTGATCTAATTGCATTTTTTGCATACATCTAATTGTGAGTTAAGTCGGTACTCCCTAATATATATATGTTTTTATGTCTTTATGTGTGTGATACTTACCTTTTTGGTATTTTAAGGGTTACGTTTTTTATCGGGCTACGCCCGATCTTCTATTTAAACCTTCACTGGACACTACCTATCAGACCAGGAATAAGGTGCACGTCACCGAAACGCGTCGGTCCGTTCTGGGAGAGCATCTGGCTGCACACTGTGGAGTATGGCGAATGGTCTGCACTGCTACAACGTATGTTTTTTCTACTGTTTTTTAAATCCGATTATAATAAAAAGTATATATTTTATACAATCTATACTGGCTTGCCATCCTATACTTGCTACAAGGTCCATTAACATTGCTGGGACTCTGTGTACGAATCCTTTTGCATTGACTTTATTCAGCCGAGCAAGCTCTCGGCGTTCACATGCATCCCTCTGATTGCCTGACGGGTGGATTGAGCTGGACTGTGATATATTGTCTTGTGATTTAAAAAGTACAACATGTCCCAAATAAAAGGAGGCCTCATACAACTGTATCATTGAAAAAAAAATATAAAAAATGACGACTGCAGAAATGAAAGGAGGCAAAAACTAAAAAAATGTGCTGTTTCCTTGGTTTCACTTTGAATTCAGGGGTGTGTTTACTGGCTTCCACTAGGCTGCAGTAGAAGCCAGGTCTGTAGCTATAGCAACCAGCGCTGCCAGCCTATTAGGAGAGATCGTACAGGTCTGTAGCTATCGCAACCTGAGGAACTGATGCAGCCCATACAAGAGGGGACATCTCAAAATAAGTAGGACACTTTTAATGGACAGATATTGCAAAGTGACTTGTTTTTGCAAGATCTTTAACATAAAAAGCAATCCTTGTAGAGAGACAAACCCTTTAAGTACTTTTCAGATGCTTGGTTTAAGGAATTAATTCCATAGCCTGGTAGTAAGTGTCTCATTCCCTTATAGCACAAATTCAGGAAAATTAAAGTAGTTGTCCAGTTCCTTAAAAAAACAAATAGTATCCTGCTGTTGCCCAAATAAAAGAATGCATATACTCATCTTTTTGTTTCAGCACTGGGTCTCCCTGGTCTTCTTTTTACTTTCTCCTTCTCCCGGATGGGAATGTCCTCACTGCAGCCGCTGACTGGCTTCAATGGTCTAGTGCCACTCAATTACATCTCTCTTCAGAGTTCTTCACTTCTGAATGGTCAAGTAAACTGAGACTGCATATGTGACGTTCACAGAAGACAGGGGAGATCCAGTTGTGGAACAAAGGAGCAAAGGAAGGTTTTTTTTTCATAATTTGTGTGACATCAGCTTACTATTCCGGATTTTATAGAAACTAGACAACCTCTTTTATTATAATCAGTGGCCATATGTTTAATACATGAATGTTTTAATACAATGTTAAACAAAAAATAAAGTTGCCACTGCTAAAGACCTCTGGTCTGACGTCTGAAAACCGTAACAATCTGCTTTTGCCAGGGATGACTATGATCAGGTACACATTGTGCCTTATGTTTAAAAACTGTCTAGCAATGAGACTGTCTTTGTTGCCCATAGCAACCAATCAGAGCTCAGCTTTTATTTCATATAGGGCTCTGGAAAAATAAATGCTGAGCGCTGATTGGTTACTATGGGCAACAACGACATTCTCATTGCTAGACAGTTTTTATACATAAGATCCATTGTGTAAAAGATGCTCTTTCCTAGAGGCTCTGTGGTGCTGAACAAGAACTATTTTTTGTGGTGACCTTATGCCCTTTTAAGTTTAAAAATGTATGCAAAAAAACCCTAAATGTAACCTTAGTGCAGAGCAACTGCTTTTGTCCGTACAGCAGAGCAGCAATTTGCACCTTTAATGTATAATACTATGTTATAATATTATGAGACAAATGATGACAGAAGAGACTGTTAAATGACAAATTTAGATGTAGATCTGTTTTGGTGCTTAAATAGGTCAGTAAGGATAAGTTAAATAAAATAAAAGATAAACCTTTTCCATTTTTCTTCTTTTGTGAAGATCGGTCATTGAGTGATGTTTTATTTCTATGGACAAAGCTGCATGTGTGCTTAGAAACACAAAAGTAACAAAACCAACTACCTTGCAAAGACACGACTAAAGAGCAAATCAGCGGTGCAGCTCCAGCCATTTGTCCTTCACACTGGGGAGTTATCTCATGCAAGACTAGCCATGGAGATCATTTTACCCCAAAACTTGTTTCACAGTCAGCAACGGTATAATCCCTGCAGACAGCAATCAATGAAACGCAAACCATTCGGTATGGATCATGGTTTTCATGATGTTTTTGGCATAAGAGCACTGAAAAATAGCCTCGTTTCAGCCAGCAGAAATCTCTTTGTTGGTCGATGAACACACAATAATGTTTTCTCTTCGGACATTTCTAAGACAGACAAATGAGCTGAAACCATTGTAGTAAGTCAAGCCTTTATGGAAATTTAACAAGTGCAACAAATGTATCTTGTATTGTTTGATTTGACAGCGGCTGCTATAAAATTATAATTATGTAATTATTAATTATATTTTTTAAGGTATGAATTAATACTAATGATTAATTAATACATTAAGGACAGATGTTACTAGAAACCCTTCTCTGTGAAAATCAAACAACAACCCGAGCCCTAAACTGAAATACTTTAAAGAAGTTTTCTGCATCCCTCACAATATCGCATGTACTGCACATAGGCGGTTTGCAGATTAAATAGTATTTGCTAGAACTGTGCAACAGTTTTGATGTGTCTTTATGGAACCAATGCCAGTGAAATATGGGCAATAAAAAAGGGTGCAAAATGCATCAAAGCAAAATGCCTCTTAACTGTCTTCTTCTTTTACATCACACACAGTACATTCAACTCTAATACCTTTGAAAAGGGTTCTAATAGACTGCTGTTCATCCCATAGGATTCGATGTAGAGCTATGAGCTATGTCCACAAGGCATATGTAAAATGCCGTTCAGATTCTGTTTAAGAATCTGGCCGGTATTTTATCATCTTTTAAAGTTTTAGAGGTATGGGTCTGTCAGTGGTTTGTGGATTTGCCCATGTCAGACAGATTTTCTTTTAAAATCTATGGGGATGGTTTCTTTTAGTTTTTTAAGACGGTTTTCAAATCCGCAGACTGTCTGAAAATCAGACCAATAAACCATGCCGAGTGGACAGACCCTAAGGGCCACAAGTATGAAACTGTTTAGGTCTAAAACTAACTAAAAAATCAAAAGAGAGTTTTAGACCTAAACTGTTTCATACATGTGGCCATAAGTCTGAAAATGTAGAGGTTAAAATGTATTTTTGGTAAAAAATTCAAATAAGGAAATTGTATCACTGGAGACAAAACTTTTTACTTACATACTACAAAGGTAGTTCAGGGTTAAATAAAAGGATCTGATATTATTTCAGAAAACAGTGCCACTTGTGTCCATTGATTTGATCTTGAACTGCAGCAAGCACCTTTAACTTGAAGAATAGCAGACAAAAAGTTGATTTTTTTGTCTGACAAATTTTAACCCTTTGGAGCTATGTAGCCTTCTGCTATACTATTTAAACCCTTCCATTATCAATGTCCCTCTAACAGGATTAGCAGAGCTGGTATGCCAGTTACTGCTGTAGCATCACCCACAGCATAACCAGAAAGTGGAAGCCTGAAACTGGCTGTGAAGAGCAGGCTTTGTGAAACAGCATTGTAATAAAACACCCCTTTAAAAATGGCATTAAGGATTTCAGGTATTTTTTGTACTGATATGGTGCACTGTGTTGTACACCAATAGAGTAAGAGAAAGAGTCCCCTTTCTCTAATCACTTACAGAGTGCAGTCAGTATCTACTGACCATATGATCTGCGTGGTTACATTAATGATGCTATTCCAGTCCTGGTCATTGTAGCTAAATGTCAGCTGTAAGTTACCGCTGTTTAAGGCAGCTCATATATTTGTTCCATCCATTAGATATGCCAGCATATCAGTATATAGTATTTCTTAAATAGCAAATCTCTGCTATAATGCTAGTATCTGAATTGTTCAACTTCGTTAGCAGACCTATACAGCAGAACTATCTATGTAGTTCCATCTCAATGCGATTGGTCCCAATATTTGAGTCTCTTTCAAATCTACATTTATATGGTATATGTTTGTAATAAATGAGAATAAGCTATTTACACAAAGCACTCTGATGTGTTTCCACTGGATTTTTACACTGATCTTTTGGGGGGTTTTTGTGTTGGGGGTCAATGGATTATTTTCTAAATGCAGCATGTTTTGGGTACGGCATTTTTTTGCTGTACTGTAATATTTTAAAAACTTCAGAAAAAATTGTACAACCCCCAATTCCAATAACTGTGGACACTGTGTAAGTCTCTTATAGGCATATTTTATTCACAACAGAACATAGAACATATTTCAGAAGATGAAAGTCAGACATTTTTTCCATTTTATTCAAAAAATTAATCTAGAAATTGATAGCAACAAATGTTGGAATAGGGCCACATATAGTGGGTACGGAAAGTATTCAGACCCCATTAAATTTTTTACTCTTTCTTTCATTGCAGCCATTTGGTAATATCCAAAAAGTTCATTTTTTTGCTCATTAATGTACACTCTGCACCCCATCTTGAAAGAAAAAAAACAGAAATGTATATATTTTTGCAAATTTATTAAACAAGAAAAACTGAAATATCACATGGTCACAAGTATTCAGACCTTTGCTGTGACACTCATATTTAACTCACATGCTGTCCATTTCCTTCTGATCCTCCTTGAGATAGTTATACTCCTTCATTGGAGTCCAGCTGTGTTTAATTAAACTGATTGGACTTGATTAGGAAAGGCACACACCTGTGTATATAAGACCTCACAGCTCACAGTGCATGTCGGAGCACATGAGAATCATGGCGTCTAAGGATCTGCCCAAGGAGCTCAGAGACAGAATTGTGGCAAGACACAGATCTGACCAAGGTTACAAAAGAATTTCTGCAGCACTCAAGGCTCCTAAGAGCACAGTGGCCTCCATAATTCTAAAATGGAATAAGTTTGAGATGACCACAACTCTTTCTCGACCTGGCCGTCCAGCCAAACTAAGCAATCATGGGAGAAGAGCCTTGGTGAGAGAGGTAAAGAAGAACCCCAAGATTACTGTGGCTGAGCTCTAGAGATGCAGTAGGGAGATGGGAGAAAGTTCTACAAAGTCAACTATCACTGCAGCACTCCACCAGTTTGGGCTTTATAGCAGAGTGTGCCGATTGAAGCCTCTCCTCAGTGCAAGAAATATGAAAGCCAGCATACAGTTTGCAAAAAAACACATGAAAGACCCACAGACTATGAGAAATAAGATTCTCTGGTCTGATGAGATGAAGATTTAACATTTTGATGTTAATTGTAAGTGGTATGTGTGGAGAAAACCAGGCACTGCTCATCACCTACCAAATACAATCCCAAAAGTGAAACATGGTGGTGGCAGCATCATGCTATGGGGGTGTTTTTCAGCTGCAGGGACAGGACGACTGCTTGCAATTGAAGGAAAGATGAATGTGGCTAAATACAGAGATATCCTGGATGAAAACCTCCTCCAGAGTGCTCTGGACCTCAGACTGGGCTGAAGGTTCATCTTCCAACAAGACAAGACCAACATGACCCTAAGCACACAGCTAAAATAACAAAGCAGGGGCTTCAGAACAACTCTGTGACCATTCTTGACATTCCCAGCCAGAGCCCTGACCTAAACCAAACTGAGCATCTCTGGAGATACTTGAAAATGGCTGTCCACCAATGTTCACCATACAACTTGAGGAAACTGGAAAGGATCTGCAAGGAATAATGGCAGAGGATCCCCAAATCCAGGTGTGATAAACTTGTTGCATCATTCCAATGTAGACTCATGGTTGTTTTAGATCAAAATTGTGGTTCTACTCAATACTGAGCAAAGTGTCTGAATACTTATTGTCACAGGTGCCCCTGCTACACTCAACCCGGGTCGCAGGCGCACCCGTGTCCCCCAGTCTGTTGTTGCTGCTGCCCGCATGTCGGGCGGTGGACGCGCTTGTCCTGCCGGCTGAGTCCCGGCTCACTTACCCATCCACGCTCCTGCTGCTGCTTCTTCTAAGCCTGCCTCTTCCTGATGGCCTTGCCGGATCTTTAGTGCCCATTGCCTATTGAGAAAGCATTCCTGAGTCTTGTTCTGATTACCGTGTACCGTAGCGTTTGCCTCTGTCCCTCGACCACAATCTTGCCACCTGCCATGACCTTCCTGTCTGTCCACGACCACGAACCTGCCTTCCGATTGTGTACCACGCTACACCTCGGTTCTACAATTTTTATAGAGCTTTTTTTTACAGATTGCTGAATCTCTGACCAGCTGTGCTTCTGAGAGACTCTGCCTCTCTACCATGCTCTTTTTATTCACAGTCATGTGACCCTCCAGCTGTTTTCCATTAGCGTCAATTACTTTTCTAGGCTTTTGGCTTTGGGATGGTTTGGGTTAAAGTGTTTCTTCTGCTCCCAAACCTGGAAGACAGAAGGCTGGCTGCTAGACTGGCCGCTGTACGGCGTGCAGGTCGTCAAACTGGCGGAAGGAGAAGGGGTAGGATGGGTCTCTGGTGGTGCTGGTGGTACTCGGGCGACGGTGGAGGCTGAAGCGGAGGCTGATCCCTGATCATGACTCTGAGAGACATGGGCAGCTGAGGAACGCTTGGTGGTGGCGGAGGAGGCGGGGACCGAGGGTGTGACACTAGTTGGAGGCCCGGCGGCGGTCTGGCCTTTTTTGGCCAAGTGTTGCCTCCATTTTCAAAATCATTCATTCGCTGCATGTGACTAGACTTGTTGGTGGGGTTTAAACCACCAAGGGTTTTCTTGCTCTACTTTTTCGTTTACGGCAAAGGGGGGCATTGACTTTCCCGGGGTAAATAGAGGTTTGGTCAAAAAAAGGCCCGGGGTTGAGGGGGTTTTTTTGCCCCAAATTTGAGGGCCCCATAACGAGGAGGGGGGGGGGTTTTGGGCGCTGACCTTTGCTGGGGGAAATTAAATCAGGGGACTTTTTGCGATCGCCCTCCCCCCTTTTTTGAGGGGGAAACCCCCGTACTGACAATTACCCCCACGTCTTCCTCCCCCGTCCGGTGATAAAAGCGCTCGCAAAAAATTCTGCTGAAAAAAACCACGTTGGATCCGCAATGTGTCTCAATCATCATCAACACAGGTGATTTTCGTGTCCGGGACATTTTTCATCCAGGAGCTGCGGGCTAAAAGCAAAAAGACTGCAAGGCATTGCCGCCCCGCCCGGATTTTTCCCATTAAACCGGCCCCTTCTCCCCCTCTGAGGAAATTCAAAAACTGGGCTAAAGAGAAAGGGGAAAAATCCCTTTTTGGGCCTTTTGATTTTTTAACATGCCCTTCTGACCCCAACCGAAATTTGTCATCAAAGGGTTCCTTCAGAAAAGGATTATCCACAGGGGGGGGGTAAAACTTTTAAACTTTTGGGTTTGTTTTCATGTTGGAGGGATGCTGGGTTGTTTGTTTACGACATTTGGGGCCCCGGGGGACGGGAAAGGACGAGGAGGAAAGACTGCGGATGGGGTTTTTGCATTAACCACTGAAGGAAAATTTTGGGGCGACGCTTTTCCCTTCTAAAAATTTCACGGGTCCTAAAACCCAGCGATGACGGGCCCTGATGGCCCCTGCAACTGATGATCCGCGGCATGCGTGTTGTCGCCAGCACGGAAAAGGAGAAACCTTTTCCTCGTCCCTCCCCCCTTTCCATGTCCAAACCCCCCTCTTTGTTCGTTTTTACCCCCCCTAAATTTTTCGCTCCATTGTTCAGAAATTTTAAAAATTTTGGGAGAAGGTAGGGAAAGATTTTTTGGAAAGCCCTCTTTTTTTAAAAAAGGGGGGAAAAATTTCACACTATTCTCAAATCCCTCAAATCAAAAAAAAATTGCTGGTTTTCAAATATAACTGAAAAAGTGGGATCTATAAACAAAGCGGGCCCTGCACCAAATTTGAAAAAAACACTTACCCTAAAAATTAAATTGGGGATAATAAAAGGAAATTTTTTGGCACCTATAAATTCCCCCTGTGGAAACTACACAAATTGCTGGGATTAAAAAATTTAAAACTGCAAGGTGGCTCTACCCCAAAAAAAATTGGACTGGGAAAAAGGCTAAAAAACCACGTTTTCGTAATGTATTGGGGATAATAAAAGGTTTTTTTGGCCCCTTTATCAATTCACCTGTGGGACAAACCAAAATTGCTGTATTAAAATTTTAAAACTGAAAAAAAATCAAATCAAAAAAAGCGGGCCGCGCCAAAGTCAAAAAAAAACTTTATCTTTTAATGTATTGGATAAAAAAAAGGAAATTTTTTGGCACCTACCAATTCACCTGTGGTAACTACACAATTGCTGGATTAAAATTTTTAACTTTTAAGATGGCTTTTTCAACAAATCTGGACTGGGCAAAAGACCAAAAAACCGTATCTGTATTGTTTTTCGGATAAAAAAAAGGTTTTTTTGGCACCTAAAATTTCCCACCTGTGGTGTTTTCCCAAAAATTGCTGTATTAAAAATTTAAAACGCAAAGTAGTTTCTATCAAAAAACCCGGGCCCTGCGCCAAAGTAAAAAAACACGTATCTAAAATTTTGTATTGGGAAATAAAAAAAAGGGTATTTTTGGCACCTTTAAATTTTCCACCTGGGGGGTGACGCAAAATTGCTTTTTTCAAAATTTTAACTGCAAAGTAGGTCTTTTAAACCCAAAAGCGGGCCTGCGCCAAAGTAAAAAAACACGTATCTGAAAAGTATTGGGAAAAAAAATGTTTTTTTTTTTGGCCCCTTTAACAATTAAACCTGTGGTAATAAAAATTTTGCGGGTTTCCCAAATTTTAAACTGCCAAGGTGGTCTAAAAAACCCAAATTTCTGGACGGGGCAAAAGGGGCAAAAAAACGTTCGTAATGTATTCGATAAAAAAAGGGTTTTTTTTGGCACCTATCAGTTTCCCCTGTGGGGGACTAAAAAAAATTGGGGGATTAAAATTTTAAACTGCAAAGTGTTTTTATCAACAAAGCTGGCCTCCCGCCAAAAGGAAAAAACACGTATTTTAAAAATTTGTATTCGGAAAAAAAAGGGTTTTTTTTTGGCCCCAATAAATTTTCCCCTGTGGTGACGACAAAATTGCTGGTTTTTATAATTTTAAATGAAAAAGTAGGTTTTTCAACAAAGGGGGCCGGGGCCCAAAAGTAAAAAAAACACGTATCTGTAAGGGTTTTGGGTAAAAAAAGGGAAAATTTTTTGGCACCAATCAATTCACCGTGGAAACTACAAATTGCGGGAAACCCCAATTTTAAAACTCCCAGGGTGGCTTTTTATCAAACAAATCGGGAAAACCCTGGGCAAAAAATTGCAAAAAAACGTATCTGTAATGTATTGGGATAAAAAAAGGTTTTTTTTTGGAAACCTATCGTTCACCTGTGGGACTAAAAAAATTGCTGGATTCAAATTTAACTGCAAAAGTAGATCTATCAACAAAGCTGGCCTGCCCCCAAAGTGAAAAAACACGAATCGGGAAATTATTCGGATAAAAAAAAGGTTTTTTTTTTGGGCCCAAACAATTCACCGTGGTAACTACACAATTGCTGGATTCAAATTTAAGTGCAAGGTGGCTTATCAAAAAATCTGGACTGGGCAAAATTTAAAAAAAACCCGACTTAATGTTTTTTGGGATAATAAAAGGTATTTTTGGCCCACCAAACAGTTCACCTTTGGGGGGACTACAAAATTGCTGAAATTAAAAATTTAACTGCAAAGTTTTAAAAAACAACAAAGGGGGCCCCTCGCCCAAAGTGAAAAAACACGTATCTGAAATGTTTTTGGGATAAAAAAAAGGAAATTTTTTGGCACCTATCAATTAACCTGGGGGTGACAAAAAAATTTGGGCAGTTTTTAAAATTTTAAAGGGTGCAAGGTTTGCCCTAAAAGAACAAAGCTGTATGGGGCCAAAAAGTCAAAAAACACGTATCTAAAAATTTTAATTCGGAAAATTAAAAGGTATTTCTGGCACCTATAACCTTTTTGACTTGCTTTTTTTCTAATTTAAAAAACAAGGGGGATTTTTTCAAAAAAGGGTGGAAGGGGCAAAATTGAAAATAAAACACCAAACCGAAAGGGGTTAAACTGATAAAAAAAGGGATTTTTGGGCCCCTAACAAAGATACCTGCATTTAAACCTAGAAAAAGATGTGTATCCTATAAGTTCAGGTGCCCAATCCAGGAAATTTTTTCAAATAAAAAACTTTTAAATTTAATAAAGCTTTTTGGCAATGTCTCCACTAAGTCTTGGGGAACTTTACCCAGTATTTTTATAGAGCTTGTCGGGTTTTTTGCCCCCGGGGCCCCCCCCCCTCCCCCCCGGGATTTTAAACAGCGGTAGATGCTCCTTAAAAATTCTCTACCTAACTATATAAAATATTTTCCAATCTCTAATCTAATAAATTGTATGGATCACAGCTAATAAGTAGAGGTTTCTCTGTGAAGAAATAAGAATAATAATTTCGCCTGAGCTGTTTGGACACAAGCAGAGCGCACGTCATTCTGCTCTGAGACGTGAGAGACACTGAGGCTGAACAGGAAACGCTTCTTATGTAAAACGAGGTCATGTGATTTTTCAAGCCAAATCGCAACCATACCACATCCCGTCATGACGTCGCTCAACATCTCACCTGCTCTATCTGTAATCCTGATTTGCTGGCCGCCAAAATTACAAGCGAAGCGCCCTGAAAAAGGCGCGACTTAATAGATGATGCACAGATATTTAACCTAAATTATCGCATGATCTAAAAAATCCGATAACCATAAAAACTGTGCCGATTTCAACTTTGTCGATAATAATCGCTCAACACTAGTCATAAGTAAAAAATTACAAAAAAATTAAGAGAAAAGTAAACATTTATATTTGGATATGTACAACACTTATGAGCCAAAGTTTGGCACATTTGTATGTTTTAAAACAAAATTTGGAGCAAACTAATATGGTGCGGCACACCCCTGCAAACTTGTCGCAATCAAAAGAGTCATGTCTGGTGCAAAATGAGCCTAGTTTGGGTGACAACAGTTCATATATCTGTAGAACAGAACAACAACAGAAAACTGGTGCAGTCCCGTTCATATATGTCACCCTTATTGTTTGATTGTACACTATTTAAAGCAGATGTAGAATTGGCCAGTCGGTGCCAGGTTCATATATGTTGCATTGGTGTTTTTTTTATATACATTTTACACACTAAAAATAAAAGTGCATGTGAAGGAGGCCTATTAATACGTTTTTCCTTCCCTTGTTCATAGTTCCATATCTCCTTTCGATATAGAAGAAAAGATACATCAGACAGAGGTTCTCTTGAAAGTGATGCAGAAGGGGAGTTAGCAGGTTAAAACTCGCTATTCTTTACAGTCTATAATTAGCTAATGAGAGCCAATGTTCAGACTGCATGGAAGGTGAGACAGGGATTTGGAATTCCCCCTGCTGATCTAGTATTATCTAGTAGAAGTAATTTTGCTAATGAATTTACAATACTGTATGTTCTTTAAAATACTCTAAAATACAGGTACCATTTAAGGCTATAAGAAGAATAGTTGATGAACATGATGTGCTTTAACATCAATGTATCGCATTATCACAAAACTTACAAACAATGCACTGTAAGTTGTATTGTTCTTCTATAGCACAGTGAGAGGGCAGCCCTGAAAATAGTGGGCTATCCACCCACTGCATCCAGAACTGACCCACTTATATTGGAGATCAGTCAGCATGTCATTCAAGATAAATAGATATATTTTTCTGGGCATTTTTGGGGACTCTCATACATAGCCAAAGACCTTTACTAAAAATAAGTGTTATTTCCATACTAAAACATATTTTAAATAGTATCCTGCCACTAAGAAGTCTCTAAGGAGTTTATGAAATATTCATTGCAGGATACCATTATTTTAATTATAAATGAATGTCAACATCAATGGTAAACGCCATTCTAGTCCTTGAGCCAGCTTGCGGCATTGCCTTTGTAGTGAAAATGCTTTCATACCTTTCATACCTTCACAGAACTGCAACATGACCATAATATTAATAAAATTTTAGCATCCTGAACAATGTTTTACATAAACATGTATAAACAGACATGGCTTTAAGATATTTTCTATGCAAATGTAGAGTGATTTATACTATACAAATGGGGTCTTGATATTAAAATAATATTATTTTATTTTAATAATACGATATATACAATCACTGATAATGATATAATAATTTATATTAAAAGAAAAAAACAAAAAAGAGGTAGAGTCTAAAATATAACTTTTGTTAATAATGAGAATAAAAAGCACTATCAACTCTCTCTCAAAATCATAGGGTGATACATAAATAAGAAAAAACTATACCTACCCAAAGATGCCAAGCCGATCGCCAATAAAGGGGCTCCTGCCAAAACCTATCCCTAGAGAAATTGGACAATACAATCCTCTAGTCTCGGTACCACAAAATGTTTCGACTAGCCTATAAAGTTGTAACATGGTCACTTCAGAGGACCATAACTGAAGGTATTCAGAGTAAAGGTACTCAACTTTATTGCAAAGTATACAGGTGTGCTATATTAAACAGCAACAACCTGATTAGTAAAACCAAACAACACTAGGAAAAAAGAAACAAGGATGATGTCATACCACACGAGGGGGTGTTCATAGCACCAAACTCCAACCTTTTAGGGCCAAAATTGATGTACCTTACCACAATATAGAGGAACCACCCCACTAGTTTCAAGTGTTGTAGGTAATCATATACACCTCTGTGTTGTCTCTAGCCCTGTCAGGGCATTGAAGAAAAACAGAAACATGGCCATACTCACTGCCAGAAAAGCTGAGATGAGTCTAAACACAGCACAGAGGTAACACAGGCCCCCATGCTATTAAAGAAAAAATACCAAGTGCAACTGATTTGTGGTAATCCATTATCCTCTCCACTAGGTGGACAGAAAGCTGCACCTTAAATTGACATCTATTCACATAGCATGCAAAAAAAACAAAAAAGCCACAGACCATATGTTGGGAGACTATACAGATGCAAAAATACCCGTAAGACAGCCGCTCGACACACCCTTTCCTGCATGAGGGAGGCGGCTGCTGGTATTCTACTTGCATCCAGTCCCCCGTATTGTTGGGCAAAAAAACTATTTTCACATACTGGGGAAAAATATCAAATATGAGGTATTGGTTAACATAAAAGGGCACTATATTTTAAGCCTGCAAGCCTCCTTCACGGCTCCTCATTTATTGCAGGTCCCTACACTCCCTTAAAATCACAAAATATACAGAAAAAGGGGGAAAAAAATTACTCAGAAGAAAAACAGAAACGTGGCCATACTCACTGCTAGTAAAGCTGAAGTGAGACTAGACACAGCATAGAGGCAACATAGGCCCCCATGCTATTATAGAAAAATACCCAGGTGCAGCTGATTGGTGGTAACCCAAACATCTCTCCACTAGGTGGACAGAAAGCTGCACCTTAAATTGACATCTATTCACATAGCATGCAAAAAAAGCAAAAAAGCCACAGTACCATACGTTGGGAGACTAAACAGATGCAAAAATACCTCGTATTTTAAATACCAATACCTCATATTTGATATTTTTCCAGTATGTGAAAATAGTTTTTTTTGCCCAACAGTACTGGGGACTGGATGCAAGCAGAATACCAGCAGCCGCCCCCCTCATGCATGGAAGGTGTGCGAGCGTCTGTCTTATGGGTATTTTTGCATCTGTTTAGTCTCCCAATGTATGGTACTGTGGCTTTTTTGCTTTTTTGCATGCTATGTGAATAGATGTCAATTTGAGGTGCAGCGTTCTGTCCACCTAGTGGAGAGATATATGGATTACCATCAATCAGCTGCACCTGGGTATTTTTCTTTAATAGCATGGGGGCCTGTGTTACCTCTGTGCTGTGTTTAGACTCATCTCAGCTTTTCTAGCAGTGAGTATGGCCATGTTTCTGTTTTTCTTCTGAGTAATTTTTTTCCCCCTTTTTCTGAATATCCTGTCAGGGCATAGCAGCATCGGCCAAATTCAGAAGATAAGAGAGCAATAAGGAATAAATTGTCACCTACGTTGCGTCAACATTTCAGGTATGTCATTCTGCTATGCTAATATTTTCTAAAAATAAAGTGTTGCTCTGGTTTCAACTATTTTATGATACCTCGTAGAATGAGGTTAACAGATAAGCTAAAGCTCATTGTAAATTGTGGCCTAGAACTTATCAAATGGCTTGAGGTAGAACTGCGGTATAATCCTTCAGGTATGTATGATTAGGTCATGGGTTAGATAAATGCATGTGGGCAACTTCCTTTAAAAATGTTTTCTCACTACATAGATTAGCTTTCAACATACAGGGACACTCAGCTGAAGACTTTTTTAAATACATTGATCAATAGATTTTACTTTAGTCATGAAATAAAAATGTTTTTTTATGTGCTCTGAAGTGCACACAGGTTTCTAAGGTTACCTGCATACAAGACAGATGTCTGTTATCTGATTAGCTGAGAGCAGAGACATTTGATATCTGATTAGCTGAGAGCAGAGAGCAGGGAGTGATGTCAGTCCACTGATGGACTGAGATCAAAGCAAAATAATTATGTCTAACAAGATTAGCTGCTGTAAACAAAAGGTACATGTGCTGTCAGGACTGAAAAACATAGCTTTATCTGTAATACTGTTAGAGATAAAGAAGTTTAATATGCTAATCACTGCTGTAGAACCACCCACAGCCTGAGAAGAGAAAGTGCAAAACTGCTAAAACTTAGTGAAACAGCGTGGTGTGTGGTGAGAAAACCCCTGTAAAGAATCAATACTAACAAAGACCTTAATAGGTTGTCTTGCTGATAGCAATTAGCATTGCTGTATTGCTTTTGTCATGACGCCAGAAATGTATCATAATTGAAAAGAATAATTTCATGATATAATTGAATGTATGGTCCCTAACATTTTAAATATGAATTGAAAGCATATGACTCCTTTAGGGTGTATTGTGGCTTAGTAAAAGTATGTAGGTATGGTACGTATCACCCTGTCCTGGACTTTCTGGTGCTATTGTTATGTATAAAGCAATAGCATACAGGAATTATTTCTTAAAAAAAAAACTTTCTTAGAGTTCAGTATAAATGAAAAGGGTTTTCTCACCAGAATAATTAGATAACATATAGGTTCAAGGTAAATGAAGACTATTACCAAATACATCACTCGTTTGATTTTGCTTTGGTCAGGGGATAAAGAATATTTTATTTCCTCTTAGAGAACACAAGTTTCTCTGGTTACTGACCACCTCTCCCTGCTCTCTCTCCTCTGTCTCTTATCTGATTGATTTGTGCTGCTGTCAGTCAATTCTGACCATTCTGAGTCACTCCCTGCAGAGTCTTACCTGTTGGAAGGGAGATTGTTTACTTAATCATTTGAGAAGCATTCTCTTTTTGCAGCTCTGAAGCTTTGTGTATTACAATTTATAAATCTCCAGCAGTCATATCACTGTAAAAGGATTAGCTATGAACAGCAGATCTGATAAGCCAATCACCCACCCACAGACTGACAAAGATGTGTGAGTCTGAAGTTGATTGTGTCACTGTGAAACTGCATGGTGAGAAAACCCCTTTAAGAAACCTTTATAGAATAGTACAATATAAAGCAATATACCAAAAATCCATAACATTCAGTGAGCAATATTGATTATCTCATGGCAACTTTAACAGATTTTGATAACTGGGTCAGAGCTCCTCAAGGGGTGTTACCAGTTTGCATTGGCTTACCTAACAAAATTGATCCAGCGAAGGAGATGGGTGCCCAATGCTTACTGATATGTGTGAGGATCAAAGGCTAGCTTGTCTGCTCTAGTTCCACAGAAAAGCCACTGTGCCACAAATTGCTGAAAAAAGTTATTGTTGGCTATCATAAGTGTCAGAACATACATTATACATTGTCATGTATACGGTAGAATAGCTGCAGAACCATCAGGGTGCCTACACTGACCATTTTCTTCATTGAAAGTGCCTACAATAGGCACATGAGTATGAGAACTGAACAAGGGAGCAATGGAAGCAGGTTTCCACGTTTGATGACTTATTAAACTTATTAAAACATAGTTCTGCCTTTATTGCTCTTTTAAATTCCATTGTATCAACAAGTCTTCCATCCTAAAAAAGCAAGAAAAAGATAAAAAGGTACAGAAGGTCCCTAAATTGTCCTTTTGTGTCTTTTATTTCTAATCATCTTTTATTCAAGTTTCTTTCATGTCTAACAGTTTTTAGCCTCAGGCCTAATGCACTGGGACATGTTATGGCTTTGTATAACTTCGCAGTGTATGAGGCGATTTCATATAAAGGCATCCAGATTTTATTTTTTTATGATTCAATATAAAGGTGACAAACAATTGCAACAATATCCAAGCATTTCTTCATTGTTCAAAAAAATAACAATCATGTGTGGAGATACCACAAAGTGGCACATGGAGTACTTACAGATCCATACTATGGAGTCAATGGAGCTCTTAGTGCATCTGTAGGGCTCTGTTATATGCAGGAGGTCATAAAGATGCTTAAAGGGGTTTTGACACAATCTCATTTCATACCTCCTGCATCCAGCTCTTCAGCTCTGTGTACTCAGAAGGGGGCATGTGTGATTTGTTTGAATTGCCTATCATGTGACCCAGCAGGATGACATCACCAGGCCTTTCCTCTCTCTAGTCAAAGAAAGGTCTGTTTATGTATGGAATTGTAAGTAGCTACACTGTAGCTCAGAGGTTACATTTTTGCTTTACAGCACAAGGGTCCTTGGTTCAAATCCCTGCAGGAGCTTAACCTGTGGATTTTTTTTTCCTATTTATCAATGCACAGACCTCATTGAGGTTTCTTTTTTTTTATTTGCACGGTTTGACTTATTACTAACTAGTCCAAAGGACAGGAGTAGAATGACAGCACCTGGGGTTTGAACACTCAGTAGCTACCTGAGAAGAGAGGTGATGTCTGAGCATGTGTGACCAGGACTGAGGAGCTCACAACCCTGGTCGTATCCCCTGGAAATGAGCTGTAAACAATGGGTCGTTAAACGAGCAGCTAAAACAAAAACGGTGCAGAATTTTTAATAATGATGAATGGTGAAAATGTTTATTATTTAATCTTCAAACTTCCAAAGTCAATTTTACTTCTTGGCAAAACCCCTTTCATTTCCAAATGTGACAGCCAATGATGGTCAACAAAATAGTAGCTACAAGGCTTGTTGTATAGGTCCCAACAGATGATAAAGGACATATATCTTCATTTCTTGGAGTCCCCTCCAAATTTAGTTCTTCAATCATTCTAGAAGTTTCTTAGGTTTAACTATAACTAGTAATAAGATGGCTGAAGGTAAATGACAGTGCTACAAGTGAAGGTAGAAAAACGCAGAAGTACATGGAAGTATGGTAAAAAACAGAAAATGTTATTAGAAATTGTAAAATAATTTTCAGATTTTTTTACTTTTAATTTATAGAATAAGTAACACTAAAAACATAACACTGCTTGAATATATCTCTTGTGATATTCTGCAGCTTTCTGAATTCCAAGGTTAGGTTTGTATTTATTCATTGCATCACCAAATGGAATGAACACTTTTTAGCCAGCAACAGTATGTGGCTCGAGGAAACAAACATGCCAAATGTCAACCGAGCTGTTCAGTCAAGCAGGCATAACAGCACAATGCTGCACTGATATTTCATTCTGTGCTTATCTGTTTATCTAGCTATTCCATCTCTGAATTCTAAACTAACATGAACATGCAAGAAAAGCCAAACCTTCATCACCATGTGGATCACAGCCTTATGCAGTCACTCAACGTTGTGTCATTCTTGTCACCTAAACATTTCACTGATATAATATTACTAAATACAGGAAATACTGTGTGGTGTCAAAACAACAACACATCTACAGAAAATATTAGGTGATTGAGGACCCGTCCAACAATAATAATAAGCAATAATAACTGTATAATAATATATGGAAATAATGGTACTAATAATATTATTAAAGTTGAAAGTTGCTAAGATGTATGAAAACATTTTACATGTAAATATAAAGGCTATATATTAAAAAGAAATTACAGTATATGGCAACTATGGCAAGCTGACATTTCTAAATTTCCATGTAGTTAGGCTGAAAACAATCACTATACCCCCAACCCTCTCCTAGCCAAAGGTATTTGAGGTTATCACTACTTTTTATTATATTTGTTACTTTTGGATTTCTCTCTTACACCCTCAGCCATGCAAGAAATCCCCAAAAGACCAGCAGGGACCAGTTAGAGCTGTTTGTTTTATTAGCAAACATATATATATATATATATATATATATATGTATTTGGTGTGCGTATTTTTGCAAAAAACTGCAGTGGCCAGATGTAAGCTGGATGTTAATAAAGAAATATAAAATGCACTACAGAAAGTGCCATTTTTTCCCAAATGGAGCATTCGGCAGGTGTGACATTTTTCTCACCCTAGACCTCTCCTTATGCATTTTTTGTGGCATTTTCCACATTGGAAATCTTATCATAGATCACATGATTTGCAATAGGAAGAAACCATTAGAAAAAAAAAAACTACAGAAAAAAATCATGATGCAACAAAACTGCATTAAAAATTACTGAAAAAATGCATGCAGCTTTTGATGTGTTTTTTTGGCAATGCAAAATATAAGTGTGAAGATAGACTGAAGGTACTTGTTTACTTGCTCTGTTTGAGATATGTCACTTGTACATTGGAAGCAGGATTAGGAGTCAACTATATGTCAACAAAAATTACAGCAAGTTAATTCTTCTATTATAAAGCTGGAGAAAGATAACACAAGATCCACTATAAATAATAGGCAATGGAGAACAGCCCATACTTCCCCTTCCTGCAACTGAAACACCACGTAACAAAAAGCCAAGCAGTCTCCTATGTAAATAGGTCACTTTCTATCTTCTTTTTCTTATGAAGCTAATGTTTACATCTCAGAGTAATATAGATGTAGCTAAGATTAACTTGACAGATAATACACTATTATATCATGTCACAGAAAGTTATCTCAACTTTTTAAATGTTTTTCAATGGCTTTGCAAGCTAAGAACAGATAACACAGAAAGCTGTGATATCATGTTCAAGCTAAACTTTGCTACATCAGTATGTATGACAAAACTGTAACCCCATAATCAGCTAAAGGAATATACAAACAAGGTTATACATTTCTTTTAAAGGACTTTCAAAAACCTACCTACCACCTCTCACTGTGCTAAAATAGAAAAAGAACCCATTCTTTCACCACTGTTTTAGCGCTGCCAGAGCTCCATTATGCACCCCCCTGGTCCCATTCACATGATGCTGCAAATAATAGCCCCCACCAATCCCCTTCCCTTTATAAAACAAAAGGGGCCAAAAAAAGGTAAAGTGCAACATCATTTTATCCATAAAAAAATAATTCATCAAAAATTGGTAGAGGAACTTTGGCAGTGTTTGAAAAACCAGGGGGGCGATCGCGGGGCAGTATCTTTCGGGCTCGTGCCCCGGGATGTACTCCCTTTAGCCCCCCCGAAGCCCCGGGCCGGCCCTCTTTCCCCTAAAAAGTAGGGCGGGGGGGTCGCATTTTTTTTTCTTTTTGGTGAGAACTGGGCAGTGCGGCCCGAGGGGAACTACTATACTACTGCCCCTCTCTGCGGGCTGCCGCAAAAACCTTTTTTCTTTTTGGGCCAAGGACTGTTTTGTCCCGCTGTGCATTTTGATTAAAGGCACGAAATCTTTCTAAAAGCCCGGCATCTCCTTAGAAAGGGGAACGGAGGAGGACCCGGGCTGGAAAAGGCGAGCTCCGAGCGTTGGTTTTCCCCTCCCCCAAAATTTCATGATTTGGCCCCCCGGGAGCCCGGGAAAGAGCACCCCGGAAAATTTTACTAAAAGGAAATTAAACCGTGTACATTCTAGTAAAATTTCCATAGAAAATTCGGGGGTTGGGGGAAAGGTGCAAAAAAATTTTTTTAAAATTTGCAAAAGTAATTGAAAACTCTGTGGGGAACCGGGAATCCCAAAGAAGGACATCTACGGGTTAAATACTGATCATCAAATTTAAAAAGGAACAAAAAGGGTTAAATTTTCTGACCCATAGAGCTGCTCAGGTAACTATAGTTTATAAAACACTTCCAAAGGGGCAGTTTTTATACAGCTTCCCGAGGGGCATGTAAAAGGGCTTTCCTGAGGGGAAAAAGTATATAAAAGCATTCTGGGGGGCGGGTTTTAAAACACTAACAAAAGGGGCAGTATATAAAAGTTTTCCTGGGGGGCAGTATAACACCCTACCTGGGGGGCCAAGAAATTACATTTTAAACGGGAGGGGGCGTTTTATACCCAAACCGAGGGGGGGGGATAACATCCTGAGGGGCAGTGTAAAACAGCTTCCTGAGGGGCCCATTGTATACAACTACCAAAGGGCGGTGAAACAGTTCCCTGGGGGGAAAGTATAAACACAAACCTAGGGCAGTATAAACACTTCCTGAGGGGCATAATACGGGTTTCCGAGGGGCTTTGAATACAGCTTCCTGGGGGGCAGTAAATCCCAGCTCCCTAAAGGGGAGATACGGGCTTCCGGGGGGCCAGTAAAAACAGCAAACTGAGGGGCAGTGTAACAGCCCCCTGGGGGGGCAGAATATACCCCTCCCTAGGGCAAAAAATAAGCTTCCTAAAGGGCAGTATATCCAGCTACCTGAGGGGAAAGAAAAACAATAAACTTCCTGAGGGGCATTTTAAAACCAATACACCGACCGAGGGGCAGTTTTAACAGCTTCCCTTTTGAGGGGCAAATTTTATACGGGCCCCTTTAGGGGCAGGGTTTTTATACTTCCTTTAAAGGGGCAGAAATAAACCTCCTAAAAGGGGCATATATCCCAACCCTTCCTTTGGGGGGCAGGTATACAGCTTCCTGAGGGGTTTTTATATAAAGCTACCTGAGGGGCATTTGGAAAATAAAAGCTTCCTGAGGGCAGTATATACAGTTTCCCTGAGGGGAAAGTGTAAAAAACGGGTTTCCCTTTGAGTGGGCATTTATTTACAGCTCCCTAGGGGGGGAGAAAATACAGTTTCCCGGGGGGCAGTATATACAGCTTCCGGGGGGGCAGGTATAAAAGCTTCCTAAAGGGGGAAATTGTATACGGGCCCCTAAAGGGGCATTTAAAATAAAAGGTTTTCCTTGGGGGCCAGATATTACAGTTTCCCTATGGAAATGTAAACAGTTTTCCTGATGGACCCCCCCCCAAGTGTATACATTTTTCCTGGGGGGGCAAAATACACCCTTCCCCGAGGGCCCGGGGAAAATATTAAAAAGCTTTTCCCTGAGGGGAAAGTGTATACGGGCTTCCTGAGGGGGTTTATATACAGCCTACCTGAGGGGCCGAAATATACACCCTTCCGGGGGGGGGCAGAAAATTAAAAGCAAAGGGGGGGGGCATAAAAAAACGGGAATACCTGAAGGGGGGTAAAAGTTTAACCATCCCCTGGGGGGCATTTGTAAAACCAGCTTCCAAAGGGACAGTGTAAAAAAAGTTTCCCTGGGGGGGAAAAGAAAAATACAGTTTCCCTTTAGGGCATATTTTAAAAAAGTTTTACCTTGGGGGTTTCAGTAAATACAGCCCTGGTGGGGGGGCAGTATATACACTTTCCTGAGGCATAAATACAGTTTTAACCTGGGGGGGCAGTGTATACACTTCCTGAGGGCCCATTGTATACAGCAACCTAAGGGGAAAGTGAATACAGCTTCCGGGGGGCATTATAAAAACACAACCAAGGGGCAGTAATACAGTTCCTGAGGGGAAAGTGTTAAAAGTTTCCTTTGGGGGTTTATAAAAATAACCTACCTGGGGGGGAAAGGGGGTATACAGTTTCCCCAGGGGGCACTATATACAGCTAATTTGGGGGAAAGTATTACAGCTACCGAGGGCATTGTAAACGGGGCTTCCTGGGGGGCCAGTAAAACATTTTTCCTGGGGGGAAATATAAACAGTTTCCCAAAGGGGGGCCCGTAAAAAGAAAAAAGGAACTTGCCGGGGGGGGGCATTTGAAATACATTTCCTTTAGGGGCAGAAATTTTACACCTTCCTGGGGGGGGCAGTAAAACAGTTTCCGGGGGGGGCATGTATACAGCTTCCTGAGGGGAAAGTGATAACATTTTTTCCCGGGAGGGGAAAGAAATTTTTAGTGCTTCCCCTTTGGGGGGCCCAGTATATACAGCTCCCTGAGGGGCCATAAAATACAGTTTCCTGGGGGGGGGGAAAATATATAAAAAGCTACCGGAGGGGTCAGTTAAAAATACAGTTTTCCGGGGGGGGGGGAAAATGTATAAAAGCTACCCTGAGGGCAGTGAAAATAAAAAGTTTTCCTAAAGGGAAAAATTTGGGGAAAAAATAAAATTTTTTCCTGAGGGGCAGTAAAACGGGTTTTTCCTGAGGGGCGGGATATAAAAGCTTAACCGAGGGGAAAAAGGTTATATACACTTCCTGGGGGGGGGCAGTTTTTATAAAACCCTTCCCTGAGGGGCAGTTAAAAAAAAAAATAAACTTTAAAGGGGCAGAAATATACAGCTTCCCTGAGGGGCAGTTTAAACAGTTTCCCTGGGGGGGAAAGTG
The DNA here is from genome assembly GCA_025379985.1 of Phyllomedusa bahiana. NCBI lineage: Eukaryota > Metazoa > Chordata > Amphibia > Anura > Hylidae > Phyllomedusa > Phyllomedusa bahiana. The sequence goes on along the minus strand of JAODAL010001183.1, from coordinate 53,077 downwards.
TTTTTAAAAAGTTTCCAAGGGGGCATGAAAACACCCAAAACCTGGGGGGCAGTATATACGGGTTTTCCCTTAGGGGCATTTTGTATACAGCTTCCCTGAGGGGCGGGTATTTACGGGTTTACCTGAGGGGGCAGGGGTATACAGCACCCTTGAGGGCACTAAAAACAGCAAAATTTAGGGCAGTTAAAACACTACCTGAGGGGAAAGTGTATACAGCTTCCTAGGGGAAAAGAAAATAACACCCTTTGGGGGCAGTAATACATTTTTCCGGGGGGGGCATGAAATACAGCCCCAGGGGGGCATTAAATCAGCTTCCCGAGGGGCAGTAAAAAACGCTTCCTGGGGGGGCTTTATATACAGTTTCCGGGGGGGCATTTATACAGCCCCGGGGGGGGCATGTATACCGCTTTTAGGGGCATAAATCCCACTTCCTGAGGGGGCAAATTTTACAGCTTCCTAAAGGGGCCCAAGTGTATACAGCTTCCTGAGTGGGCATTATACATTTAATTTCCAAAAGGGGCAGTAAATACAGCTTCCTGAGGGTAAAATATCAGCCCCTTTGGGGGGGGCCGAATATACAGTTTTCCTTTGGGGGGGGGCAGAAATATACGGGCTACCTGGGGGGCATAAATACAGTTTTCCTGGGGGGGCAGTGTAAAAACAGCTACCTGGGGGGAAATGTATCACACTTCCGGGACAGGGGAATAAAGTTTCCGGGGGGGGGCGGGTAAATACAGCTTCCTGAGGGGCGTAAATATAGCTACCTTTAGGGGCATTATATAAAAGCTTCCGGGGGGGGCAGTAAAAAAAACAGTTTCCCCTAAAAGGGGCAGTAAAAAAACCAGCAACCTAAAGGGGCATGAATAAAAAGCTTCCCTTTGAGGGCATTTTGTAAAACAGATACCTGAGGGGCCAGTATATACATTTTTTCCTTTGAGGGGGCAGTGATACAGCTTCCCGAGGGAAAGAATATAAAAGCAAACCTTTGGGGGGCATGAAAATTTTCAGCTTCCTGAGGGGAAACTAAATACAGCAATTTTTGGGGGGCAGAAATAAACTCTACCTGGGGGGCATTGTAAACGTTTCCTGGGGGGCATTATAAACGTTTTCCTGGGGGAAAGTAAAAACAGCCCCCGGGGGGGGCAAGTATATACAGCTTCCTGAGGGCGTATAATAAAAGGTTTTCCTAAAGGGGCAGTATATAAAAAGGTTTCCCCTTTAAGGGCAATTGTATCCATTTTTCCAGGAAGGGCAGTATATACAGTTTCCCTTTAAAAAGGGAAAAGTTTTATAAAAGCTTCCTGAGGGGGCCAAAAAATTTTACAGCTTCCGGGGGGGGCAAAAAAATACAGCTCCCCTTTTGGGGGGCATGTATACAGCTTCCTGAGGGGCAGTATTTTTACAGCTTCCTGGGGGGCAGTGTATACAGCAAAACCCTAAAGGGGCAGTGAAAATACAGCTACCTTTAAGGGGCGTGTAAAAGCTTCCTAGGGGCCGTTTTTAACAGCTTCCTGAGGGGCAGGGGAAAAACAGCTTCCTGGGGGGGGGGGGGCAGTAAAATACCCGGGGCCCGGGCCTTTACAGGGGTAAAACCCGGGAAACTCCCGTAGGGGCCCCCGTGAAAAGGGGGCCCCGCGGGAAAAAAAGGGGGCCCCTTATTCCTCCCCGGAAAAGAGCAAGGCCCGGGGCGCGGGCCCGCCAAAACCAAAGCTCCGCCGGCCCCACAGTGTGGGCCCCGAGTTGGCGGGGGGGCCCCCGGGGGCAGTGCCGCCCCCCCCCGGGGGCCCGCCCGGCATCCTCTCGCACGCCCGGCCCGGGTCCCGACCCCCCGAAAAAGGCCCGGGATTTGGGGGGATGATGCCCCCGACTCCCGGCTGCTTGGGGGGGTGTCAGCGGAGCACAGCCCCATAGCCTGCGCTCCACTGAAACCCCCGGCAGGCTAAATGCATTGGCCCTTTCAGCCTCCAGGCGCCGACCCCCTACTGGTGACGTAGGGGGGCGCGTTGACGCACTTCCCCCCCCGCCCCCTATGCAGGGCGGCGGGAGCCGGCGGCACTCGGAGCGCAGGACCGGGGCTCGGGAAAAGGATTGATTTGTTTTTTTTTTTAATTACTAAGGGGGCACTGACTGCCACCCAAAATAAAGGGGTCCCCTGGGGGCCCTACTCTAAAAGGGGTTTCCCGGGCCTCTTTTTCCAAAAAGGGGGCCCTGACTGCCTATCACTAAAGGGGTCCCGCGCTGCCTATCTCAAAAGGGGGTCCCTGGCGCACCTTTAACAAAAGGGGCCCTACCCCTATCATAAAGGGGGGTTCCCTGGCGCTGCCTACTCTAAAAGGGGGTCCCGGGGCGCTGCCAACGCAAAAGGGGGTCCCGCGCTGCCATCACAAAAGGGGGTCCGACTGCCATCACTAAAGGGGTCCGACTGCCATCACTAAGGGGGCCCCCTGGCGCTGCCTTCACTAAAGGGGGTCCCGGGCGCTCCCTATTCTAAAGGGGGTCCAGGCGCTGCCTAACCTAAAGGGGGTCCCGGCGCTCCCTAACGCAAAAGGGGGCCCCTGGCTCCCTATCCTAAAGGGGCCCCTGGCGCTGCCTATCACAAAAGGGGGGCCCCTGACTCCTATCACAAAAGGGGGCCCCTGACTGCATATCACTAAAGGGGGTCCCTGACACTGCCTATCAAAAAAAGGGGTCCCTGACACTGCCTATCACTAAAGGGGGTCCCTGCGCTCCCTATCCTAAAGGGGGCCCGACTGCCTATCATAAAGGGGGGCCCGACTCCCTTTATCACAAAGGGGGTCCTGACTCCCCTATCACTAAAGGGGGCCCCCTGGCGGCCCCTATCACTAAAGGGGTCCCGGGCACGCTTACACAAAGGGGGGCCCCTGATGCCTTCATAAAGGGGGCCCGGGCGTGCCTTCACTAAAGGGGGCGTTGCCTATCACAAAGGGGTCGGATGCCTATCACAAAAGGGGCCCTGAACCCCCTATCATAAAGGGGGTCCTGGCGTCTATCACAAAAGGGGACCCCCTGGCGCTGCCTATACTAAAGGGGCACTGACTGCCTATCACTAAAGGGGTCCCTGCACTGCCTATCACAAAAAGGGGGCAGCTGCCTATCACTAAAGGGGGTAAAACTGGCCGCCTACTCAAAGGGGTCCCGGGCGCTGCCTATCACAAAAGGGGGCCCCCTGGCATGCTTACACAAAAGGGGGGCCCTGACTGCCCTATCACAAAGGGGGTCCCGGCGCTCCCTATCATAAAAGGGGGGTCGTGACTCCCTATCACTAAAGGGGGTCATGACTCCCCTACACTAAGGGGGCCCGATGCCTACACAAAAGGGGGGGCCCCCGGCCGCCTTCACTAAAGGGGACCCCCGGCCTGCCATCACTAAAGGGGGGCACTGACTGCTATCACAAAAGGGGGCACTGACTGCCTATCACTAAAGGGGGCCCCTGGCATGCCTATCACTAAAGGGGCACTGACTCCCTATCACAAAGGGGCCTGACGCCATCCTAAAGGGGCCCCTGACTCCCTATAAAAAAGGGGGGCACTGACGCCTTCTCTAAAGGGGGTCCTGACTGCCTATACTAAAGGGGGTCCTGCTCCCCTATCCAAAGGGGCCCGGGCGCTGCCTATCACTAAAGGGGGTCCTGCACGCTGATCACTAAAAGGGGGCCCAAAGCCTACACAAAAGGGGGGCCCCTGTCGCTGCCTTCACTAAAGGGGGGTCTGACTCCATCACAAAAGGGGGTCGTGACTCCTACACAAAAGGGGGGTCGTGACGCCTATCACAAAAGGGGGTCCCTGGCGGCCTATCACTAAAGGGGATCCCGGCGCTCCCTTTCACAAAAGGGGATCCCGGCGCTGCTTCACAAAAAGGGGGCACGACTGCCTATCACAAAGGGGGGCACTGACTCCCAATCCTAAAGGGGTCCCTGGCACTCCCTATACTAAAGGGGGCCTGACTCCCTACATAAAAGGGGCACTGCTGCCAACACTAAAGGGGGTCCGGCACTGCATCTCAAAAGGGGGTCCCTTGGCGGCTTCACTAAAGGGGGTCCCTGCCTATCCAAAGGGGGTCCCGGCGCGCCTATCTCAAAAGGGGTTTTCCCGGGCTGCCTAACCTAAAGAGGGCCCTACTCTACCTAACCTTAAAGGGGGGCCCTATCCATAACCTCTAAAGGAGGCCCCTGACTCCACAAACCTCTAAAAGGAGGGCCCTGACTCCACCAACCCTAAGGAGGGCCCTGACTCCACCTAAACCTCAAAAGGAGGGCCCAGACTCCACCAAACCACAAAACGGGGACCTGACAGCCTAAAAACTAAAGGGGACTCATGTAAAAACCCCCAACCTACCTGGGGCGGGCCTACCACTACCCGGGCGGGGGGTCCCCCAACCTAAATAGGGCCTATTAATTCCCCGGGGTTTTCCATTCCCTACCTATGGAAATATAATTGTTAGGGGGGCAGCCCATACTGTAGCATTATCTCCAGGGGTTAGCCCCTCTCCCCCCCCCCAAACCCCTTAAAACTAGGTCAATTTAAATGCTTGTACCCGCCTCCCCCCCCGGGAATTTGTACAGAGGGGGAAAAGGGTAAAGAAGCGGAAAATTGAGGTTTCTAAGATATTTGTTATAATTTCGCAGGGTAAGCGTGGCCCGGGGACAAGTCTCAGGGCGGTGTGGAACGGTTTCAAAAGGGGAAGGATAAAGAACATCATGAAAGAAAAACGACTCATCAATAGGGCGTCTCCCGGGGATTCCTGATTTCGAGGTTATTTTGCTTCTAAATTGGATCAGTGCTGTATCACTGTAATTTTATGGACCTGACGGTGCACCACTATGTGGTCCCATATGGGAGGTTTTTAGGTTTACCGAGCTGGTGTCTGACCTCTTTGGGGGCCTTTTGTGGGGGGGTTGTAGGTTATACCCCGAGCTGGGTCTGACCTCTAGTGGGCTCTATAGGGGTTTGTTTGGTTTACCTGACTGGTGTCTGACCTTATGTGGGGGTTTTAGGTTATACCGAGCTGGTGTCTGACCTCTATGTGGCGGTGTTGTGGTTATACTGAGCTGGGGTTCTGACCCTTTTGTGGTCTCTAGTGCGGTGTTTAGGTTAACCCGAGCTGTGTGGGGTACATTACTTCTTTCTGGGGTTTTTTTTTTTAGAAGGTTTGGGGGGTGCGTGACCCAAAGGGGAAAAAGGAGGGGGGGTATTGATGTGGGGGGAGGGGGGATATTTAGTGGGTGGAGGGGGGTTTTATGTGGAGGAGGGGAAAATTTAATGTTTGGTGGAGGGGGATATTGATGGGTGGAGGGGGATATTTTTGGGGGGGGAGGGGATAGTGTATGTGGGTGGAGGGGGGTATTGTATTTTGGGGGAGGGGGGGAAAATTTTATGTGGGCGGAGGGGGGTATTGTAGTGGGCGAGGGGTATTGTATTGGGGGGAGGGGGATATTGTAGGGGGGAGGGGGATATTTTATGTGGGCGGAGGGGATATTTTATGTGGGCGGATGGGGATATTTTAAGTGGGCGAGGGGTTTTGTATGTGGGCGAGGGGGATTGTATGTGGGTGGAGGGGGGAAATTTTATGTGGGTGGAGGGGGATATGAGGTGTGGGGGGAGGGGATATGTGAGGTGGGGGGAGGGGATATTGTATGGGGGGGAGGGGGATATTGTATTGGGTGGGGGGGGAAGTATGTGGGTGGCGGGGGATATTGTATGTGGGTGGAGGGATATTGTTTTGGGGGGAGGGGGATATTGATGTGGGTGGAGGGGGATAGTGATGTGGGGCAGGGGGATTTGTATGTGGGGGGGAGGGGATATTGATTGGGGTGGAGGGGGATATTTTAGTGGGGGGAGGGGATATTTATGTGGGTGGAGGGGGATATTTTATAAGTGGAGGGGGATATTGTATGGGGGGAGGGGGATATTGATGTGGGGGAGGGGGATTTGTATGTGGGTGGAGGGGGGTATGTATTGGTTTAGGGGGTTTGTATTGGTTTGGGGGGGGAAATTTTATGTGGGTGTAGGGGGGTTGGGGAGCTACTTTGCCCTGTGTCTGATTTGTGAACAGACAGATATGTGACTCACTTCTATTGTACTCACAAACAGTTCTTTTTGCACACTGATTTTTTGGTAAAATGGGGCCCTTTTTTTCCTAGAGGCCGTTTTTTTTTGCGGGGGGGCGATCGGGTTCTGGGGGCGGGGGTTTTTGGGGGGGGGGGGGGCCCCGGTGCTTCAGCGGTTTGGGGGGCCCCGAAATTCTGTTTTGGCGGCCCCATACGCTTCCTGAGGGGGAGTGATAAAGCTTCCTGGGGGAGGGGGGTGGGGGGTAAATAAGCTTCCCGAGGGGCCCTGTATACAGCTTCCTGATGGGGGGCATGTATACGCTTCCTAGGGGGAGTGATACAGCTTCCCGAGGGGGAGTTTTACAGCTTCCGAGGGAAATTTTATACGGCTGCCTGGGGGCATGTATACAGCTTCCTGAGGGGAGTATTTTCGCTTCCCGAGGGCAAGTAACACCCCCTGAGGGGGAGTGTATCGCTCCTGAGGGGGTGTTAAAAAGCTTCCCGGGGGCAGTGTATTAGCTTCCCGAGGGCAAGTAATATAGCTTTCTGAGGGGCAGTGTGTACTGCTTCCTGAGGGGCAGTGTATACAGCTGCCTGAGGGGCAGTGTATACAGCTGCCTGAGGGGCAGTGTATACAGCTTCGTGAGGGGCAGTGTATACAGCTTCCTGAGGGGCAGTGTATACAGCTGCCTGAGGGGCAGTGTATACAGCTTCCTGAGGGGCAGTGTATACAGCTTCCTGAGGGGCAGTATATACAGCTTCCTGAGGGGCATTATATACATCTACCTACTTAAGGAAGGGCATGATATACAGCTGGCTACCTTAATATGGAGGGACATGAACTACACTATAATCACTTATATGTCTGCAGAGCCCATAGTCACGATGTGGTGCTCACGTGTGGTCATAGTCTGGCAGTATTATTTAAGCATTAGGAATTGATGTTCTTGGTATTTATGGTGTTGTTATTATTATTATTATTTATTTTTGAGCGCCCTTGGTTCCAGAGCGCTGTACATTCAGGTTTCATACATAACATAGGTCAAACAAGTACAAAGGTGACAAATTAATAACTAACAACTGGTACAGAAGGAGAGAGGTCCCTGCCCGTGAGGGCTTACACTCTAAAACGAAGGTGGGAAGAGACAGAACGGGAGGGGCAGACATTATAGTAACAGTATGACGGTAACATGTGTGGTATATCTACTCCATGTATGGGTGTTATATCTGTTAACCGTATTATTTAGAGGTGTTGCACTATTATACAGAAATGAGTGGTTTTGAAAAGGCAATTTTGTCAGTGCTGACTTCTTTTACAATGTGGTGCTGAGAAGATGGACAGGATGTATTGAAATTTGCAGAAAATTAGGGACAATAACGTACTTTTTTTATCTGTAAAAATTCATGAAGCAGCTCACGATGTGGTTTGAAAATACTGTGTGAACTCCACCCTACTGAGCAAAATGTAACACAGAGGGCACGGGCCCCGGATGTTTTAGGACCCTAGCAATGCCCCTGGTTGTAACGGTGGTGATAGGAGAGTAAAGTGTGGGTTCATTTTCTATTTTAGCACAGTGGGAGGTGGCAGGGAGGATTTTAAAAGTCTTGGAAAACCCCTCTAACTATCATTTTAGGGTCCAGAAAACAAACACACTAAAAAAAAACAAGAAACCAGTCGACTATAGAACATTCTTCTGTTAAACGGTAATAAAACTGCTTTTGAAGTATCCACACCATTGAAAAAAACTAAGTGGTAAACGATCTAACTTTTCTGTTAAGTACGGCACATCAGTAATTTCAATGACATAAAAACTGTATTGTGAGCTGCTGATTTCCATTGAAAAGGAAGGATCAGGGAAATCCAGTACACCTGGTGACTCATATCAACACTGTGCATAATTTGGATGAATAGAACAATGACCCTTTCAAGGTATATGACAGCGGAGGTACAATGTGGATATGGGTCAATGGCTCTACTGATGTGCCATGTCATAGGAATTCAGCTGCACCTTCACCCTATACAATGAAGCTTCATCTGCATATTATATTGTCAAATACTTCAAGGTCAATGTACCTTTAAATAGCTGTTGGAGGTTTTGTTCTAATCAATTTGGTTAATTTCTTCTCATAGGCTTTCCAGGAATATGCTCACTTTACATATTTAATGCTGCAGCAGTGTAGCATCCAAATTACCCTTGAGTAATCTGTCAAGAAAAGTGATTAGTGAATTGTTATGGCGTTAAAGATGCCAATGATTAAAAATGTAAAATGAATAGTTCCCATAAAGAGAATAATTTAATCACAATTGTGGTTAGAGACAAGTCATTTATTTACATGTTTTTTTTAAATAAAAAAAGTTTACATATTTGAAGATAATTCAGGAAGTCAGGGTTTTTAGACGTGAGCCTTGTACACTGAGGGCATAATGTAAATAGATTCCCCAGGATTTAGCCAAGCTTTTGTCTTTGATGGACTCTAAATTAATTTTTTAAACCAAACTTCATGTATAATTTTTTATTTTTTTGCTATCCTGACATTCCAAAAAAGACACATGTAAAAGTTCAGTGGTAGTGGATACATTCATAAACATATAAAACCATTAGCACACTAAAACATTGATATATTTTACCCTATTTTATCAAGTACGGCCTGGTTCATATCTGCATCGGTGGTTTTGTTCAGGTCCACTGTTGCAGTTTCAGTCAAACATGACGGAAAAAATAGTCCAACATGCTGCGCTATTCTATCTGTTAAACAGTCTGCCAAACGGTCATGTCCATCGTTAAAAGGATCCAGTTCAACCAATGTAACAGAAGCTCTGAATGGAACCTCCAATGCAGAAATGAACCAAGCCTAAAACAGTCATTACATTTGATTTGAAGTTCATGCACTCTGCCATTATATGTTCAGCCACAATAGGCCTTCCATAGAGGTGCATAGTGCTCGTTTTTCACGTAAAGGCACATGGAGACCTTCTCTCTCTAATTCCATACAAATCATAAAGAAAAACAATTAGGAAATGTTTAATTAGTCCCCAGGTGTTATGTATGGAGTTATTGTGTCCTAGATGCAATTCTTCTAGAGGAGACAATATTTGTACAAATTGCCTGGAGGGAGCCTGAGTAGCATCACACAGAGTCTGTACAGGACCAAATTAAAGGGGTATTTCGGTGTTTGGATGAAAAATCTAAAAGAAGGCTACAGAATTATCACACCAAGTGCCACAATACAGCACTGGTCTTCCGTCCTAAACATGAGTAATTACCTTTTTCTTCCCCTATGTGCTCCTCCATGGCAGATCAACAGTAAGCTTTGCTTCAGCAGCAGCTCATGTGAATAGCTGACTACAGTTCCTATCTTGCATTGCTGAAATCTATCCCAGGCTGTTCCCCCTCTAGTGCATTTTGTATTGTGTTCCCTTACTGCTGAGCCTCCAATATTAGTTCCCAGTTAATGCCCCTCCCATCCTCTGCTCCTCATAGACAACCAGTTCCACCTCCAACCCCTGGTGCTGAAACTGAGCACTCTCGATCAGCAAGCTAAACTGAATCACAGGTCGTTACCTTAGGCAACATTTTTGCCTTGTCTTCTCAATAGCCATCAAGTTATGTATACCAGAATACCCCTCTATACAACTTCCATACACTGTCATGCAAGATCCATGTGCAGTGTTTTGCCTTGTGCATGACTTCCTTATTGTATAGAATTAGGCAAACTATTAGCTACTATGGCTCAGATTGTAATGTAAGGAAATGACTGTAGCAGTGAACTTGTAGCCACTTAATTTTTTACAGCAGGTGCTTGCATTATATTATTTGCAGATTCCAAAAACATTCACTACATTTGCATAATCCTAGAGTTTTTATCTGAATCTCTATTTTTGTTTAGGCATTGTGATAGCTTAGATTGTTAAGACACCTTGCTAGGTTTACTTTTAGACTTATGGGAAACCAAGCTTGTTATATTGGGATACCATGTCAAATGACAATCCTATTTCTACTACAGTTGTATAAAGTTAATGATGTCCGCACATAACATCTGTTGTTTTCTTTTACTGTATTGCACACTGGTTTATAGATGTGTTTCAAAACTATCACTCACAAATAGTCATTCTCGTTCAGTGTTTAGTTTAATTAAGATCATTTGCCATATGGTGATGTCTGCCTAGGTAGGGTTAAATAAAAAAAAAAAAAACTGTTTTCTTCAAGTCTTTAACCAAGACTATATGTTTTTCAACCTCTGATAAATGTCACTGTCATCTGTATGCAAACTCATTGACAACGCTTCAAAATCAAGGAATGTCAGAGGTTAGTGGAAAAATGCCTTTGAGATCTAATGCAAAATGATGACAAGCCATTATCAAACATTCATTAACAAGCCATTATCAAATGATGCTTCATATGATAGGATGCTAATTCATTGCTAACAGCATGTTAATGGCCATAGAGGTTCAGTACAAAACTTATAGTTCCATAGTTCAAAATCTATTTCTGGAAAAATATGGTTTTATCTCATCTTAAGTGTTTAAGTAAAAATTACATAAAACAATTTTAATTATGACTACACATTCATATACATTTTACTCTTCAGAGGCAACAACTGTAAAAGAAAAGGTTAAAAATATGTCTACAACAAAAATTTAGTCCATTGCAAATGATAAATTAAGGTACTTGTTTTTCGGAAAACTTCCATCGTTTTGTCTTTACTGGAAGAATGGAATTGACATGGGACAAAAGTCATCAACACTTCTCACATTTTTAATTCCCCTGCACTGCTGTCATGTCACCTTAATTAAAAGGGGTCATGTGACAAAAGAAAAAAAAATCCAAAAACAACACTACTGAGGTCCCTCAACATACACTGCAATTGTAAATATTAGACAAAACCTCTACAAAAGATTACTTGGAGGTAAATTTCCATGGACGCCAAATAATATATTATATCCTGCAAGGCACACTAAATAAAATATAACCTTTATTTAGAAATAGTTAAAAAAGCGTAATTACAACGTGTATATAAACCTAAGTATTTGAGCCGCTATTACAAACTATAACTAGAGACCAATTGTCATAGAAGCATATACTAACAGTAGGGACAGGACTAACAAGAATTATGATAGGGTAAAGTCCTTCACTGGTCTGGCCCTATTGCACCCTGTGTATTGCCCTGGTATAACCTAGCCTAACACACGGGTAATGAAATTGTCCCGATAAGGACAGTCCCGTCCGAAACCTGCCCCTTGTGTAAATAACCCTATTTTACCCTAAATGTCATATAAGAAGAATAGGGTAAGGAAAATGCGTCTTACTTTAATGTAGTCCCAACATGTAGGCCATAGGCACACCATAGCCTTATTTGGACGCTAGGAGCCCTACGCTCCTGTTCTATTGCTATTTTTGCATAGCCACCTGTTTAGCCTACATATTTTTGTCCCCTGAAGAGGTTTTGTAGGCACTGAAACATGCAGTTATAGAGAACTATGGATTTCGCCTCCTCTCCCCGCTTGTACAATACGATACATTTCTAAGGGCCTCCCCCCCTCCCCCGCGCCACGGGGATACACGCTAATCAGCACGGGCTCCCGAAACATACGTTGCATTGTGGCACGTACTGTACGCGCCACAATACATCGTGTGAACATACCCTTAAATGTAGCCTAATCAATTAAAAAAAAAAAATCCCTGATCCTAAACCAAATTAGATTAAGTGAAGATTTAAAAAAAAAAATTTTCTTAGATTCAGATTGAATTTGACCTCAATCCGAAACCAAAATGCAACACCTCTTTTAAAAATAGCCCTAAAAAACAGTGTAGCTATTTGTACATACAGTATAATTTTTACACTAATCTCTGTTGTCATTTGTCATTGTAATAATATATAAAATATATTTATACATCTTTGGATTTACCTATATCTAATTTTCCATGTTTTGTTCTTAGTTCATTACAAACTCATATTAGCAATGCATGAAATAAACAAGCTGTCAATGCCACAAAACAAAAAAATAATACAATGTTAATAGGATGAAGTCACTGCTTATAACAGCAGTGTGCAGGTGACTGCCCTTTGTACTACTATTTTTTTTATCTTTTATGACTATTCACATTATACTAATAATCTTGACATTTATAAAGACGTGCCAATTATAAAAAAATTTATTAGATGTGTAAAAGAAGTTAATTGTTAAGCCGTGTAGGGGCACTACACATGTGACAAATCATAAGCACATAAAAAAGGAACGCATTACAAAAAAGTGCACACACAACCAACAGGAGTACAGATCAGATACTTTGCAGCATTCAATACAAAACAACGCATCAAACAGAAAATAAATTTAAAGCAATTAAAAGAAAGAATATTAATGCAAATGACAAAAATACTGTTACCTCTTTGTAATGCTTACCTCTTATACACTAAAGTCACATTATTATGACATTGGCTTATCAAGGAAGTTTGGTGAGCTGGCTAGATGGGTATACAAGGTGTGCAATAGGCTGTCTGCATAAATATCCCTCAATGGTGTCATGGGTAAACAAAGCAACTTAACTGCAAAAAGTAATGCTTGTTGGCTTTCTAGGAAGGATGGCAGTATTTATAAAACTGGGTATGAATCCATTCTTGTAGATCACCTTTACATGCTTATACATGCTGATTGTCCTCGATGGGTGGTGGTGGGGGAATGGGATCTCCCAGTAAGATAATACCACTAGTCACACGGCTAGCAATGTTTGACACTAGTTGTAAGAGCATGGCCAAGACATCCAATTACTTCCATGGCACCTTTATTCCCCAGACTTAAAGGGAATCTGTCGCCAATTTTTATTTACTTAATAAATCAAGCCCCTGATCCATATGCTTTTCCTCTCAGTCGTTTTTATTTCCTGATTGTAGATTTCTCTATTCGGCCGTCTATATATGATTGTGGGGAAGACATTCTTGCTTGCACTGCTTTATCAGCAGTCAGAGAGATACTTTACAGCAGCTTCAAGCACATAGGATTCTTAAGACAGTTTCTGTCCCATAGACTTGTATAGGAGAGTTTTCACGGTGAAGGGAGAGGAGATGGGGAGCTGTGACTATCTCCTCTTGTGACTGGTGGATTCTGTGTTATCTGTACACAATGGTGTTTCCTTTCAGTTTGACCCTGCTTTTACTGATAATGAGCACACTGCTGAAAAGCTCTCTAAACAGAACAGGAAGTGTCAGACTAGTATTAGGCCTAGTGACCAAAGTGAAAACTGCAGGACTTAAGAATTATTTAAAAAATACCGAAAGTGATAGGGTAAATAAAAAAAAAATAACCATAAATTCCTAAAAAATGTGTTTAACTTAAAAATGTGAGTTAAACAATAAGTCATTTTTTGATGACACATTCCCTTTAAACCCATTCCATTGAGCATCTGTGGGACCACTTTGGTTTTCGCTCTATGGAAAGTCCCTCACTCACTCTCCAGTATTTAAAGGAATAACTGCAATCAGCATGGCTACAGATAGCTGTGAAAACCTAGCAGGACCTTATGGAGTCACACTCAGCCTGTCTAGCTGCTGTCCATGCTGCTCACAGCAGATATTCGAGATATAACCTGGTGGTCATAATAATGTGATTTGACTGTGTATAATGTGTGGTATATATGTAAATATTATGTAAATGTTGGTGAAGAGAATAACAGGAATCTATGCTAATGAAGCAGATAACATGATATGTCAATTACAGAGAAAGACAACCCATATGTTAAATGCTAAATGTAAAAGTAACTATAGGTGAACAGTACATGCCATGAATACTTTATACCAATAATATAAATGCAAGGCATATAATAAATAATTCACACCAAAATATGAATATAGATTAGCAATGGATATCCTTATGTGATATCTAACAGATAAATAAAAAGTAGAAATCAATGAATACCTAAAATCATATTGAAAAATGCAAATCATTTAGATAAAGTCAATTTGCTACTCTTATTGCAGCTTCCTCAGGGGTGATCAACCCAATGATGTATTGCCCTTTTATACAAAGCACAGGAGTTCATAAATAAATAAATAAAACAAAATAACATTACAGCTAGTCAATATAAGGTTGGTAGCAGCGTGCCTTGGTGTTGTAGCGCATGGAAACCACTCTCCACACAGGAGAGAAAATATGTAATACTCTGCTAGGACAAGCAATTGTGCATCCCAGAGAATCTCTCCAAAGAGTATGAATGTCAGTAAAATGAATGTCACTAAAATGCGTTTAGTAAAATGTATCTATTCAAGTGCTTGTGCAGTATTATATCTTTTCATGGAACAATACTGATGATATGATACTTTAATACAATGTAAAGTAGTCAGTGTGCAACTTGTTTAACCGTGTAAATTTGGTGTGCCCTGAAAATACCTCCACACACAGCTATGAATATCTAAACCGTTGGCAACTAAAGTGAGTACACCCCTAAGTGAAAATAGACAAATTGGGGCAGATTTATCAATAGTGTCTCTTAGACAACCAAAAGTTAGACTAGACAGTCTTACAATGCGCCACATTCATCATAGTGTTTATAAATCTGGTGCAGGTTAGAACAGTCTAGTCTAACTTTGTACCACCTATAAGTTGGCTTACTTTTACGCCAGAAACTGCTACAAAATTTTTGACGCATTTAAGCCACGCCTCTTCCCCACAAAACCACTATACCTATACCTCTTTTACACTGTCACACCCCCTTTGTTGGACAAGGCGCAGAAGCGTCTGAAACTGTCAAAAAATGTGTAGTAATTGTGGCGGAAAGCTTGTAAGACATTATTTTTGGTGCAAATTGTGCCAGAATTCTGGCGCAACTGCCTTGATAAATCTGCCCCATTGTGTCCAAGTGTCGATATTTTGTACTTTAAAGCAGTACTTTCCAGCACTGCTTTAAAAGGGTGTTCTGGATGTGACCTCTCTGGCCTGTGATTGGCTGGAGTTGTCACGTGAACGATAAACGTTCACTGCTTCAGCCTGGGTGAGTGGACCGGCAGTCAATGGGAGCATCCGGGAGGTAAGTATGAGTCTTCTCTTCTATTTTTACTCATAACCCGATGGACAAACAAGCATTAATTGGTCCCAGGACACCCCTTTAACTCTCTTGGGAATGGAGTTCACTAGATCTTTACAGGTTGCAGCCAATGAAATCCTCTTCCACTCCTCCATGACAACATCACAGACCTGGTGAAAGTTTGAGACCTTGAACTCCTCCACATTCTGTTTGAGGATGCCCCACAGATGGTTTGTGGGCAGTGGGCATCTTGGAGGTGCGTTTTGGGTTGTTATGTTGGAATATTGCCCTAAAGCCCAGTTTCCAAAGAGAGGGGATCATGTTCTCCTTCAGTATGTCACAGTACATGTTGGCGTTCATGGTTTCCACAATAAACTGTAACCCCCGAAACAGCTGGCAGCACTCATGCAGTCCTAAACCATGACACTCCCAGGACCATGCTTGACTGTAGGTAAGATACACTTGTCTTTGTACTCCACACACTTGATATCATTTGAACTAAATACGTTTATCTTTGTCTCATCAGACCACATATTATGGTTCAATAATCCATGTCCTTAGCCTGCTTGTCTTCAGCAAACTGTTTGCGGTTTTCTTGTGCATCACCTTTAGAAGAGGCTTCCTTCTGGGATGACAGCCATGCAGATCAATTTGATGCAGTGTGTGGCGTATGGTCCAAGTACTAACATGCTGAACCCCAACCCCTTTAGTCCCTGCAGCAGTGCTGGCAGCACTCATATGTCTATTTTGAAAAAACAATCTCTGGATATGAGGCTGAGAACTAGCGCTCAACTTCTTTGGTCGACCATGGCTAATCCTGTTCTGAGTGTAACCTGTGTGGTTAAACTGCTGTATGGTGTTGGTCATTGCGCTGCAGCTCAGCTTCAGGGTGTTGACAATCTTCCTATATAGATCTTTATATAGCGCATCAACTATATTGGGCACAGTTTGTCCATTTTTCGTTAGTGAGTATTCACTTTGTCACGATCTGGAGCTGGTTAGAGTCTTAGGTTGTGACTAATAGGCACCCACCTGAAGGAAGCGTAGTCGACAAGCCAGAGGTCGGTAACGTGCGGGCGATGTCAGTCTTCGAGGAGCAGGCAGCAAGCGTAGTCGGTAAGCCAGAGGTCGGTAACGTGCGGGCGATGTCAGTCTTCGAGGAGCAGGCAGCAAGCGTAGTTGGTAAGCCAGAGGTCGGTAACGTGCGGGCGATGTCAGTCTTCGAGGAGCAGGCAGGAAGCGTAGTCGGTAAGGAAAGCAAAGGTCGAAGCACAATAGCATAAACGGTAGACAGCAAACTGGACAGGAGCAAGATTATAGCAAGCACAATAACCTCACATGGAGGAAGTTCAAGGCTGGGCTTAAATAGGAAGTCCAGGGGTGGAGCAACATGATGTCACAGGGCAAGGCTGGGAAAACAAGGACCTAACAAGGTTCAGCACTGGAGCTGTCCAAAGGACCAGATAGCTCAGTGAGCAGGGTAACGGTCTGGGATTCAAGGGTCCAGGAGATCGAATCCCGACATTAGTCCCCTCCTTTCAGGATGGCCTCTGGACATCTCAGGGGCTGGTTTTTCTGGATGTCTCTGATGAAAGGCCTTTGTAAGCCTAGGAGCATGAACATTATTTTCTGGTTCCCATGAATTTTCCTCTGGTCCATAGCCCTTCCATTGCACAAGATATTGCAATTGTCCTCTGAAAATTCTAGAGTCCAAAATTTTTTCCACCATGTATTCTTCCTGCCCTTGGATTTTAACTGGTGCAGGAGGTGGCTGATTTCTTCCTGGAAAAGGATTTTCGTTGAATGGCTTGAGTAATGACACATGGAACACTGGATGGATTTTCAGTTTGTTAGGAAGTTTTAGGCGGAAAGCCACTTGGTTAATTTGTGACAAAATCTGGAAAGGTCCTATGAATTTCTGACCCAATTTTGGAGATGGGACATGAGTTTTTAGATTTTTAGTAGAAAGCCAAACCTTATCACCAATTTTAAAGTTGGGGGAAGCCTTGCGATGTTTATCTGCTGATTTTTTATATTCTTCTTGAGCTTCCTGTAGGATCTCTTTTAGTTTTTCCTGAGTTTCTTTCAATTTAGTTAATCTGTGGGTAACAGCAGGAATAGGTGTACTTATTGGTAGATTAGGAATAAAGACTGGATGTAACCCAAAGTTAGCATAAAACGGGCTTTGTGATGTAGAGCTATGTTTGGCATTGTTGTAGGCAAACTCTGCAGTTGGCAAATAGTCCACCCAGTCATCCTGGAGGTAGGAAATAAAACAACGCAGGTATTGTTCCAAAGTTTGATTAGTCCTTTCAGTCTGGCCATTAGATTGGGGATGAAAAGCGGTAGAGAGATTTACAGTGACTCCTAAGGCTGTACAGAAGTTTTTCCAAAATCGTGATGTGAATTGTACACCTCTATCTGAAACTACATTGTCAGGAATACCATGCAGCCTAAATATTTCCTT
The DNA here is from genome assembly GCA_025379985.1 of Phyllomedusa bahiana. NCBI lineage: Eukaryota > Metazoa > Chordata > Amphibia > Anura > Hylidae > Phyllomedusa > Phyllomedusa bahiana. Next base: position 35,526 of record JAODAL010001183.1, on the reverse strand, counting down.
GACCATCAATTCTGCAGTTTTTTCAGCAGTAGGGATTCCTCTAGTAGGTATGAAATGGGCCATTTTAGTAAGACGGTCCACAACAACAAGGATGGTAGTCATTTCCTTAGATGGGGGAAGATCCACAATGAAATCCATAGAAATTGATCCCCAGGGTCTGGATGGAACTGGAAGCGGTTTTCGGACAACATCAATCTGCATAGGTTCAGGTGTAGTTTCAGGCCTTTGCTTGGTGTTCAATGCTGATTGGCTAAAGGAGTAGGTAGGACTGTTTCCGAACACCTGCAGTCTTTCCCTTCTACGTTCAGCAAGCCTCTGATCAATTCTGATGCACAGCTGAACAAAATCCTCAAAATTATCAGGGGCCTCAACTCTGGCAAGCTCATCTTTCACCAGTTCTGATAATCCTCGTCTAAATTGACTCTTCTGGGCTGCTGGATTCCATGTGGTGTCAGCTACCCAGCGACGAAATTCTGCTGTGTACTCAGCAACTGAGCGCCGCCCTTGCCGAAGATTATGTAATTTGGCCTCAGCTGTGGCACAACGATTTGGGTCATCAAACACTTGGTTCATAGCAGTGATAAAGTCATCTAAATCATTAAGAAGGTCACAGTTCTTTTCCACATAAGGTGAGGCCCATGCAAGAGCTTCATCTGTCAGAAGATTGATAATAAATAGCACTCTTTTTCTATCACTGGTGAAAGGGGCAGGCTGCATCTGGAAATAAATTCGGCATTGGTTCAAGAATCCTCGGTAATGGTGGCGATCCCCGTTAAACTTCGCAGGCAGAGGCATGCGTGCATTTGAATCTGAGCCAGCGTTACGCATATCAAGAAGTTGCCTTTGAAGCTCAATTACTTCCTTTTGTTGATCCAGCACCAGGGTTTGCAATTTTGAAAATTTTTCCTGATAAGTGGCACCAAATTCCTGAAGCTCAGCCACTTGTGCCCTCAGGGTGTTCACAACAGACTCCATTTTGGGTGAGGTTATTCTGTCACGATCTGGAGCTGGTTAGAGTCTTAGGTTGTGACTAATAGGCACCCACCTGAAGGAAGCGTAGTCGACAAGCCAGAGGTCGGTAACGTGCGGGCGATGTCAGTCTTCGAGGAGCAGGCAGCAAGCGTAGTCGGTAAGCCAGAGGTCGGTAACGTGCGGGCGATGTCAGTCTTCGAGGAGCAGGCAGCAAGCGTAGTCGGTAAGCCAGAGGTCGGTAACGTGCGGGCGATGTCAGTCTTCGAGGAGCAGGCAGGAAGCGTAGTCGGTAAGGAAAGCAAAGGTCGAAGCACAATAGCATAAACGGTAGACAGCAAACTGGACAGGAGCAAGATTATAGCAAGCACAATAACCTCACATGGAGGAAGTTCAAGGCTGGGCTTAAATAGGAAGTCCAGGGGTGGAGCAACATGATGTCACAGGGCAAGGCTGGGAAAACAAGGACCTAACAAGGTTCAGCACTGGAGCTGTCCAAAGGACCAGATAGCTCAGTGAGCAGGGTAACGGTCTGGGATTCAAGGGTCCAGGAGATCGAATCCCGACACACTTTTGTTGCCAGCGGTTTAAGCATTGATGGGTTTGTGTCGAGTTATTTTGAGGACACACCAAATTTATACTCTTATACAAGATGTACAATTTCTACTTCACATTGTATCAAAGTGTCATATTATCAGTGTTGTCCCATGGAAAGATATCATCATTACAAATATGTGATGGGTGTACTCACTTTTGTGAGATACTGTACCTAAGAAAGAAAGTTCAAACACCTAAACAAAAAACGTGAAGTCATGAACACTAATACTAATAATAAACATGAAATCATTGGCTCAGAGGGGTTGTCCAACTTTCCCATAAAACTTTAAAAAAGCCAAAACAGTATAAAATAACAAAAACAAAGGACTCACCATTTTAATCCACTGCCAATCCAGGAATGGAACTCTAGATTTGAATGGCACCTGAGCAGTAATGTCAATAGAACAGTGCGTGACACTTGAGGCCACCACAAGGCTGCAGGACATGCTCACCAACTGTGAACAAACACCAGAGTGACAACTGGACCTTCAATGCTGAATCAGCAGTGGTTAAAGAGGTGAGTCCTTTTTTGTTATTTTATATCACTTAGAGCTTTTTTAATTTTTTAGAGGGAGTTGGGAGCCTCCTGAAATGATGCATAAGTAGCAAACAAATATAGTAGTGGTCAAAATGTTGATAAATAATTCTAATCCAAATAAAATTAAATGGTCAGGTTATTGCTCCAAAATAATGTAAACCATGGTATGTACATGTGTAAGGGTGACGAAAGAGCTGCTAGCAGCTTAATAACTATAAATATAACCATAGTATATGTTATTACAAAAGCATATAAGAAAGACTCACAAATACCTAAACATAGAAATGGCATATACAATATACTATACTGAAGAAAGTGAGTGTATCAATATGAATGTATCAAGTGAATGTGCCAGTAAATGCAGTCTAGTAAACATGCACACATGGTCAATAATAAGAGGCAACTATATTAAGCATGCAATAAAAACAGAATCCGAGAAATGGAAGACCCAGACATCTGAATCCAACCTTGAACAAGTCACCAAAAATATAGAAAGAGTGATCAATTTATATTAGTTACATGGGTATTCTAGTTTCATCGATTAGCTTTGTTCACATAGGCAAAGGTAAATAAAGACTATTACCAATTACATTGCTTTTTCAGATTTTGCTTCTCTTCAGAGTTGGGCACATTTTATCTTCTGCTTTTGCACACAAGCTTCCCTACTTACCAGCCACCTCTTTCTGCCTTTACTGGCTGAAACAGTGGTCGAGATAGTGTTGTCGCTCCCTGCTGCTTTTCTTATCAGCAGCACAAGAGCTTGTATACAGTACAAGCTTTAACGTTTTAGAGTTCAGTATGCTTGTGCACTACTGTTTACAAACCTCCTGCACTTACTATCACAGAATCAGCTAGAAACAGCAGAACTGATATGCCAATCACTGCTGTAGAAATATCCACAGCCTAACCAGGAGCAGTTAACCTGAAGCTGGCTGTGTCTCTATATAACCGCACAGTGAGACAACGCCATAAGCCTTTCTCACAAATTCTCATAAATGAGAACCATATAACTTACATGAGGACCATATAAGAGAAAACGAACTGTGGGTTTTGTTTTGAACACACAACACTTTCTTCTTCTATTCTTTCTTTTCCACTTTTTCCTGTTGTGCCTTTTTTTTACATTACCATCTTGTTTGATTAGTTTTAGGAGGGGAAATTGACTGGTTCTTGCAGGTTCTTCTAAATCAGATGTTAATGTAGTACCCATTTCCAGGATTAATTTGTGGAATAATGTAATAATGTTGTGCTTACTAGAAGGTACAATAAAGTCATCGGATCTCCATGCTACCGTTCAGCAATTTAACTGTGATGAGATACATCCTAACACCACATCCAAGGAGCCAGGCTTGGCCCGAAAAGGCCAGCCAGCAATTCTAGATAAGGAGTGGAGTGGAGACAGGTAAATATGTAGGTGGGGGTAAATTGCACAGAATAATATCCATCAGGAGGTACAGTATACAAAACATTTCAAAAAGGGAACATCTTTGCTATTGTTCAGGTTGCACTGGGAGCTGTGGTTTCACAAAATACAAATATAAATATTATTATCTTCTTAATTAAAGAGGTGGATGAAGGAGGTAATATAGGATTTTGACCTACTGAGATATATACACAAGAAGCTTATAGACAGCCTCAGATTCCTTGTTTTGAAAAATAAGTAGCGAACACGTTTAGGTACACATTTTTAATTAAAAGGGTGTGTATGGCAGAATAGTGGATTCGAATGATGTGAACCTAGCCTTAGAGTGAACATAGAATTTCTGTTGCTCCATTGATCTTGAGCACACCCTATTTCCCTTCCCATCTCATTTATTTACATTGTTGTCTCTAAGTGGGGAGTGGACTTGGAGTACATTTAAATACCTCTCATATGCCTGCTCATTTTGCCAGTGCTCTCCATACATCACAATTCTGCTTACCTTTGGTTTCATGGGATTCACTTAATTTATTTTTTCTTTTTTATATCCACTGAGGATTCTGCTCCATAAGTGGATGAAACGTGTTTGGGTGCTTATGAGGGGGTGGAACAGGGTAAGAGTAGGGTCACTTTGTGGAGTTGCCCTTTTAGTGGCGTGTGCGCTGCTAAAGGTCAGCATACTTAGGTTATAATAGGGTGAGGATAACCTTTATTGTTTGTCATAGGAGTACTAACCATAAGGAAAAGATTTCTCGTATGGTGCCAATGCACCAGGACTAAACATCTGGAAAGGACCCCAGTGCACAACCAGATTTCCTGATGGCTGTGGTAAGTTTGATTTGAGACCCTGCCAGTTATTGCATTTTTTTAAAGTTATTTATTAGGAGATTTCTGGTTACATATATACTAGTTATAAATTTTATTTCTGAATACTGTATTAAAAGTGTTTTAAACAATAAGAAGAGATAACCATGTGGAAGTGAGAATTTGTATTTATAGGAGTCTCTAAAGGTTGTAGACCCTTTTGATTTTGCAGTTAATTGCTTAAAGGTGTTTTCTCGCTACAAGGATCAAATCTGTAATGATGGGAACAGCAAAAATAAAAACTCTTGCAATTGGTTTGTATTACTTAAATAATTTAGTATAGCAGCTATGAGCTGATCTGTGAGTGTCTAGAGCTAAATCAGCAGCCTGAGGTCAGGCCACACCTCCTTTGCTGTGAATGATATTTAGTTCTGCCATTGTTGAGACACGTCCCCTGTGCTGTGATTGGCTGCCTGCACTCTGTGCTTACTCTCCTCTGAGCTGTGTAAAATAAATGTGACCTACCTCAGGTTTCTGTGATGGCTGTGTCTATGTCTGCGTAATAAAAGCTGCCTGAGCTCCTCTCTATGCTCACTATATTTACTATTTTGCCATAGGCAAACTTAAACTCTATCAGTTCTCTATCTATAAAACACTAAAACGTAACTTTTATTGTGTATAACACTTAACCTCTATACACACTATTTAAAAACCTGATTTCTAACCTCTCAATTTATCCCTTTCGACTTCTAAATGAATAACTTCTTTTCTATTATCAAGTCTGGTGGAACACCACCTATTAACAGGAAAACCTTATATACAGTAATTCTCCAGTAAGGGGGACCGGACCTCTAACCCCTGATGAAGCCAGTTTAGCTGGTGAAACATGTTAAGGAGGTCAGGCATGACGTTTTAAATTGTGATTTCTCACCTCTGTCTACAAGTGTCACCCGCTGAAGAGGGTATCACAAGGAAACCTTATATGTTTTATGTCCATTAGATTAGGGATGACTGCCCAAGTAGGATGCTTGGGATCCCTTACTGGAGTTAGTAAATTACTGTATATATAAGGTTTTCCTGTTAATAGGTGGTGTTCCACCAGAATTGATAATAGAAAAGGAGCTATTCCTTCAGAAGTAGAAAGGGATAAATTGAGAGGTTAGAAATTAGGTTTTTAAATAGTGTGTATAGAGGTTAAGTGTTATACATAATAAAAGTTATGTTTTAGTGTTTTATAGATAGAGAACTGATAGAGTTTAAGTTTGCCTATGCCAAAATATTAAATATAGTGATCAAAAGTCACTCTCTGTTCTCTTGCAAGATTCCCATTGTTTTGGAGACTATTTGACCTCTCTATGCTCCTCTCCCAGTGACAGCTGTATGTGAAGGATCTGGGCAATTACTGAGTCTTTAGCTGCTACATTCAATCTCCCCATATAACACAGCCTTAAACACTCTGCTCCCCCTCTACCTTCTGCCTGATAACAAAGGGGGGAGCTGAGTGCATTTCTCACATTTGTTTCATCAATGCAGACTGTACGTATAACTGCTTACAGCAATACTGGTGTTCTAGTTACAAGGAGCTTATAGAACCTGGGAAGGAGGTGGCAGCTCTGCAGATATGAGAACTGACATATGATATCATCTCTCTCCCACTGCTCACAGAGAATGATGATGTCACCAGTCTTCAGTGAGGGAAGACACACCTACTGGGAGGAGAGACCTGTCCCTGAATTTGAAGCTGTAAGAGACAGAAACAGCTCAAAAGCCTGTGGTGAGAAAACCCTTTTAAGTATGTAGGTATGGGGTATGTTGTATGGAATGATATCCATCAGGAGGTGCAGTGTACAGCAGATTTCAAATAGGGAACATCCTTGCCATTGTTCAGGGCATAGTGAGAGCTGAGGTTTGTATATATTATTATCATGTCTCCTTAATTAAAGAGTAGGATAAAGGAGGTAACATGGAATTTGAACATACTAAGATGTATATGTAAGAAGCTTACAGACACCCTCATATTCCATTCTTGTTTTGAAAAATAAACTTGATTGGCTCATGTTCAGCACTTTATTTATTATTAAGCATACGAGAGAGAAGTGGACAAGCCAGTATCACCTACTTTTACATGCTATACAAAATATACAAGAATATCATAAATCGTTCAGGAGGGTTGCTTGTATCAGGCCCTGTAGTTGATATGAAAGCTGTGTACCTACATTGATCAACTGACTATTTCTTATAACCACTGGTGTTCACAATTCTTTGCATTTTATCCACCTAATAAGTGTTGCTACCTGAAGGTGTTTTAGTAGTTAATGTAATGTTTAGTCACTGTAGACACATATTTCACATCATGATCAGGATCTGCCTTATAATTTGTATTAGAATTATTTATTCTAGACTTGGTTAAAGGTGTTTTCTCACTACAATGATTAACTTTTAACATGTAAGGAAAAGTAAATGAAGTCTATTACAAAATTGCTTTTATATCCTCATAGAGCACAGATGCTTTTCTGGTTACGACCATCTCTCTCCCACCTTTTCCTGCCCTCTCTTATCTCTCTTTGCTCTAAGCTGCCGTCACTGTTACTCCCACCATGCTGAGGCACCTTCTGTAGAGTCATATCTTTAATAATGGACTTTGAAAGCTTTTCTTTTAGCTAAACACTCTTTAGAGCTCTACATCCTGAGAACTACACGTTCTAAATCTCTTTCACGCAAATCACTGTAGAATAAATAGCTAGGAACAGCATAGCTGATGTGTCAATCAATACTGTAGACCCACCTGCAGCTTGAACAGCATGTGTGAGTTTAAAGCTGAGTGTGGCTCTGTGAAACAGAATGGTGAGAAGACCCCTTTAAGATGCATGGCTTCCTTGTGATTAGTTTGCTTTATGTCATAATTATTTTGTCATTCACAGGATGTTTTTTCAACAGATTTCTGGTGTTTCTAGAAATGTGTGCTTGATTTTCCTCTTTATATCTTAATCATTTTGTTAGGTTGATAGGAGAATGTGCATCCATCTAAGATATTTTAGGATAAAGTGGATAAATATATTGATGACATTGTTTTTTAGTTGAGGAGTCAGAAAAAATTTACTTTTGAGAATGGGATGGTTGCAAAAGAATATTAGTAATTGCCCATAGCAAGTGGAGCTCTGATTGGACTGTGGAATAACTCTGTTGTTGGACAGAAGCACACACTAAGCTTTTTATTTTAGATGTATACATGAAATATATGTTTTTGTTTCTTATATGTTTTGTTATAAGAGAAATAAAGGATAGTATGTGATAAAGTGTATAGTGCTGCTGTACACATAATTTGAACTCACAGTGAAAGTCTGGAGTTTATTTTGTACCTCAACCAGAATCTTATCTATGTAGCTCCCCACATGTCTCATTTAAGGACTCATTTTCTTGACTTTGACTTTAAATTGACTAAGCAGAACTGCCCTTCCACAATCATATTATATGGATACCCCAACAAACAGCTTAAGGGGAAAATTAATGAAGTGTCTCTTTACAAGACCTACAACTAGGTTGAGAAGAGGTAGCTGTCTCATAGGATTATTCTAATGCAGTGACTGCATGGTCTTCAATACAGCATATGGAACTAACATCTGTATTTACTAACCCTATGGATATGAAACAGTTTAGGTTCAAAGCTATAGAAATTGTGAGAAATGTTTTGTTGACTATGCTTTGCTATGCTTTGGGCTTTAACTCTATATCAGGGCAAACCTCACATTATTAAAGCAAAATCAGATAAAGCGTGTCCTTACATATAACCGTCAGAAAGAGTTACAAGAATAGGAGCTTCTTTGGGTCACGTACCTTATACATAATGTGCAAAAAAAATGAAATTGGGCCACCCTTACCTGGTGTCCAAATGAGCCGCTCATCCCAGCACATGTAAAGAGAAGTACAGAATATGGTAGTACCACACTGTACTGTAGAGAGGCACTGCTAGACCACCAATCACTGCATGCATCTCACTAATATAGTAAAATGTTCATGATAATTGGCTGCATCTTCCAGTCAATCATATGAGCTGAAGATCAACAGTGTCTGTGACATTGTATGTTTAGTGCAGTTTCAAGATATAATGTCCCATACAATTGTATGGTGAAAATATTGTATCCAGAGGCCATTGTAACTTGAAAGACAACTCTACTATACTATTGGACATTATTTTGTCCTCCATGACTTAAGATACTGACTTTGTTTTTTTTTAAACATTGAATTTTTATTAAGAGTTTACAATTACAAAAAGTAACTACAGAAATCGAAATATAAGCATGTGAAACAGTAACGATCTCATGTACAGTCAATACATTAAATCCAGGACAACAGACATAAGGCTTATCAAATCCAGGCAGGTACGTTGATATCTCAAAGTCCATTTGGATCATTCCTAAAAAGGGAGTTAAAAGGCAGCTGGTCAACAGACATAATATAAGAGAGTACATAGAGGCGAAGTACCATTAGGTAACTTAATTTGAAGTAGACCCAAATACCATATCTGCTTTTGCTTCAAGATTAAATGGGGAGGGAATAGCAAGACTTATCTCACTATGATAACGAGAAATTAATCCAACTCAAAAACATCTGTCAAACCCTGGATCAAGATGTTGCCTATCCAATGGTATGCATTGGTAGATCTGTAGCAATAAGATATGCTGAACACTGTTTTGGTGAAACTGAGGAATATCACCACATGCCAAATTTCCAACAGTGCAAGTTCCTGTGTGATAGTAAATAAGGGGGAAATAATATTGTATCAGACCTTCTTATGCACCCACAAGCCTGTGATAACAGGCAAAGGCCACCAAATTGTATAGGGAGCCCAAGCTGCACCGCAATTTCTCCAGCACATCTTAGAGGACCCTGGGAAAATATGAGCTGTCGGACCGTATAAGTACCAACGAGATGTATCTTCCTTGAAAGGGCCATATGATTATAAGCATTTAGAGTTTTTTTAGATGTCCGACATCTCCGCAGTCCCACCAGTCCTCAACTGGAAAGAATTGGAAATTTCCAATCCCATTTGACCATATATTTTGTAGTCAGTTTTTGTCAGAACCAACGTCCATCAGGTAAGAAAAAATGGCTGAGAGACCCTTAGGTGGCCGTTGTTCCCAGTAGAAAACGGTGGAAAGGGATGCAGGTATTGCAGGGCGGGAGAGAGGATGGATGAAACTGGCGTGCTGACTTGTAAATAAATATAAAATTGCGAGTTTGGTGAAGAGTAATTGGGCTGTATATCCGCAAATGATCTAAAGAGCCTTCAGACAACAGTCTCCAATTACCCAGAAACCCATTAGAAAACCATTGTTTTAAGTTTATGTTTGGAATAGCTCCCAAGAGCATTAGTAATGGACAGTATTTCAAATTCAACGATGTATCTACGTGTTAGTCACTTTAATGTGTTGCCACACTCTTGAGAAAGATGCTTACTAGTGGTAGGAACATATGGAGACGAGGGGAAGGTAGGGGAAGCCAAACAGCATTACTAATAAGTGATTCTTTAACAATCCTAGGCCTAGTGTTGAGTTTTCAATAGTTAACCAGTGGTGAACTGAGGATTATTTCCAGGATAATAAATCGGTTCAAAATGGAGGAAATGATTGTACACAGAAAATTTGTACAGCCATCCCCCCTTGCCTTTTAAGAGTATAGGTATTGTCTCTAAACCTTTCGGTTTCTTGATCCCCAAATAAACTTCGGGAATAGAGTTGAAGCCGAAGTAGGCAATCTGAGGAATCGCAAGTGAAGGGCTCTTGCCATGTATGAGAAATTTGGGAAGAAGGATCAGATCTTGTGACACTATATTGGCCATACCAGGAAAGAGGTAAGTGCCAAATTTCGTAATCTCCTCGGAAAAAGAGGACATAGCTGATCCAATTATGTTTTTATGGTGTTCAGAGAGGTTGTGGAAAATCTGAACTCCAAAGGTACGAGATACACTATTCTGCCCAAATATAAATTGTACTGGGACAGTTGGTCATACAAGCGGTTAGTGGTGGAACAATTAATCGGTCAAGAGAATAGACTTAGTGACATTTAATCTGTATAAAGAAACCTCCGATAGAACTGAAGATATCTAATAAAGCCTATAGAAATATCCGGTTTTATGACACGATGATTTATACACATTCGTCAGCATATAGACATGGCTTTGTGACTAGTTTGGGCTATATCAATACCATTAATCAAGGGCGAAGGTTCTGAATCATTTCTGCCAGCGGATCAATACACAGATCAAAAATCAAAGGAGAGAGCGGGCACCTGCCTGGTACCATTAAGATATTGGAAATTTATGTGATAAAAAGCCAGAGGGAATAAACATTGGCTGAGGGTGAGGTGTACAGAGAGTAATTTCCAGCGTATATAGGACCAGCAAACGCACGAATTTGCGGAGGGACCTTCGTTGGCAAATATGTCCAGTTAGATACATTGAAAAAACGATGCGAAGCTTTTTCTCCATCTAGTGCGAGAAGGCAGATGGAATCTGGTTGATGTTTATATATGCAACACATTAAGATTCTTCTGATGCCATCCCTAGTTTGTCTTTCTCTAACAATCCATACCTGATCTAGCCGAACTAAGGATGGTAAATATACATTTAACTCTAATGGGCAATAATTTTGAGAATAATTTAATGTCCGGAATGAGTAAAGAAATGGGAATCGGTAATTATGACACTATATCTTTTGGTTTACCAGGTTTGTGGATGGTCACAATCGTGGCAGCCAACATCGCTTCAGGGGATCATTACCAATTAGCAAAAGAGGATTAAAAGTATTTAGTAGTGTGGAATGAGAATTATTGGAAAAAGTTATAGTAATTCGTTATTGTAATCCGTCCGGGCCTGGAGATTTGTTCAATTTTGGATTGATTAATCGCTGTCTGGAGTTCTTGTAAAGTGATAGGAGAATTTAAGCAAGGTATAACTGGTATCATCTGAGATCTGTGCAATACTAATTGATCTAATAAAGATCTGATATGTGAAGTTTGTGTAACGGGTGGGAAGTGAGGGGGTCACTTCATTTAAGATTGTATAATGAGTGATAATAATTGGCAAAAGAGTTTAACAGATATTTGCGGTTTATGTGATCTTTCGATTATTCACTGTAAGTGTAGTTATTTGGCTCTGCTTGGAGTTGTTTAAACTTTCTGGCCGAGTATCTTCCCTGACGCCACGCCTGTAAATAGAAGTTCCACCGATATTAATTAGCTAGGGAGAGATTCCGAATTTATGGAGGTGTAATCAATTGCAATTGACGTCTCAGGGAACGTAGTTCTTCAATGTTAGTTGGGGAAGGGGATTTTTTTAACGAGTTTATCCGCACTTTTAATTTTCCCTAAGAGATCTGTTCAAATCTCTTACTCTCTTACGTTCTCCCGTGTGGACGCAATTTTTAATAATATCCCTGTCTAATGGAACGCTTTATGAGTCGCACAAAGTGTATAGGGTGAGGGAATACAGAGGAGAGTGTTGAGAGCAAATACTCTGTAATGAGGTTTTGATTTCTGTCCGCAAACTAAGTCGACTTAGGATATACGTATCCATTCTCCCATTGGGAATATGATGGGAGGGAATTTATCTATTAACGTGAGAGAGACCGGGGCATGGTCTGACATGTATCAAGGGGCTATTTCATTGACAAAATATTAGGCCAAGACTATGCTTGCTGTGTCAAAAAAAAATCTATTCGTGAGTAAGAGATTTGGTTAGGGGCTGAGAAGAAGGAATATTCTCTATCCTCAGGTGTGCGTAGCCCAGGATCCGGTGCAGGTTTTTCGTAAAATGCAGCAGAGATTGTCAGCCGGTGTATCATAGAAGGGGTATTACGTGACCCTGTCCATTTCAGGGTTTATAACCGTGTAAAGTCACCACATAAAATAAGGTTGCCCTCACAAAGACTTAGCTTTAGTTAATTACCTTAGAGATAAGTCGTAGACTGCCTTGTATTTGTGCGAGAAAGCTGGCATTCGTATATACATTGTTTATCTACAAACAATAGAATAATAAACAACCCTTGTCATCAAATAAACATCCTGTTTAAGCGAGAAAGAGTATAGTATCTTTGAAAAAAAAATCGCTACACCAGCTTTTTTTTATTTTGAAAAAGAGGTAAGGAAATGTGATGGGAAATCTCTTATGTCTAAAACCTGTAGATAGCATGCTCTCTAAATTGTGTCTCCTGTAGACATGTATGTCTGCCTTAGATTTACACGCTTCTCTCCAGAGGGTTAGACCTCTTAAGGGCGAATTAAAGCCCGTTAACGTTAAGGGAGAAGATTTTAATCCCCATTATCTCAGCAGGGGTACATACTTTGGAGACGGATTAGTTTACAAGGTGAATAACACTCCGGAGAGAGGAAATCAGAGACCCGGGAATAGCGAAGTGTTCGACATGCATGGCAATAAACTTAAGAAAACATAACAAATTTGTCATAGCAGCAGTAGAACATTAAACAAGTCTAGAAGAGACAAAAAACATCCAAAAAGGAAAAAACAAAACAAACAAACCGTATTTCCTTTGTGGAAGATAAATCCGGGATGGGAGAGAGTCTCTGGCATGTGAACCTATGCGGCAGAAAAAGAAAAAATCAGCATATAGTTCCCGACGGCACAGGGACAGCGAGCTCCAAAAGAAAAAGAATAAGTAGAGAAATACTTAGCTGCTGATTCATCAGTCTATTTGGTCTTGATCCGGATCTGCACTGCTTCTCTGACCACAAGCGGGTTATAACTTCTGGACGATCCATTGAGTTCCCTTCACAGGTGTAGGGGACGGAGAATGTAGAAGAGCACAAGCGATTAAGAAACTCCTTGGCCATGGATGGTTAGTGGCACACCGGGGTTGTGCCGTCCATAGAAATAATAAGTTTGACTGGTAATCCCAGTGGTAGTTATGTTAGCGATACAGGTGTGTATGGCCTGGAGTCCAATGGCAGGGCTAAGACACAAACACAAGGAGCACTGGAGTCTGATCTGGAACAGCAGGAGAAGGCAAGATCCAAGGTGAGGAGTAGCAGGAGACTGACGAGCGTAAGCAGGTCACTGGGTTTGCAGGGTGGACTGCGAGGAGAGGAAAAACTGAAAGTGAGTTTCCTAGGCGAGAGGACTGTAAGCTAAGCAGGAGCTAGGACACATATACTCAACAGGAAGTAACAGGCTTGATGATTTATATAGGCCCTGGGACAGGAACTGGAAACAAGATGGCAACCAGCTGAGACACGATCCACCATCTTTGACGAGTGGGCAAACTTAAGGGCAAATACACAGTAGCAAGTTCCACAGTATAAGGCAGACTTGCCTGACATTAAACTCCCACCTCAAGAGCGGCCCTCTGGACGATACCATGACTCGGTCCTTTCCGATGTCTTTGATGAAATTGTCTTATCAATCGAGGAGCATGATGTTACTCAGGGGGGTTCCCACGAATTTTCTTCGGCCCATAAACCTTGCCACTTAATGAGGTATTAGCAGCTGTTCCTGAAAATTCTCGAGTCGCAGGATTCGCTCCACAACAAACTGTTTCTTGCCCATCGATCTCCACTGCATCAGGAGGAGGAGGAACACGACCTGGAAAGGGGTTGGAGACCGGCAGGCTTTTAAAGAGATACATGAAATACAGGTGGATCTTCAATAGATGGTGGGAGTTTTGAGCCGAACAATCTACTGGACTGATATCTGATGAACTTAGTATGGCCCGACAAACTTCAGTCCCAGTTTAGGGAAGGCACTCTAAGTTTCAAATTTCTGTGTAGACAGCCATACCTTATCCCCTACTTTCAAAGTTGTGCGAGAGTCATAGAGCGTTTATCTGCCATTCTTTTGTAATTTTTTGACCCCTCCTCTAGTGTTTTCCTTCAATAGTGCAAACCTGCCTGTAAGTGTAAGATCCTTTCTCGCGGCAGCAGGAATAATGCGGAACAGCAGGGAATCTAGGAAGTATCTTGATGGTAATCCCAAATTGCAAAGAAATGCGTTTGTTTGGTGTAGGCATTTTGGGAGTGTTGTACCGAGAAATTCAGCCACAGAAGTAGATCAACCCAGTCATCTTGTAGGAGACAAATATAGCATCGCAGGTACTGTTTCCAGGGTCTGATTAGTGCGTTCAGTCTGTCCCATAATGATTGTGGATGAAAGGCGGTTGATAGATTTAAAAAGCAATGTCCAGTGCTGAGGCAAAAACTTCCGCCAAAAATTGGATGTTAACTGCACCCCACGATCCGAGATCACTTCAACATTATCTCATGCAGGCGAACACATTCTGAATTATGAGGTCAGCAGTGTCCTTGGCAGAGGGAGACCGGTACATGGGAAGAAATGTGCCCGCCTTGGTGAGACCGGTCAAACTTACTACGAGAATAGTATTTTTCCCTTTAGAGGTAGGCAGGTCTATGTTAACGAGTCCATGGCAATGGACCCCAGGGACGAGAGGGGACTGCAAAGGCTGTAACAAACCCGATGGGAGGAGAACGTGGAGTCTTGCATCGGCACAAACGTCACATGAATGTCACATACTTCCTTACATCCGTAAATAATAGGGTCACCAAAAGAATCAGGGAAAGAAATTCCTGTGTCCTTTGCACTTCCTTTGTGCCCCAGCAAATCTAGAATCATGGGCTATCTCAGGATCTTCAGTCCTTACTCTTTCGGTATAAATAGCTGTCTGCCCGTGGGCCCACATCTTGTTTCTTAAGGACTAAATGCAGATCATCCATGTGGTTGAGACAACAAGGAGTCGGTGCCATAGGCCTCCTCTTATTTCTTCAAGCAAGTCCTTTATTAAGGAGTTCTCCCCAACAGTAGACCAGGAACACTTTTTGAGCGGACTAGTAGAGTGGAATCATTGGAGAACATTCTTGATGAGCGTCATCCGCCTTGCCATTACGGGATCCGGGCCTTGTATGAAGTAACAAAATTAAATTGATTGAGGAAACAGACTCCAACGAGCTTGGCGAGGAGATAGACATTGGCCTTGATCGCTCAACGAATTCCAGATTACGTGGTCAGTAATAACTATTTATATTGCTTGAGGTTTCCCTGAAGGAAGGTGTCTGCCATTCCTTCAAAGGCTGCGACAAAACGCTAATATTTCTTATTCCCCGACATCATATATTCTTCTCAGCAGATGATAAACGTCGGGAGAAAAACGCACAAGGATGTAATAAACTCTTGTCTCCTGTTCTCTGGAGATAGAATAGCCCCAATAGCACAGTCTGAGCATCCACTTCCACAATGAAGGCACATTCTGGTTCAGGATGAATTAATACAGGGGCTGTAGTGAAACTTGGCTTTAGGAAGGAGAAGGACTCTTGTGCTTGAGAACCAAACAAAAGCATTTCTTGATCTTAGTCATCTCGTTAATGGGAGAAATTATTTCTGAGAATTCCTTATGAAGCGTCTAGAAGAAGTGGCAAAACCTATGAAACGTTTGAACACCTTTATGTTTCTGGAGTAGGCCAGTCTACTATTGCTTTAATCTTACTAGATCCATCTGTAGACCATGAGGCCGAAATACAAGCAAATGGAATTGGATCTCACTCTGATGTATCACATTTTTTCAATCTTGATGTAGAATGGTTTCTCTCAGACGTTTCTAGAACAGTTATCACATGTCTGCTGGTGTTCTTCCCATTGAGTTGGAGAAAATCAAAAATAACGCCAGGTAGATGACTATGACTGGTTCCAGGAGGTCTCTTAAAGATGTCATTGACGAGATTGTGTGAAGGTGGCTGGTCATTGCAAAGGCCCAAAAGGCATAACACAATATATCAAAATGCCCAAAACGTACCCTAAAAACTGTTTCCATCATCCCCGGATCTGATACGAACTAAGTTATAGGCGCCTCGTAGGTCTTAACTGGAAAAATCTTTGCATGTGTGTACTCTTTCCAGAAGCTCGGAGATCATTTGTGTAAAGGATAACGGATCTTTAATGAGTAATCTGTTTAATACTCTATAATCAATACAAGGTCTCAAGGAACCATCTTTCTTTTTAACAAAGAATATGGGAGCCCCCGCTGGTGATGAAGATGGGCGGAAGAACCCCTTAGCCAGATTTTTTCTTCTATGTACATCCTTCAAGGCTTTTAATTTCGGGACCTGCCAAACGGATAGATGTTTTCCAAAAGGTATTGGTGCATCCCGGAAGCAATACTATGGGGCAATCATAATAGGGGTCGGTGTGGGGGAAGCTTTTCTGCATTCTGTTGCTGCAGACATCCGCAAATTCCAGGTATACTAACGGTATCACTATTGACTTCTTGTCTTGAACTGGGTCTTCCAGGGCCTTGTTCAGAGTGAAGCTGTTAGCGGTCTCATCTCCCACAGGATTCTTAATCTCCTTGTTTTCCATTTAATCACTGATTCTGTGCTTGCAACCAGGGGAGACCCAGATGACTGGAAAGTGTGAGAAGAAAGATTAATAGAAACGACAGTACTTCATGATGTTGATAAGTACCTAATGACATTCAAGTGGTTCGGCTCTCTTGAAATCCACAGGCCCAGAGCTCATTGGAGATCTCATCTACGGTCTCCATTACATGGGCGAGAGTCTTTTCGGATCTTAACACCATGTTTTCGAGCAAAGGCAGAGTAGCCATAAGAGGGGGTGGTGGGGGGGGACCGACTTGCCGCCGAGGGGGGAGTCCACCATGAGCCGAGGGGGGGGGGGGTGGGGGAGTGATCCACGGGGGGGGGATAATCGATCCATGAATTTAATCGTGGTAGGGGTTGAGGGAAAGGGGGGGTGGGGGTGGGGGAGGAGTGGTGACGTGCACAATGCGGAGTCTTTGGTTCGTCGGAAGCGAGAGGGTTATGCGGTGCACTATGGATGGAAGGGAGCAACTTGCTTTCTCGGATAATTCTTCTCAGAAGCAATGGGGAGGTTCTCGCGTCTGGAACAGGGGGGGGCAGGAATCCATAATGGCTGCCACCAATCCTCCTTGGACGGCTAGGCAAGTTGATAATGAAGTGGTCAGACTTCCCACAGTAGAAGCTAAACTCTCCCGAAGCCGATGCTCTCTTCTGTCAACGCTCTCACGTCTTAAAATAGAATCTACTTGCATAGGTTCACTTCCTAATTCTCTGCGAGATTCTTCCCAGGGGTTCCTGGAAAGGGAGACGGGAAACAGACTGGGCCTGCTTGGTATCATAGTTCAAAAGTAGCCCATTTCTTGTCGCCGTTCAGACACCGGTTATCAATTCGATGCAGTGAATTATGAAAGCATCCAAACCAAGGGCTTCTGCACATGGCCATTCGTCTTTAAATGAGCTGCATAGTCCTTTTCTAAAAAAATACATCTTTTTGCTGCATCATTCCAATTAGTTTTCGATTGCCCACCTCTTGAACTCCATTGCATACTTCGCACGGGGCGTTTTGCCTGACACAATGCTATGGATGGCTGCTTCCGCAGTAGCACCACGATTGTGATCGTCAAACATTTGGACTCATGCGTCAATGAGATCCTCCAGGGATTCAAACGGGGCGTCTTGGGTCTCAATCAAGGGGCTAGCCCAGGCAATTCTTTATGTGTCCAATAGCATAATGATGCAATATCACCTTAGACCTATCCGTCGGAAACTGTGTTTGGAATTTGCGTCAAAGTATAATCTGCATTGGTTAAGGAACCCCCGAATTTGTCACGGTCCCCGCCAAATCTAAAATGGAGCAACTAGGTCTCACTACCGGAACCAATGTGGGGTTGTCCGCGGACGCTTGATTTTCCAAGTGGAGTATCCGGTCGGATAATGTCTGCCACGGTATTCAACGTAGGTCCCCTTGAATGTGGTTTTGTCCATATACCTTGGATGCCTGTGGGAGGTCTGGCCTTCAAAAGCGTCATATTTCATCCTCAATGCCAGCATCACAGTGCGCAATTAGCCACAGTAGTGTTATGTTAGCTTGATGCGAGCTTTCTGGGCTTCCAGCCCCGGCGGACTCCATTTTGGCTGAGTAATCCTGTTACGATACTGGTGTGTATGAGCTGGAGTCCAATGGCAGGGGCTAAGACACAAAACACAAGGAGGCCTGGAGTCTTGATCTGGAACATCAGGAGAAGGCAAGGGATCCAAGGTGAGGAGTAGCAGGAGACTGACGAGCGTAAATCAGGTCCACTCCTAGGTTTGCAGGGTGGACTGCGAGGATAGGGAACAAACAGGAAGGTGAGTTTCCTAGTCGAGAGACTGTAAGCTGAAGCAGGAGCTAGGACCACAATACTCAAGCAGTAAGTAACAGGCTTGAGGAGTTTTTATATAGGACCTTTGGACAGGAAACAGGAAACAAGATGCAACCAGCTGAGACACGATCCACCATCTTGACTGAGGGCAAACTTAAGGGTAAAACACAGTACAAGTTCCACGGTAATACAGGAGCTTCCTGACAAGTTAATTCCATGGTCTCTGAGAATTTTTGTGTATTGAGCAAACTCTTTCCTCTTTAGGCATCGTGCCTGCAGATAGGATCTTTGAAGTGGTGGATGTTAGACTGTATTTGATCAGGCAAGGAGTTTCTTCGGAGGGCTCTCAGGAAATTGTCCCCCTTTGTTTCTGAAAAAATGTATTTTCGCTATGACATCCCTTGGAACCGAGGGGCTGAGGTTTTTGGGTTTTGGTAGACGATGAAATGCGGTCGATAGTAAGGTCTATCTGGGAAGCTTCCGGAAGTACATAAGCCATGAGATCAGTAAGAAAATGCCGGCAATGAATCTGGGTTAATGGTTTCTGGACCCCCCGAATCCGTATATTCTCTCAGCGTGATCTATCTTCAGGTCCAACAGTTTAGAGACAGCCTCTGTACTTCTTTCTCCAGGCTGAGTTTCGCATCGATAGTCTAAATTATGGGATTTAGCGAATATCCGACATTTTCTTCTCAATATTGTCAGTTCTTGACACTAAGGATTGGATACTGAGCGAAATTCAGGCGGATAAATTTGCTTGAAGTCAGATTGGATATTCCTCTCGGAATGGAAAAGGCGCTGAAGAGTAAGCTCAGTGGAGTTGATTTGTTCCATTTGGTCATTTTGAGTCATATCCATAAACTTGAGCAGTTGGGTGAAAATGGATGACAATGGAGGGAAGGGAATGTGGAGCCCTTGGACGAGACGTTGAGAAGGAGTTTTGGGGAAAAACTCTGTAAGTATAGTGGGTTTAGATTTTGTTTTCCTTTTAGTGGTTTCCTCCCATGAGAGCTTGGGCACAGCTATGCTACTATACAGTAAATGCTTTGCTAGCTCCCCTTTTTTTCACTTTCTCCTCCAGAAGTAGGATCAAGTACTGCAGGCAACGTGTTCAATGTCAGAAAGGCAGAGTTATGTATAGCAATACACTCCGCTCAATGTCCGGGGAGCAGAGTTATGTAAACAGACAAGTTTGCTCAGCGTCAAGAAAGCAGATTTTGTGCACAGCAGTCACGCTATTCAGCATCATGGAGCCGAGTTATGTACAGCAGACACGTTGTCCAGCGTCAGTGATAAATTAATGTATAGCAGGCACTCCTGTTCAGTGTTGGGGACACAAGTTTATGTAAGACAGACTTGTTTGCTCAGTGTGGTGAGTCAGTAAGCACCTGTTCAGTGTCAGGAAGCAGAGTATGTAGGAGCAGCACGTTTTCAGAGAGTTATGTATAAAATGCACTTTGTGGCAGTGTCCATGGAGCATAGTTTACATACAGTAGTCGCGCCAAATTTTGCTTCGGGGAGCAGAGAAAGGGATACTAGCAGTCCTGCTGGGAGTTTAGGGAAACAGGACTTGTTCTGTGTCAAAAAAGAAGAGTTATATATGGAAAAGCACTCAGTTCAGTACCCAGGAAGCAGAGTTAGGGGTTTGGCAGAAGCACTATTCAGCTTCACGAGCAGGTTGGTACGGGCAATCACACTATTCAGGTCGGGGAAGATTTTTAATTATAACAAAGCCCAGTTTCAGTTTTGGTTTGCAGATTTATGTGTAGCAAATCACGGGTTCAATCCAAAAAACCATTTTTAATTTTGGGGGTTTGGCTATTCTTTTTTCAAAAAGGGCAGGGGGTTTCAGTGGGGAAAACAGTGTTCAGTGCCAGGGCATAAAAAATCATGTGCCCCCAGCTGCTTTTTAAAAACCGGGAAAAGTGAAGGTCTCTCTTTTTCCCCAAACCGGGCCATGTGGGGGCTTGCGGGAACTCCTGTGTTTATGGACCCAAATCCCGTCTTTTGTGGAGTACCTCGGCTTTTTGTGTTGTCCTGGGGGGGGCTAAAGGGGCCCGGCTGTGGAGGGTGGGGCCCCCTGTGCTAAAGGGGAGGGTCCCAAAGGATCAGTCCTCACTCGCAGAAGAAACACTGCCGGGGCTGCGGGTTTAGAAGGGGTGCAGGGGCCAAAAAATTTCCCGGTCCTGGGGAGGGGGAAAACGCCAAGTTATAGCGGGCTGAAAAAGCGGGGGAAGGCCGAGGCAGTCCGGGGGGGGTCCCGTTTTGGGGTTTTTTAGTTCACGGGAAAAGGGGGTTTTTTTGGGGCAGATTGATTTTTCTCTCCCAGAGCTCCCCCTCTATGCAGCCGTTGCCCAAAAGGGTCCGGGCCCAAAACCCCCCCTTAAGGGTTATTTGACTTTGTGAAAATTTGCCCAGCTTTTTTTTTTTTTTTTTTTTTTTTTTTCCCCTTTTTTAATTTATTGGATGTTACTTTTTTATGTTAAACGCATTTCCAGTCTATTTATATTTTGTATCCCCAACCAATATTTTGTTATGAATCATTTATTGGATCCCTTTTAAATTTTGTTTTTAAATTGTATGAAATTTTTTGATAAATTTGTATTGTTTAACTTATATTTTGTAAATTAAATTTTGGGCTGTTTTTACCCTTTTACTTGGGCTTAGCTCATTTTTTTTTTATTAGGGAAGTTTTTTTGTTTTTTTCCGAAAAATGCAGTATTTGGGGGATTTTAGATCAAACCCCCTTGAGGTTAGTGAGGGGCACAGGATTTTCGCAATCTCTAGTATTGTTCTTGTTTTTAATTGGTTTTACGGTTTAAATTTTTCCAAACTTTGCTTTCTGTTTTTTGTAATAAAAAAGGTATTTTATTTCTTTTTTTTTAAGGTTGCTTTTTTTTTTGAGGAAATTAATAAAAATAAAAAAACCAAAAATATTGTTTTTTGATGTCTTTCAAGTTCTGCACCTTGGTTTAAACCCCGGTAGTTTATTGCATTTAAATCATCTTTTGCTGTCTCTCCCGGCAGCCAAACAAAGCAAAGGGGTAATCCTTGTGTTTAAAGGGAAAAAAGTTTACATAGATTTTGCCCCCTTTTTAAAGGGCAGAAAATTTGTGACAGACCTCTGTTTCCAGCGCCCGTGGGCCCTTAAAACTGTAAAAAAGCGTAGTTTTAGAGTATTTAATGCTAAAATTTTTATTTATGAGGGAGGGGTTAGCTCTGCCCACCAAAGGCTTTTGCCCCCCCCACCTGGGGATTTTGGGGTTGTTTCACATGGGTTTTAATCCCTGTTTACAAACCGCTTTTTTGATCCGTCTCCGGGGGGCCGGGCAGGACGGACGCAAAAAAATGGGTTTAAAAAAATTTTGCAGTGAGGGTTATCATGTGGGTATGAGGAAAAACGCAGCAGCGTTTCCCCATGGAGATCACCACTGAAATTCTTTCAAAAAACAGAAAACCGGGGGGAACACGCAGCGGCAAACTCTCTGGGGGAAAGCCACTGCATCTTCCTCATAGCCCAAAAGTGATAATTCTCACTGCCCAATTTTTTAGATCCGTCTCCGGGGTCCGTTTCTGTCGGTCCCCGAAAACCGGGGTCTAAAAAAACGGATGTAACACAGAGTTAAAAAATTGTTTTGAAAAGCCCCAATTTTTCCCTGTTTTTATTTTACTCAAAGTAATAGGTTTATCGGGTTTAAAAAAGGACGGGGGGGGGGCTTTATCAAATGAAATCTTTTCATGACTTTTTCTAGGGGGTTGGGAAAAATGCCCGATTTGAGCATTAAATACTCAAAAACTCCTGCATCTTACAGAATAAGGGACACAGTGCTGGAAACAGCAGGTCTGACATTAGCTTGTGCTGTCCTCAGAAAGGATGGCATAAACTATGTGCCCAGGTTCTCTTTAACTATACTACAGTATATGTTAAATCTAGACGGGCTAAAAAAAATCCACCTCTATCTCCAGTCAGGCCGGGATATCAGCATAGAAGTGCTAGAGTTTCTGTGACACCTGCCTCAAGGCCTCTGTGGTTTAGGCCCCAATACCGAGATCAAATGCTCCAAGATCCTGCTTACTGAGTTTTGATCTCTTGTGGGTTTCCATGTTTTCAGTCTCCAGAGTCTCCATGCCTGCTGTACTTGTTTTTCCCTATGTTCCCATGTTTTCTTGTATCCCCAACCTGTTTTTCCGCCATAGTGTAGTGCCTGCTGTACCCGTGCTTTATTCATCCTGTATCTCCAGCCTGTGGTCTCCAGTGCCAGCTATTCTGGTCACTTCTGGTCTCCTGCTTCTGGTGCATGGTATCTGCTACCCTGTTCCCAAGTGTTTTGTGTCAGAAGCTCAAAAGTTTTTGTGTCCCTACTATCTTATTTCTCTGTGGACTGTCACCTCCCTGAGGTTCATTTGGCTGCTACTGCTGCAGTCCCAAGGACCCTTAATCCAAGCCATTTCAGATTGTGTTCTATTATCAGTTTTTGTGAAACTTTAAAAAAATAACAACTGAATCATGACAATAGATTGAAGTGCTATCATATACATTTTTTCTATTTATTAGGATACATTGTAAATAACTTCTGATTTGCACTATAAGAATAATAAAAGATGTATTTTTATGTATAGAATCAAGCAATAATTTTCTGAATATATTTTAAATATGCAGTATATTTTTAATATGAAGATAAAAACTTAGAAGCAGTTGTGTTTCCATGTATGTCATCTTGTACAATAGCTTGCTCTATAGACAGACTTGTAACCAACACTTACGTTAATAATTAGTAATGTAATGTTTCATTATAAAGTGTTGAGCTTTATCTCAGTACTCAGTAAAGGGAAACTGTCAGGTGGTTTATGCTGCCCTATGTGAGAGCAGGATATGATAGTGGGAGAGAAGCTGATCTCTGTGATATATATGGTTATATGAGAGAGGGAGGGAAGCTAAGCTCTGTGATATATATACGGTTATATGATAGAGGAGAAGAGCTGAGCTCCGTGATATATAGGGTTATATGGTAGAGGGAGTGAAGCTGAGCTCTTTGATAAATAGAGTTATATGATAGAGGGAGAGAAGTTGAGTTCTGATATATAGGGTTATATGATAGAGAAGAGAAGTTGAGCTCTGTGATATATAGGGTTGTATGATAGAGGAGAGAAGCTGACCTCTGTGATATATAGGCTTATATGATAGAGGAGAGAAACTGAGCTATGTGATATTTAGGGTTATATGATAGAGGGAGAGAAGTTGCGTTCTGATATATCGGGTTATATGATAGAGAAGAGAAGCTGAGTTCTGTGATTTATACGGTTATGTCACGTTTTCCAACCAGACTGGCTGGAAACGTCCGGATAAGGCGGATCCTCTGAGCCCACCGCGGGCGCAGATGGTAACACATGAGGTGGGTAGCCGAAGTGCAGGACACTGAATAGCAGACACTGGTGACGGTTAAATGGATGGTGTAGCTGTAAACGTATGCACAGTCCCAGGGAGATAACAGAGTAGGCAGGATGCCAAGTATCAGCAGGTTTTAGCTTGCTGGTGAGGCGACAGGAGTTCAGCAGGTAATATGTCAGAAACCAGTAGATAAACAGGTGCACTGGACAGCGCAGGGTTAATGCAGAAGTTCAGCAGAACCTACAGCAGACAGGTCTAGCTCACAGGAGAAACACCAACGACTGACCCAGAGTACAGGGAGGAAGTTCCTTAAGAAGGCAGAGAGGCACAGGTCACTGGGCTGGACACAGGAAGGCTGTCCTTAAAATATGTTCTATGAAATTCAGTCTTGTCAAAATTTTGGCAATTGTGTTCAGTAAGAAAATTGAATATTACTTTTTAAAGTGGGTGTGCTGATTTATGCTGAACACTATAGGTATGTATAATATGGAGAAGGATTTCTGAGTAAAAAGTAGGGAAAATAGTGACTGGACTCCTTAAGAGACAGTGGGAGTCCTACTTACTCTGCCCATGTACAGTGATTGACAGCTTTCCCTGCATCAATGTATAATTTCAGTTTCACAGATTCTATCTGCTTTTTACTCCTATCACATCCTCCTCTCAAGTAGGGCAGCACAACCCACCTGACAGGTTCTCTTTAAAGCATCTTCATATATTTAGACAATTATAAATTCTTTCACCAACCACACACAATAATCTTGTCTCCAATTCCAGTTTAGCAAAATAGCTTACAACTGGTTTATAAGACTGCTGTGATTTCCTTTTTTTTTATGAGTTTAATACCCCTTTTATGCCATAATAAGAAAAATATGCGTGGATATCAAAATGTATACCAGGAAGTACCCAAAAGGTTCTATGGCAAACATATGCAAGAAAAGTGGCTAGACATATATATTTATTTGCAATTCAGTAAAGTAAACATTTTTCCTTGGGGAAAATTTTACAATTTAAAACATTTTTGGCCAATAATCATGACCCTAATGAAATAAGACTGACTGATAAGGTAAGCATACCGACTAAGTCATGCTGCAGGCGTATATCACTAAATTGGGGTACATGCAGTATATTCATATATTGGCTGACCATGCAGGGCTGCCACCTGTAATTTCATTGTGTCTTTCAGCTGAAGCATCTGGCACTTGGCTATTAGCAGTTCCTATCTTGCACCCTCTCAGGTGCAAGACCTGATGCGCATCCCTTATTAAAAAAAAAAAATTGATAGGGGACCCTAAAAACAGAAGTGCCAATACCACCCTGATGGCATCCCTGGGGCCATGTATATCTTATTGCCTTACACTTTTCCTATTAAAGGGATTGTCTCATTACAGCATTTGGCGTGTTTCTCAAGCAAGAAGTATGTTCACTCTCTGCAGTGTGCATGTGATGATTCATTCGGTGTGAGCTGGGGGAAGGAAGAGGTTCTCATCTGTCATTGGAATCATTAGAAGCGAAAAGCTAATTGTAACTCGATAGTGTATATCTAAATTTCTCTCTCTCTACATATTTTGTAACTAGAATGGGCATTTGACATTCAGGACTCTGGGAAAGATGGGTGAGTTTATTTTCTGTCTCTCTCTCTCTCACACAGTGATATATCCTGCAGATTATTACACATCTGACCTCTACAGATCTGCAGAACAAAACTATACGCTTTATCTGTGTGTGTTTACATTAGATTGCAGATCTGTGTCGCAAACTTGTTTTACATGGGCCTCCACAGTACAGCTGTTCTCTCTCCGTATGTAATTTGCATGGGACTGCTGTGTTCTTTTTCTGATTTAAGTGGGACTGCACATGATTTCTCTCTGCTGCAGGATATCTGATTGCAGTCAGTGAATGAAAACCTGTTCTGCACAGTACATTGCCTCAGCTGCTGCAGGACCTCTGAGTGCAGTCAGTGAATGACAATCTGTTCGGTACAGTACATTGCCTCAGCTGCTGCAGGACCTCTGATTGCAGTCAGTGAATGACAACCTGTTCTGCACAGTACATTGCCTCAGCTGCTGCAGGACCTCTGATTGCAGTCAGTGAATGACAACCTGTTCTGCACAGTACATTGCCTCAGCTGCTGCAGGACCTCTGATTGCAGTCAGTGAATGACAACCTGTTCTGCACAGTACATTGCCTCAGCTGCTGCAGGACCTCTGATTGCAGTCAGTGAATGACAATCTGTTCGGCACAGTACATTGCCTCAGCTGCTGTAGGACCTCTGATTGCAGTCAGTGAATGACAATCTGTTCGGTACAGTACATTGCCTCAGCTGCTGCAGGACCTCTGATTGCAGTCAATGAATGACTCTCTATCTCTCGCAGGATGTACATGCTTAGATTTTTGATCCCCTCATTTTAAACTATTATCTTCATAGTGAAATAACCCCTTCAAGTTTATTGTATTTTTTATGTATCGATGTTTTACACTAAATGATTTTTTTATTACTTGAAAGTAAAATCCTCTGATCAGTTTGTAATTAAATCATATTATCTATTACATAGTAAATTTGCTATTGTTTCTGTCACATTGTTTCATTAAACTTCTTCCATTTCTGTCATCAAATCCTCGATGAAATAAAGTGCAATAATTTTGTGAGTCTATTGACATATTCCCTCCCATTAAAGTTCTTAAAGGTGAAATTCTGTCAAGAATTAAAATGACTCTGCATGAAATCGTTTCCCACTGTTAGCAAAACCTACATAATCCAAAAGTTAAAAGCATTATAAATATTAATGAAAAGTTTTCATGTGAAAGCAGCCTGAGAACATCTCACTATGAGGCATTTGATAGAAATGTTTATTATTTCCAGCAGTCAGAAATGTTTTCACATAGCCACTGTCACTTTCACTCTGAACCTTATCTGTATATAATCCCTAAATGCTGAGGTGGATGGTAATGTACATTTTCCACAAGACATCTAGGGCAGCTGAAATTTAGCAGAATATAACTACTGCATACTAAACTGTTGTCTAGTTAGTATATCCTCACAGGAATTATCATGCCATTTCACAATATATTTAATTTATGATCAGTTCAACTGTGTCTCATTCAAGCAATGGCTAATTTATTCATTAATAATACATTAATATATCTTTTCAAGCCTACCACAATCCTGTTCTTTTTGTTATCACTAGGTAATGATGTCATCAGTACTCACCTTCTTCTATCCATCTATTATAGAAGCTTTTACAGACAAATCCTGTTAATGCTCTACTGGGTTATGCTTTCATAATAGATATAGTTGCCCTTAAACCAATTTCTTTTTATTTACTATAGCCGAGAGCCAAAAGCAGCAATGATCTTGCTACCAAAGGTCAGCTTAAAGATTATTGAAGACAATGAATATTATACTCATCCTCACATTTAAATGAGCGTCCAATAATAGTGTGTTTTCCCAGTTGCACCACAAGCACTAGCAGTGTGGCATCTGGTAGAAAGGTTAGACAGCCCCTAAAGCAATGTTTGCAATGAAGTTGGACCCTCCCATCAGAGATTCCTTTTATTAGTACAAGCACTAAACATCTTTTCATATCAACATTTAAGGAGAATGTAATATTTATTATCAATGGAAATGTACAACTGTGCAAATTTTGAATATTAAATATTAGCTGCTACCACATACCTACTTCTATGCTAAAAAGGAATGACTCTCTAAGGTTCAATTTTAGATATGATTTAATGCATTTTTATTTATAAAAAAAAACAACAACAAAAATAAAACAAGAATGCCTTTAAATTCAAAATGACTGGATGTGAGGTGAATATAGGTGACGTGGGGTTTGCAGTCATCCCTTAACTGAAGAGTTCACAGAGCCCCTCCACCACTTAAATCTTCAAGGTCAGGAGATTTAAAGAGAACCTGTCACATAGTTTTTGCCCCCCTGGCTGAGGACAGAACAAGCTAGTGTCAAACATGCTGTTTCCAGCGCCGTGTCCCTTATTCTGTAAGATGCTGTAGTTTTCGTGTATTTAATGCTCAAACCTGCAGTTTTCAGCCAGAAGAGTCATTCGAAGAGTCCTTCAGTGTCAGTTTTTTTTTTTATCAAACCCCGCCCATCTTAGGCTAGCCCCGCCCACCTCAACTGACAAACCTATTACAAAGGCGGAGCTAGCCTTTGGTGGGTGGAGCTAACAGCTGCTCATGAATAAGATTTGAGGGGTAAATGCTCTAAAACTGCTGCATCTTACAGAATAAGGGGCACAGTGCTGGGAACAGCAGGTCTGACACTAGCTTGTACTGCCCTCTGCAAGGGGGGCACAACCTATGTGACAGGTTCCCTTTAAGCTGTCCCTATTTTAGAAACAATATGCAAAACTTAAAGGGGTTCTCTGGAAAAAAAGAGAAACTAAACATAACAGCATTTGTTAGCAGTTCACCCACTACTGTGACATAGATTTTACTGCTTATCTTTAGTATTTTTCCATGATAGTTTCTTATTTTTTGGGGGTTTTCCCACAACCCCTTTAAAGGTATGGAAATTTCTTACTCGAATAGCTTGTTTTTACTAATCACCAAACAATCCCTAGTATGTAATAAACAATACCTATGGTATGCCATCTTAATTCAATGCATAACTTAACATTAATTTTGGACCATAAACAAATGCAAAAGTTTTTATTGAAATTTTGACACCAAAATATATAATAAACATAAATGGACTTGTTGCCCATAGAAATAAACTACAGTGCTGTTTTTTTTTTTAAATATTGTAGAGCAGTGTAATGATGAACACTGTATTGTGAATAATTGCTATGGACAAAAGGGCCGGTTTTTCTGTTAGACAGTTCTGATAAATTAGTTTCTGGTGCTACAGAATTAATGGTCTGTACTTAGGATGCATTGTCAATTTCAGATTAGTGGGGAACCATCACCAGGTATCACCATCTATCAAGTGGTTGTCTGGGCCACAGCACTCTAGTAAGTATTACATACTGTTCATTGTTTACTAGCAGTTTTGCTTGATTATGACCCTGTTAGGTTTGACACTCATTTGACTAAACTTGTCAAGTTTAGGATTTTTTATTTTATTTCTAACACTATTGCTAATGCTAGTATAACCCTAACTTTGAGTTAGGGTTAAGATTTTTTAGCGTGTTTTAGCGTGTTTTACCTTACGTTTCAGCATTGCTTTATGTCTCATGTCTTTATGTCTCATGTGTCATGTCCAATGGCACTTCCAATTTCTGAAAACATAAGGATAACCTAGGGAAGCCAGAAATTATATAAGACCTTGCACGAAAAAGGGGAGTGATTCGATGGGAGCAAGAAATGCTCGAGACCCAGAAAATGCTGAAAAGTAAATGAATCCCTTAGAACCAGATTAGACCAATAACATTAGTCCTCTAGACCAATTAGGGTAAATTTTTGGGCATTTTTGACAAAATTCAATTTGGGCCTACCCAAATCTAAGCAATTAAATTCTGAATTAATTTGACGTCAACCCAAATACACAGCTTAATATGTTTGGTTGTGGCTTGACATGGAGCTAGAGCTCACTACAATTCAATCCCATTCAAGTGGAGTGGAGTCTCATTTAATGAAACTTTGCTTATCATACAATGAATGGGATGCTCACCAGTGGTGCTGGGATTGATACCCAGATCTATCTGATATTTTGATAGCAGTACTAAGGATAGCTTCTGTTGTCCATAAAAACCCTTTAAGGGAACTTTAATGCATACAGTTAAATTAACCATATATTTGTTAATGTTTTAAATGAAGTGCAGTAGCTGTACAGTGATAGCCATGCTATGATTATAGTTGTGATTGTTAGCATGGCCCTGGAAGGAAGTTAGCACTAGTTTAATCCTCTGCTGAAGGCTGGCGTTACTTAGTTGTAAATGGAATGACTGCACCATGTCTCTAGAATTGTAACCTCATGCAGCATTTTCGTTTGCATCATGGCAGGAATGACTACATACATAGCAACTG
This sequence comes from Phyllomedusa bahiana, assembly GCA_025379985.1. Taxonomy (NCBI): domain Eukaryota; kingdom Metazoa; phylum Chordata; class Amphibia; order Anura; family Hylidae; genus Phyllomedusa; species Phyllomedusa bahiana. The sequence continues at coordinate 5,628 of JAODAL010001183.1, read as the reverse complement.
AAAAGAAAAACCTAAAGGATATATGTCTAGTGGTACATAGTGCTAAAAATACTGCAATCATCTTTTCACACATACAGTGCAATAAAATGTATGTACTGTATACAACACAGTAACTAGTTATACTTTTCTACCACTATACTGTGAGGTTTCAAATGCTATGCATTGGTGTTGTATGTTATGTAAATGTGCTAAAATACATAAATTCAAATAGGAATCAGTGACTTTTTTTTTGGGAAAAGGGTAGCTTATTAAATTCAATCATTTCTTTTTTAAGAACAGTGGCAGAATGCAGACTTACACAAGTGCCCTAGAAAGTATGTTTGTTGAATGTGAATCGAATCCTGACTAATGCAGGAGAACTGGCGTTGAAATATTTATCATGGAATATAGAATACTTTTCATAGCAGCAGCTAAAAATAAAAGAAGGCCTTTCATTTCATGGAAGTGGCAAGATTATTTTACAATCAATACAGCGAGAAATAAGAGCATAAATCCACATTCATTAAGACAGGAAGGGAGATCCCAAATGTCCTTGTTTGAATCACATCAAAGTGTGGTAAATACCAGAACCTCGAGAGAGGATATTAAATTAAGTAGGACTTCAGGCTACAGCTGTTTCTATATGGAAACCTTTCAATAAGTAAAAAAAAAAAAAACATGATGGGGGTCATTCACTTCTTTATTTTGTAGGGAAGTTTGATAAATGCAGATGGTAAAGTAAAAAATACAGTAGGATCACATACAACTTCTAAAGCTAAAATGCAGGAAAGCTTCATGAAACAGCAAGTGTCCACTGATGCCTTTCCCTAATGTTAAAACTTCAAAGAAAGACAGAAAAAAAATGACTAATTCAGCCTTCACACACCGAGATGGAGCAAGAGGCTTGATACCAACGTTTTATCCAATCCTACTAAGCACGTTGTGGGTTCAATAATTTAATTAAGTAATATTTAATTAAAATCTTATTTTATTTTTCCTGAAAAGGTTCTGTCAATGGAAAATAGAGCAATAAAACATTAGGCAACATGTCAGAAAAGAGGCACCGACACCTCAGTTTTAACGTGCATTAAATGAGTGTATAGTGCGCCTGAATGTATGAACCTGTCATAAATTTGGTGTATGGTATACCTTGCATAGCATACCTTGGGTGCATAACTTAGGTGCACAGCTTTTCTTAGACACATTGTTAGCATACTTCAAATGTGTTGTGCCTTGCGTAAATTGCGCCTAGTTTTGGGGTACGACTGTTCATACATACAGTTGAAAGCAGAAGTTTACATACACTATATAAAAAGACACCTATGCATGTTTTTCTCACTATCTGACATGAAAGCAGAATAAACCTTACCCGTTTTAGGTCAATTAGGATAACCAAAATTATTTGTATTTGCCAAACGCCAAAATATTGATAGAGAGAGAGAATTTTTTAATATTATGATGTCTCATGTCTTTGGAAGCTTCTGATATTTATTGGCAACATCGGAGTTAATTAGAGACACACCTGTGGATGTATTTTAAAGCACAGCAGAAACACACTGCTTCTGTGTGTAACATCATGGGAGAGTCTAAAGAAATCAGCCAAGATATCAGAAAGAGAACTGTGGACTTGCGCAAGTCTGGATCATCCTTGGGTGTAATTTCCAGATATCTAAAGGTGCCTCATTGTCACGGTTCATGCCGCGGTCCCTGCCTTGGACCGTCGGCCTGTCCGTGCCTGCCATGTCTCTGCTGGGGCTCCCTGTGCAGGGGTCCCGGCAGCCTGTGTTCTGCTATGTACTTGCCTGTCCTGTCCTGTTCTGTTGCTTCCTGGGGTCCTGTGTGTGCTCTGTTCCTCTTAGGGCGCGCGCGCGGCAGCTTCCTGTCTTTTATAGGTTACTTGTCTCTGTCTACTTCCTCTTTACCTCTGACCTCTGGCTATAAGAGGAAGTTCTTGTCTCTACTCTGGGTCAGTTCATTGCAGTCTCTTGCTGTCTTCCATCTTGAGCTCCTGCCAGCATCTCAGGTCTGCTGTTGGAGACTTTAACTCCTGAGTTGCTGGTCCAGTTGCTGCTGCCCATCTGAGCTCCTGGCCATCTGTCTGTTGTCTCCGTTGTCTGCTGTATTCTGCTGTGTTCCTGTCCTGGATGTGCTCTCCTGTTCCCGATGTATCCTGCCGTGTTCCTGGTCTGTACCTCCTGTGTTCCCGTCCAGTTCCTGCCGTATCCTGTGGTGTCATGTGTACGTTGATCCCTCCTGTATCCTGCTGTGTTCCTGAGTGCGTTCTACCTGCCCTGCTTATGTTTTCCTATGTTCCTGTGTTCCTGTCCTGCACCTCGGCTGTCACCGCAGGTAGCCACGCCAGGGGTAGTGACCTGGGGGTCCCGCAGCCAAATCCATCCCGCTTTGCGGCGGGCTCTGGTGAAGACCAGGGGCCCCTTAGACTCCACTCCCTGGCGTGGTCCTCCAGCTACCACCTCGCCTGCGGTGATCACAGAGGATCCACACCCGGATGTCTGGGTCGGCGCTTCGGCGTACGTCCATCGGCGCCGCACCGTTACAGTATGAACTGACCATGGATCCCGCCGGGGTGACCCTGCCCTCGTCTAGAGTGTCTGCACCCGTTGCCCAGCTCATGGTCCAGCCCAGAGCTTACGTTTGGCCCAGCTCATGGTCCAGCCCAGAGCTTACGTTTGGCCTAGCTCATGGTCCAGCCCAGAGCTTACGTTTGGCCCAGCTCATGGTCCAGCCCAGAGCTTACGTTTGGCCAGGCTCATGGTCCAGCCCAGAGCTTACGTTTGGCCCGGCTCATGGTCCAGCCCAGAGCTTACGTTTGGCCCGGCTCATGGTCCAGCCCAGAGCTTACGTTTGGCCCGGCTCATGGTCCAGCCCAGAGCTTACGTTTGGCCCGGCTCATGGTCCAGCCCAGAGCTTACGTTTGGCCCGGCTCATGGTCCAGCCCAGAGCTTACGTTTGGCCCGGCTCATGGTCCAGCCCAGAGCTTACGTTTGGCCCGGCTCATGGTCCCGCCCTGAGCGTCCGTCTGTTGTGTGGCTTACGGTCCCGCCCTGAGCCTTCTGAGTCCCCGTGGCTTACGGTCCCGCCCTGAGCCTTCTGAGTCCCCGTGGCTTACGGTCCCGCCCTGAGCCTTCTGAGTCCCCGTGGCTTACGGTCCCGCCCTGAGCCTTCTGAGTCCCCGTGGCTTACGGTCCCGCCCTGAGCCTTCTGAGTCCCCGTGGCTTACGGTCCCGCCCTGAGCCTTCTGAGTCCCCGTGGCTTACGGTCCCGCCCTGAGCCTTCTGAGTCCCCGTGGCTTACGGTCCCGCCCTGACCTTCTGAGTCCCCGCGGCTTACGCTCCCGCCCTGAGCCTTCTGAGTCCCCGCGGCTTACGCTCCCGCCCTGAGCCTTCTGAGTCCCCGCGGCTTACGCTCCCGCCCTGAGCCTTCTGAGTCCCCGTGGCTTACGGTCCCGCCCTGAGCCTTCTGAGTCCCCGTGGCTTACGGTCCCGCCCTGAGCCTTCTGAGTCCCCGTGGCTTACGGTCCCGCCCTGGGTTCCCCTCCCATTTTGCCTAGTGCCCCGCTTGTTCCTCCCATGCACCTCCGTTTCTAGGTTTTCCCTATACTGGCTATTATACAGCCTGTACTTGGTTTTGGGGTTGCCCCCGTAGAAGTTGCGGGCCCCTGGCCTATGTGGACTGCCTTCCTGGGATTGGGCGGGGGCGGAGGGGGCTTGGCGGGGGGGGTACTGTCACGGTTCATGCCGCGGTCCCTGCCTTGGACCGTCGGCCTGTCCGTGCCTGCCATGTCTCTGCTGGGGCTCCCTGTGCAGGGGTCCCAGCAGCCTGTGTTCTGCTATGTACTTGCCTGTCCTGTCTTGTTGCTTCCTGGGGTCCTGTGTGTGCTCTGTTCCTCTTAGGGCGCGCGCGCGGCAGCTTCCTGTCTTTTATAGGTTACTTGTCTCTGTCTACTTCCTCTTTACCTCTGACCTCTAGCTATAAGAGGAAGTTGCTGCCTCTACTCTGGGTCAGTTCATTACAGTCTCTTGCTGTCTTCCATCTTGAGCTCCTGCCAGCATCTCAGGTCTGCTGTTGGAGACTTTAACTCCTGAGTTGCTGGTCCAGTTGCTGCTGCCCATCTGAGCTCCTGGCCATCTGTCTGTTGTCTCCGTTGTCTGCTGTATTCTGCTGTGTTCCTGTCCTGGATGTGCTCTCCTGTTCCCGATGTATCCTGCCGTGTTCCTGGTCTGTACCTCCTGTGTTCCCGTCCAGTTCCTGCCGTATCCTGTGGTGTCATGTGTACGTTGATCCCTCCTGTATCCTGCTGTGTTCCTGAGTGCGTTCTACCTGCCCTGCTTATGTTTTCCTATGTTCCCTGTGTTCCTGTCCTGCACCTCGGCTGTCACCGCAGGTAGCCACGCCAGGGGTAGTGACCTGGGGGTCCCGCAGCCAAATCCATCCCGCTTTGCGGCGGGCTCTGGTGAAGACCAGGGGCCCCTTAGACTCCACTCCCTGGCGTGGTCCTCCAGCTACCACCTCGCCTGCGGTGATCACAGAGGATCCACACCCGGATGTCTGGGTCGGCGCTTCGGCGTACGTCCATCGGCGCCGCACCGTTACACTCATTCATCTGTACAAACAATTATACGCAAGTACAAGCAAAATGGGAATGTCCAACCATCATATCACTCAATGTCTTGGAGTGACCATCACAAAGTCCTGATCTCAATCCTATTGAAAATTTATGGTCAAAGCTGAAAAGGAAAGTGCAAGCAAGGCGACCTACAAACATGGTTCAGTTGCACCAGTTCTGTCAGGAAGAATGGGTCAAAATTCCTACCAACTCTTGTGAGAAGCTTGTGGAAGGATATCCAAAACATTTGACCCAAGTCATACAATTTAAGGGCAATGATACCAAATACTAGTGAAATGTATGCAAACTTTTGACTTTACAGAAAGTAATGAAAATGCCTTAAAAATTCTCTCATTATTCTGGCATTTCACAAATAGAAATGCTTTTGGTAATCCTAATTGACCTAAAACGGGAAAGGGTATTTTGATTTCATGTCAGATAGTGAGAAAAACAGGCACACGTGTTTTTTTTATATGGTGTATGTAAACTACTGGTTTCAACTGTATATAGAATAGGGCTCCAATAGTTTTTTTGGCGCAAATTACACCAAAAAATTTGCAAAGTCCAATTCTGACATGTCGCCTATAGTGTTTAAGCATAGATACTTATCTCCTAAAACAGATTGTATCATTGAACCTTCCTTCTCTACAGGATTCTGCATTGTCATGCCATGTAAGATCATTATACAATTGAATGGGACTCATGCATTTCATCTGCCTGTAGAACCCACTTCTTCATCAGTTGTTATTGCCAACGATTTCAGTAACAGATCAGCAAGTGGTCTGTACTTAGTACAGAATTTGTCCTGAAACACTCAGCATTGGACATTTATTATTTGTTAAAAAGAAATTCCTCAACAATAAAATGATTAAAAAAACATCCCACCACTGCGGTCCTTTGCAACCAGCTGTAATCTGTGGGGAAACTCAACACCTCAAGGGAAAATAAACATTAGACAGTGTCCATTTGATTGACCACTCTAGGTTCCCCCACCCCCCTTAGTTAATTAGAAAATACTTTTT